>OX377610.1:28233787-28578320 GCA_947397855.1 Thelaira solivaga
AGAGAGAGAGAGAGAGCAATATCGAACGAAATTTCTATTTAAATTACATTGCAACATCTATTGATATACATATAATGCTATAATTTGCCTCCTGACTTTGCAGCGGACCCATTTAAAATTCTCTTCAATAATGAAGAGAAAAACATTTAAAAAAATTTTTTTTGATATGTTAAGAGAGAAAAAATTTTTTATTTAAAAAAAAAATTGGAGTTATGACATTATTGCAGCTATTGAGGAATATATTCCCTGTGCCGTTTTTTTAAGAATTTATTCATTTGTAGTCATTTGAAGCATATTTTGTTGCCTTATGCCTTTGCCTATATCAGATTTATATTCTGGGAGATAGTGAGCTAGCGAAATATATCCACAACTACATACATACGTACAATAAAAGTGTGTATGAAAAGTAGATATCTAGATTTCTCTATTCAGATTTCTCTGACCAGCGGACATATAACGAAAGTGATATTCAAATATTATTGTCATAAAATTAATATTCCATTAGTTTCCAATATTTAAAAAAAAATGGTTTTCTTTATTTTAATTTAATTAAAAAAAAAATTAGGGGAATCTTGTGTTGATGATTTTCTTCTTTTGTTTTTTAAAAAATTGTATTGGGGTTTATTACTTGTATCACTTTAAACAAAATACTCGTATTATACCCGTTTGACCACATCATGTTGGTAACAGAAAAATTAAGTTAAAGAGATCTGAGATAGCATTCTTCATTTTGACATAAACATTCTGAGTAAGATAAAAAAAAAAAAGCAATGCTACTTATTTTATTTTATGGATTAAAAAATTACATGTTGATTTTTATATTTCATCATCATCTAAGAAATCTGTTTTAAGAACGTAAAAATAAAACAAAAGTAAATATTGTTATCTTTTTTTATATATGCTTCCATGACTTATTATACCAAGAAAGATAATGAATCTTTATATTAGAAGCTACTACGTGCCTTTGTGAGGTGCAAATTATTAAAAAGATTTATTTGTTAAAAATTACTTAAAATTTCTTTTGAAATTTTATAAACGTAAAAAAAATATTTTTATAAATATTACTGTAATGCATTAAACACATAGAACACAGCAGGCTACAAGCTACGCGACTACATTGGCTACATAAATATACTGAAAACGGCAGCAACATTGTATATTTATGTTAAATAAACAGATTTCAGTGGTGTCAGTTTCAAATATGTATTTTACTTTTAAAAACAGAAAAAGGTAAACATTTTAAAACAAATCATTTAAATTTATTTGTAAAAACTTATCTTCTTATGCAACAAATATTGACAAAGACTTTAAAGCAAAATTTAGGAAAAAAAAATTATAAAAAAAATTTCGATAACGTTGACTTTAAATTAAAGTATAAGTTAATTTTTTTTTTTGGATAAAAGGGGTAATTTTTCATTTTCTGATGTTAATTTCTGTTAAATGAAACCACATTATTTTCAAATGCTCATTTATTTCACATTTCTTATTATACTGGGAACACTAAATTGGGCTACATTGGCTACGGTAGTGGTAGTTATACAGCCAGCCATGTAAGTGTGAAGTGGTGAAAATAATCGTTTTCATATAAACGTCTGTATAGTAATTTAGCCAGTTTGTAGCCAGTAGCCTGCTTAAGGCCTATCTACTACACAAGTTTACAAATTCAAGTTAACTTTTGGACCAGAGCAATTGAAAAGTGTTTTCAAAGTATTTTGAAGCGCTGATTTCTGGAAAACTGTTTGATTAAGAGAAAAATTCGAAATTCCTTATTTAAGTTTTACCTACCCAAATCGTCGCATTCAGTAGAACTTTTAGTTTTTTTGTGTCAAAGAAAAGGGGTCACGAATGTGGCTATTTGGCCACCGTTTTGTAGTTTAGGGATACCTATTGGGTCTAATTATTCTTTCCGTTCGGCGAAAAGCATTTTTTTTTCATTCTGTTGCTGCGGTATCTTATAGAAAGATTTCTATAATTTGTTTACGAATTTTTTCAAGGAAAGATCAAAAATATAAGAAAAAATAAAATAATTCATAAAAATAAAATATGTTTTAGCTAAATTTCTTTTATATAAATCTAGATTATTTGACCTTTTCTATCTGAAAATAAATAAGTAAATATTGTTTTTGAGGTCTTTTTATAAAATTATTTTCCTTGAGAAAGTCGCAGGAAGGCGTGTCGAAATATTGGAAATTAATTTAATAAAAATTAAAATATATAAAAAGACGTAAAAGCTTAAACAATATTTATTTATTTAAATTTCTTTTATTTATTGAAAATTAATTACTATTTACTAGTAATAATTTCCATCTAAATAGATTAATGTTAATAACCTTTATTTGTTTCAGCTTGAAGCAGTTTTTATTTGTAGGAGTATTAGCAAATGCAAACAACTAAATAAATAAAAAAAAATGTTGTTTGCACAAATAGTATATCTCTGAGGTTCATTAAACTTTAATTAAACTAAAATAAACACTAACAAATAGAAACAAACACATCCCATTGTATATCAAATCTTATCATATACTTTTTATTAAATATAAAAAAAAAACACACAAAAAGCTGTTAGTCTAAACAACCTTTTGTTGTTTGAAAAACAAAAAAAAAATGTTTTAAAGAATTTTTGAACTTGAATTTTGTACAAGATTCTCATTAATAAATTTAAGAAAAAACATTTTTTTTAAATGCTTAAATTGTTTATGCAAACATACTCGTATAGTGTTGATTTCTTTATTAGATAACAATCAAATTGTGTTAAAATGCAATTCAAGTTTTGCAATTAACTAGTTGGTGGGAAATAATATTATTTTTTTATTGTTTTATTATGAATTGTGTATAATATATGAGTCATCATTAAAAGTAGTTGTGATTGGTTGCAAAAAAAATAAATTTTCATTGGATTAATTACAAAATTCGGAGGGTAATTTATCAGGAATTTAGTTGAAATTTTGTGATTACAGCAGTCATTTTGCATTGACATTTTCTGTTTTCGCATAAGATAAATTCATTTTTAGAAGCATTAAATTCATTAAAAACGACTAAAGTTGAATTATAATTATTAATTTTTATACTTCTAATTTGTATAGCTTGTTCAGTATGAATTGCGTGCATTGGCCCTCTACAGTGGGAAGACGTAAAATTAACTACCTAGACAAGGAGACAGTCCGCAAAAGACCTAAGTAAAATTAAACAAACAATACTCACGAGCTTAGTGAAGAGTCTTAAATTGTTCAAGTTGGGAATTGGGCTGCTGTGCGAATAATTAATTTTAAAATTTTCCTCAGTTATGCCACACCCTTTATTGTAACAACACTATACTGTAAATAAAAATATGTGTATGTGTGTGTGTGAATGTGCATGAAAGCGGCGTTTGTACCCCCATTAGGTTAATTTTAGTTGGTATAATGTTTGGCTGATGGTTGGTTTACTTTAATGGATTTTTTGTTTGTATTTGCTTTAAGTACATTTTGTTTTTTCTTTTCTTTAAAATGTATGTTAATGGTTAAAGTGTTACGAAATGTGTGCTTCTTATTATTTTTATAACGTTGGTTTTTTTTTATGGTTTTATTTTTCATTTCATTTGGCTTGATTTTTCTACTTTTTAGTGTAAAATTTGACGTCTTAGTTTTATTTTAGTTTTGAGCAGTGATTTTTAACCTTTTTTTGTAATATGTTAAGCTTGCAATCGAAATGCTTAAATCTATGCAAAAAGAAGGTTTGGATTAAAGCATTAATTTGGTGTTTTGAAGAATTTGATACAATAAATTTTATACAAAAAAGATTTTTTGAGAAATTTTTTTTAACCGTCTATCTGATCATGTTACATACGCTTTTACGTTTAAGTATAAATAGTCGGTTTTTAAAAAAAAAATTAGTTTTTATTATTAATAAATATTATTCAAGCTTAAGATCTCAATGAAAATTTTTTATTTTAATTTTCCAATATTTCGATTTTCTTATTTATAATAAACAAAATATTAATCTTTATTTGTGCTTAATTCCAGAAATTGTGTTGGTTTTAAAATTTATTCTTTTACTCATGATATTCTCATGAGTTATTTATTCAGTACAATAAGTACTGAAGGGGATAGTATACCTATATGGACCATTTCATCAGACGCTACTCTGAATCCTCAGTAGATTACTCCCAACGTTTCTTGCAAACATTAGAACCTTTATATTGTAAAAGCAATTGACTAAATAAGAATTATTAATCAATAGTTACAAAAAAATTCAAATATTCAAGCAAAAAACTCAGTAAGCATTGAACTGAATAAATAAATTAATTTCCCAACCAACATTTTAATATTGAAAACTATATAAAAGAATAAATTTTAAAACCAACACAATTTCTGGAATTAAGCACAAATAAAGATTAATATTTTGTTAAACTATTAAATTCCAAATAGAAATTATTACATATACTAATAATAAATTTATAAGATCGAATAATTTAATAAAATTATTATAAAATTAGTTTTTTTTACTTGATTTCTGAAAATTTCAGGAACCATGTTTTTCCCGCTTACATTTTTAAGGACAAACATATAACGAACTAAATTTGTATAAAATTTAATTTTTTTATAGTTTTATATTTCTAACAATAACAACCTTCCATTGAAAAAAGTTTGTAGTAACTATAGCGAATTTTTGGCAAATCGCCAACACGCACACACCCATACACATAATTATTATAAGTTGAGAAACCCTGGTTTTCGGGTTTTTAGTTTAGCCTACCAGCATGGTTAATTATAATAAAAAGCCTATGTGTATTATAAATATGTATGAACGTATTTCCACTTTAAATGTGAGCTGTTATTTTTGATTGTGGTACAAGTTCACTTTTTTAAAGAAATATAAGTAAGAGGTAATTTTAGTAATTTACCGCTAAAAAAAATTTTTTTTTTTAAATGGACTTGTATTATTTTCAAAAATAGCAGCTAATATAATTTTAATTTTCAATTGAATAGTTATTGTATATTTTTAATGGTCTTTGACCATATACGGAAGTTATGAAAAAAAAAAAAAAAAAACAACAACAAGAGTTAAAATTGATCAAGGTTATTTATTAAATTCATTTTAAACATAATGGCTGGAATATTATTTAACAATATTTGCACTATTCGCAAACTAATTATGTAGTTATTGATAATACAAGGTGGTGCAAAAGTCCCGCTACCATTTTGATTGCCCGCTATTTTGATTATGAGGCGTTTAGCTCAGTTTAGCTTTAACCATCGTCCAAATTTTATTATGGATAAATATTTATACGCCACAAGAACGAGCAGAAATAGTGACAATATTTATTGAAAATAATCGTTTAATTATTGCCACTCAACTAATTTCGCTAAGGGGTGATTTAGCATGGCCAGCCAGATTTTCGGATTGAACAGCACCAGACGTTTTTCAAATCAAAAGTTTATGTGAATAAGCCCCGAACGATTCAACATCTTAAATACAATTTACGCCACGATATTGAAGAAATTCAGAATGAAAAATGCCTTAAAAAGAGCCGAAAGTTGTGGTCACTATTTAGCCGATATAATTTTTCAATCATAACGAACCATTTAAACTTTTAATGAAAACCAAACTTATTTTACTTTTCTTTGAGCAAAGTTATGCCAAAATGGTAGCGGGACTTTTGCTCCACCCGTTATAACTTTGAAATAAAAACACATAAAAAAATATGTTTTGATAATTTTAAAAAATTTGCAAAAATTTATTGTACCGAATTCATTACTGGGCATTATAGAGTATTGAAACACTTGGCAAATATGAGGATCAGCCTAAACGACCTCTGAAAGTTATATAAAGAAGACGAAGAGAGAGACATGTAATATTTATGGTCTAATTTAGATGTGGTTTTTTTGTTAATTAGGACATTCCCATCTATCTATCATATGGTGATACGGCGCAAAATCACCCAAGAAAGTCTTTGAATTTTTAATAAATACTAAATTTAGAGAGAATTTGTAACAATAGGTCTATTTTGGCAGGAGTAACCAGATGGTTTGTTCCCGTCCCTAATTCTAATTCTATGTAACTGCACTTCAAAAATTTTTGATAAAAATTTATGTGAGACACGAATAAGCAGCTCCACAAGGTAAGTAGATGGCTGACTTGCATTAGCTGATTTTTATTAAGCAGCCTGGGCTCGCTAGGAGTCGCAGGCCACAACAACAGAACAAGAGTGAATAAAAAAATATTTTAAATCAATGGCCTATATGCTGATGTATGTACTTATGTTTTATTCTAGATATGTTCATCTGAAATCAAAAATATATTGGTTTTGTATGCCTGTGTTAGCCTTGCTTTTAGGCTTTTAAACTGAATGACAAGCTTTTGCAGACCTTAAAATGTTTAGAAGGCTATAAAACTTTTGTTTAAGTCAAGTGTTGTTGAAAAAACAACATTAATAACAAAACAATAACAAAAGTTTTAATTTTATTGAAAAAAAAAACATGTTCACAAATTTAATTTAGCTAATTTTTAGCCCCGGAAGGGGAAGTAAAATCTGAGAATTATGTAATTTAGAACAGTCTCATGCAGAAGTTTTAGTGAATGGTTGACAAGGTCTGCATTATTTATATGTGAAATTTTATATATTATTATTTAAACTACAAAATTATGAATAAAATATTAATTATTCTGACTAATAATGTTTATTTGGCAGATCTATGTGAGAAAAACATCTCTATTTCATATAAGAAACAGAAGAAAGAGCAATAATTCAAAGAGAAAAAGACATTTGCTATCAATCTTTGCTTTACCTTAACCAAGCAAATATTAAGCAGAAAAAATAAGTATCAGAAATGGAGAATTTAAGCTTTTTGAAATGAAAAAGTAATAAAACCTTTAAACATGTACCCCCTTATCCAAAAAAATTAAAGCAGACTTTAAAGTCAACGTTATCGAAATTTTTCAAATTTTTTAAAGTCTACGTCAAATTTTTTTTTTGTATAAGAGCAGTAATCGCTATTGTAACTGTTCTTTTAAAAATAAATGCATTTAAGTGTTTCCAAAAATTTCTTGAAAAAAAAACAGATTTTCAATACAAAATTGTGAAGTTATTTTAATAAAAATTTTATCGTAATTTGTTAGGCCTTCAAGTTGAATCGCAAGATTCATTTTTGAACCACCTACTCGCCGAGACTAAGTAGTAATAAAGTGAGCTAGATCCACTCTGTGGCATTAAAATATCTGAGAAGGTCCCCTAAAACCTTACACCCGATGGGTGTACATCTGATAAAATGTAATTTTATTTAAAAATTATCTTTAATAATATAAGAGTTTAGCAGTACATATTTGCTTTCTATATGTATAGAGTAAAATAGTACAATAGTACTGAATTTTCCAACCTTGATAAATTTTAATACTAGATATTTGCTACTAAATTTTTTTACATTTTTGCTAGTTTTCTAACTTTTTTTTTTTTTCTAAAGCAAGTCAATTTTTCAAATCTCCTTTTACACGATAAAAATTGAGGAGCAGATAGAAGACGTTTGTAGATTAGAGGGGCTTTTGAATACAACTTCAATGGAAACTTCGATCCATATCGACTGCCGTAATTCAGCTCCCAAATCTATCTAAAAAAAAAATTGTAAAAAATATTTGCAAGAGTTTCTCACTATCCTACTCTGTTAAAACACTTGATAAATCGAAGTACTAAATTGGATAGTGAATGAATGCTTCAAGGTGCAATATCAGCGACGCCCCATAGAATAAGGGTGAATTATAACTATTTTTGTTTTATAAAATAGTTTATTGAATTCTTAATTAATTCTTTAGAATTAATCAATCAATCCTCCAAGCTTTTTGTTCCTTAGTTATGAGGAGAAAGTTTCTTTGTTTTCTAATTTGCTGACCTGCAGTTTGACTTTAATATCAAAGTCATGTTAATAACAACTTCACCTTTAGCAAACACTTTATTATAATTTTTAAAATAAACAAAATCATTTTCAAACAAAAACTATTAAAAAAAAATTCTGACCTACAACTCATTTTAACTGGACAATATTAATTAACACAGTTTTAACAGAAAATAAAAATAAAGAAAATTCATAGAATAACGTTTGTGCCCCTAAAAAAAATTGCTCAAGTCAGTAGCTGCCGTTAAGCCAGATATAATCGTAATTGTTCAGGCACGTTTTTACTAAAATTGAAATTTAAAAAAAAAGAGTATAAAACCTTATTAAATGATACAATTTTAGGAAAATTGTAATTGTCATATACTGACACTCTAATCGAAAAATAAAATTAAGAGCCTCAACAACAGGGCTAGGCTAAGAAGTCATGTGCTCATTCGTATGTTAATTATGGAAAAACAAATTTAGGCAATTTAGAAAAAACACTCCTTATATCTTTTTTTTCAACTTTCGAATTTCATTAATTTCATATCACCTAAATTACCTTGCAAAACAGCAACTAAATTGAGTTCAAAATCATTAGTACTTGTACACAATCAGAAAATCATATTTGTGCTAATTTTTTTGACAATTTATGATTTAGTAGCCAAATTTACAAAACGGTACTTGATAAAGACAAGTAAAAAACAAAAAACGTCTAGACATACAAATTTTAACAATGAGAGTTTGTTAGTGTGAGATTGGCACACAAAAACATGCTAAGAAAGGCAATACAATAATTTCCTTGCAAATTCAAAAAAGAAAAACAAGGTAGAGAAACAATTTCCAAAAGCTTTCACATGCCTCATGATTTCAAGGTGTTAACCAACAATTAATGAAATGCAAACGATAGGATAATATTTTGGTATCATTTTAATTAAACCTTTTCTTTTACAAACCACATTTACATATATAAGCACATGTGACGGCATTCATGTCCTAACATGTTGTATATAATGCAAATCAAGTCTTGTATCTATAAAATTTACAAAAAAAAAATAGAGCAAAACTTGAATAAAAACAAAATTTACTTTCAATTTCTAACAGGAAATTAGACATGTTTAAAAAAATAAAATAAATTAAAATACTGACGAATGCTAAAAAAAGAAGTTGTATAAAAAAAATGTTAAAGTAAAAAAGAAACACAAGCTGTAGTGGCGAATTTGCAAGATTTCAACGAATAGAAAAAATACCTGGCATGGTGGCTAAGTAACTTAAGGTGATACAGAGTATTTGATATAAAAAAAATAAGTACGAGGGTAGGTCATTAAGTGTACACAATTAATTAATTTATAACAATTTCAAATTAATAAATATAACTGAGGACTGTTGAAAAAAATTTAAATAAAAAAAATTTAAAAATTACCAGCTTTAGTTATGTGTATGAAGATAAATACGTCTAGTTAAATATCACATGCGATAAAAAAATTTTAATCATAGTCTTCACATATGTACTGAATTTAAAGGGGTTTATAGAGAGATGAAGTCATTTTGATCAAACCCTTCTATCTCAAGGAATGGGACCTAATTGAAAACAACCACAACTTAAACAAATTTAAAGTTAATAAAAGGCATACAGCTTTAATACGAGTTTTGTTCTTGTAGTCAAATTTACGGCATAATAGTAGGATTTATTATGAATGGCGTTGTCGTCTATGTTGAACAGCTGACAAGACATTGTAGACTCAACTACCTGATGAGTCCTGTCGTTTCTGTCAAAAAGGTCTTGGAAGTCGGAACATATTCTGTGCGATTCCGTAGCCGGTGGCAAGACTCTGTATAAGCTATCTAGTTAGTGGGAGGGATACTGGCACCAGAAAACTTAAGGGAAATGAATCCTAGAACAATTACGAGATTCATAAGCAGTCTAACTGGAAATTTGGCGAAACAATAGATCTTAAAGATCACGGTGAGTTTCTTTGAAATTTATAAAAAAAAATTTAAACCACTGCCGCTACCCTTTTTTTCTCGTTACATATGAAAAACGAAAACATTGTTTCAAGTACTCTGTTAATAAAGTTGCAGATAAAAAAATAAAAAATAAAAACTCATGGCAAAAAAAGAAAATGCAAAGAAAAAAACATAGACAGATTATTAACACTTTGAAAAGCACGTTTTTTTTATTATGAATTCAATGTAAACAATTTTCTTTTCATGGAAAAGTTTTTCCTTTTTTTTTAAACAGAGCATTTCTTGACAAACGAACAGAGAAAAAACAAAACTTTGTAAAATAACAACAACAGCAAAAATAGCTACACCATAAAACATAAAGAAAGCAATTTAACAGACTATTAACAAACAAACAGCAACAACAATTGTTGTAGTAGATCTTATAAACCGTTTGGTAATGATGTTGCTTGATGATAATAATGATGACGATGATGAAAAACAAAACCAGTAACAGCCCCAACTTAGATACTGACTAAAACTTATTTAAACAACATAACTACTTTAGTTTCTATCTACCACTTTAACTAAGTATGACTGGATCTTCTTGATTGGATGGGTAGATGGCATGGCATAGCCATGGTTGGTTAGTTGGTTGGTTGGTTACTTGATGGCGCAAACATATAACAATAAACAAGAAGAAGAAAAAAAACAACAGAAAAATAACACAATAGCAACAACAACAATAATAACAATAACAAACAACAAGTAGTAAACGACCCAATTATCTACTGACCCACTGCCGTTAAAAAATAAGTTGTAAGAAGCAAAAGTATAATACAAACTACAAAATTTTAAAGAAAAGGTAAAAGAATAATGAATGAAATAAATTTTGCTTTATTACAATAACAACAACCAACAACGGCAACATTACCAAATGATACGTTTCATAAACCTTATAATTCTTTGGAAATAAAAAGTCTGACTATTGAAATAATTTTAGTTAAATGTTGGAAATAAAGGCAGTTAGAAGCGACAAAAAAAACAAAAAACTCAACACTATTTAAGAATTTGTTATTGCAACTTGTTACTAAAAAAAAGAAATAAAAAAAAAAAAAATAGCAAGAGTAGATATGCCACGAATAACAATCTACTCTGCAAGCATTCCCCTAAAATCTATGTTATTTCGTTATTAATAGATGAGCTGTTATATTTGAAAATGGTACAAAAAAAGGGGACTTAACCAGGATCTTAGAACTAGAATTAAAATGAGGAGCGAAAGCAAGTCACTGCCACCAAAATAGACCTATTGTGACTTACTGTCAAGTTAGAAATCCTTCCAGGGTCTAGTGTTCATTAAGAGTTCAATAACTTCTTTGGGTGATTCGTCCACCATGTCCGAAATTTGTAGGTAATATTGTAATAAGTAGCGAAAACGGGTCCAAACTAGACCATTACAGTGACACAATGTGTTCTGCAGAGGTTATTTTCATTGATCTTCATATTCGCCAAGTGTTTCAATACTCTGCAATGTTCAGTCAGGAATCCCGTGACAATGCGAATTCTTGACCGAGTCAAGCTAAGTAATTTCTTTGCTCTCTTCCGACAGCGGAATGGCATAAATGTTTTCACTACCTTGCAACCGTTTCTTTCCAGCCAGTATTGTTGCGATTCCCTAAAACTGAACTTAATAGAGCTTGAAAACAGTCCGCAGAATGGTTCTGGACCAATCAATCTATTAGCCGCCCCTTTTCTAGTAAGTTCATCTGCCTTCTCATTGCCTACACATCCATCGATTATAGGGGTTGGCATGCTGTATGGCTTCATTAGGCGCGGCAACTGGTTTAGGTGACTTGTTTTCTTCTTCTTCTTTCCCATACTATCTTCCTACTTCCTTTCATTCATCTACCTCTATTACTATCCAGCTTTCCTCTTATCACTAACGGACCACTCTAGAGGACTGCTTATGAAAAACACATTTTCATGCTTTTACTATCAATTTTTCATCCCTGATGTACATTCATTATGAGCTAAAACTTTTTAATTCAAAAATATATATATATATAATATACACGGCTTTGGTCTTTTACAAATTGGCTCTAGTCTCTGATATAACGCTATTTCCTTAATTCAAGAGGTGACATGACATATGTGAATTTCACTTCAAGACGCTTTGTTGTATTTGATTATAAAGAAAATCCGAAATTCTGAAACAAAATTTACTTCAAGTCGTACCTGCAATGTAATTAATTTGGCTCAACAGTTTCAATGATATCTTAGAAGTTTTGAAGAAAATAAAAAATTTTTAATGCAAAGTTTAGAAATTTTTATTTTTCAAAAAACTATTTAAAACAAAGCAAAAAGTAAAAATCTGGTTTTTTTTTCTATAATAATATAGCCTCAAAAGTTTCAAAGAAAACTAACCACATTTTATTGAAATCGATGCACGACTTTTGATTTTATTCTCAATTGAAGAGGCCTAAAGAACGCTTATGTTTCTATCAAAATAGAAATAGTGTATTTTACCGTGTGATAGATTGGCTATATTTGGAATAAAATCAAATATTGTGTAACGATTTCAGTAAAATGTGGTTGGTTTTGTTATAAACTTATGAGACCATATTTTTTTTTGTAAAAAAACACAGTGGCTTTGTATCTTGACTTGTTTTAAATAATTTTTTTTAAATAAAAATTTCTTAATTTTGGAGAAAAAAAAAAAAAAAAAAAATTACCATATTTCTAAAACTACTGGACCAATTTAAAAACAGTGTAGGTACGATTTGCTGCTATTTTTGTTGTAGAGTTTCGGATTTTCTTTTTTAACCAATAGAAGCTATCGTTTTCAAGTAATGCTCATAGATGTTGCATCACCTCTTAAATTTATGAAAGTACGGTATATCTCAGATAAATATTAGAGACAAAAGAAAAACGAAGAGCAAATTTAAAATCAGTGCTCTAAACAGTTTTCAATTGTTCTGATCCAAAAACCGTGTTTTCTTGCGTAATTGAATTCATAAAATGATCTCTTTTTTTTCTACTACGTAAAATTCTGAAATTGCCATTTGGCATTTTAAATAACATTTATGAACTCGTATAGATATTTTAAATATTAAGATAAGCTTTTGCAGCACTCAGCAGGTATTATTGTCATTCTCATAAATTTTAAAACGTTACAACTTTAAATAAAGATAGTTTTGTTTTTAACAAACATTTAATTGGACGTTTAAGATTTTTATCGCGCCTAAAATGTTGAAATGAATACTCGTAGTACTTAGTTTTTCTTCTTCTCTTTTTTTTTTTAAATAAAAAAAAAGGCTGGATCACAAATACATAAATACTAAAGATACCGGTATCTTTTTATTAACTAAATTTAGTAACAAATAAAAGAAAAGAAAAGAACATTTACCATTAACTTTTTAAGCCTTTCAGCAACACAATGTAAAATTTTAAATGAAAAAAAAAAAAAAAAATGGGGGAGTTTAAATTAAAGCACCAATAAAAAAAAAAATAAAAAAAAAATGTTACGATATTTATGAATGAAAATTAAAATATTTAAAACTTTTTTATTGCACAAAAAAAAGATACAATCAAAGCAAGAAAGAAAAAAACAAATAATAAAGTCATTAAATAATTTTAATTAAAAAAATTATGGGAATTTAAATTTATTTCATAGCACCTTTAGACAAATTTTTAAACCTCTTTGAGTAAAATTTCACTGAAATTGATTATGAAGAGAAAGCCAGTTTCCATGATAATTTTGTGCTTAAAGTTAATTAGACAATATCAGGAAATCTATTGTTTGAATTGAATCATTTAATTCTGGTTTCTAAATACACAATAATAATAAATAATTTATGGTTAGACCATCAAGGGCAAACTATTACAATAAACAAGATTGCTAACATGTTTGCAACTTATTGAGGTTGAAATTAATTTTGCGATGACAACAGAATAGTAGCCACACAGAGAGCAAAGACATAATTTCATGATTGAAACCTGTATGGAAACATCATAAGGCACTTGAATCTATGGCGATATATTAAACACGAATTAAAAATTATGAGAAAATTGTACGGCCAAATTGCATCACCTGCAACAGCACTAGCCGAAGACAAACATAATATGCATAAAATTATATTTCCAGTTTCATTGACATTAAGAACATTTTTAATTTCGAGTAAAAAAGAAACATAAAAATCTGCCTATTAGAGCAGCTAAAGACATTAAAAAGATTTGCTTGAATAAAATTTTTACCACTCAAAACTAAATCCAATTGATTTTTTCTTGCAAAAAATCTTAAACTAGAAATTTTTTTTTAAAGAAATAGCCCAAATCGTTAGCAATTCTCTACAACTTTTACTTAAACCAAAACACATAAAATTAAACAAAATCGAAAGTTTTTTTATTTTTTGCTAAATAAATGTATTTGTCTTGAATATTAAGAAATCTTAAGCTTAAAATAATCTAAATAAAAACAAAACAAAAAAGTTAATAAAAGGAAACATTATTTCTTAGAAATTTGTAACCTAAATTTTGCACAAAACCAATATGGACTTAAGCATGTACGAGTGTTAGTCAAAATAGTGTTGTCACTAAGTTTTCTTCAATAGTTTTAATTATTATCGCAATAAAAAAAAAAATTGTTGTTGACTTTACAATAAATAAGAAATCATAAAATTAAAAAAGCATAAATAAATTCCACTCACGTCTTGGCACTAGAAAAACAAAAAGTCACGATATTTTTATTGAAGAGCTGAGACTTTTTCGTTTAAAATCAAGTGATTCCCACGCATTTTACAAAAAGAGAAAAAAAAAACTAATGTTGAACCAATAAACATTCCGAACAAACTAAAAACCAACAAACAACTTTAAACATTTACAAGAAAGAAAAAATTAACAAGATGAAGAAACTTAACAAGAAGAGGAGATTAAACACCAACATTTTCCTACAATAAATGACAACAATCTCACATTGATTTCTAAGAAAAATAAATCACACAGTCCAAACAAATACATACTTATAAATAATCTTACACCAATTTCTGAGCTATATGTACATTCGTGTGTATGTGTGTATTTATTTGTATTAAAAAAAAAATTAGGTAGCTTATTAAAACCCCAGGCAATTAGTTACACAGACTGAAAAATTAAATTATTTAGCTTTGCTTGTGTGAACTTTTTTTAAATTGACCATTAAAATTTAATTCGTTAGAAAAGCATTCACAATCATAAGAAACGTTAAGAAATGATGTTGTATTTAATTTTTTTTTTAATTATTGCATACAAAATATAGTGAAATTTGTATAAATTTCTTTCGAAAATTATTTAGCTAAAAACTTTGAAATGTTCTTTAGTTCAATTAACACTAAGAAATAATTGAATTTATATATAGATGGATGGCCTCAAGTTCCTTGAAGGAGTAACTTGTTATCCAATGTGCTTTTTAAATTCATTTGGGACGAACAGCATAGAAAAACAATTAGGTTTTAATCGTTCCTCGAACATGATTTAATCAAATGTTGTGCACTACACCGGTTTCAGCACTCTGGTGTGGATCCACTTTGAGTTTTTGAGAAAAGAAATTCAATATAAAGTGAGATTTGATGCTGATAGAGTGTTTACTAATTATTATTATTAAAAGCAAACACTTTTCACTCCTTTAAGCTTATCCACCTGCATATATATAAAATTCATATGTTTCCATATTCTATTTTGAAAGAAAGTCGTCCGAAATTTGGTGCATACTATGGACAAGGTCACCATATGTTTTTTCTCCAGCCACATTTATTTTTATTAGAATTGTGCTCCGCAGTTCATTTTAGTGAGCGCTCTTCTTAGTTCAAAAATTAAAAAGGAATAGTTCGTTCATTTAGTTCATTTGATCTCTTTTATCGTTATCACTTTTACTTTTGATTGTCATTGAACGTTCTTTATTATGTAAAATGATATCGAATAGGGGTTGAAAGGAAGCAAAACAAAAAATTTTTAAATTTAGTTTTCGATTTCTTTTTTATAATGTAATTCAGAAAGTACTTTGGTCACTATGGCTAAAAAAAAATTAAGGTTTAATGTTAAAATCTTAAAATTAAGCTTTTTAACATGCGTAATACATTTCCTTTTCTTCAGTTTATTTGTTTTAAATACCATTTTTGTAAAAGAAAATAATTTACAACTTTTGTTCCTTCGTCATTATTTTCGTTTAAGATTAGTTCGTTGGTTCATTTATAGGTCGTTCATTTAAAATAAAGAGCAAGGAAATGAACTATAGGAATTCAAAACACGGACTAGTTCGTTCAGATCAAATAAGTGAATAGTTCGTTCGTGTACTACCCAAGACTAGTTTTTATGCTTATTTTGTATATCAAAAGTTGAATATTTTTTAATAGTTTTCTTTGTTTTCATATTTCATAAACTATCCCTAAGTACTTTTCTAGCTACATTTTATATAAAAATTGCAGTTTGCTATTCAATGACTAAATTTTTTATTCTGATATGCTTACTGCATAATCTGAGTCGCTATATGCTTTACACCAGCCATGAATACTTTTACGCTAACTTTCCATATCGAAATTTAAAATTTTAATTAAATAATATTTTTTATTTTGAGTTTTCACTATATAAATATATATAGCCTCGCTATATTTTTAGCATTAGCCACGCCTACTTTTACACCCACTTTTACATCAACATTTTAATTTATTATTTAATAATTAAATTTTTTACTCTCATATTTTCAATCAAGGGTCTAGGTCGCTATATTTGTAACACTGGCCACACCTACTTCACGTCAACTTTTTACATAAAAATTTCAATTTTGTTTTATAATTAAATTATTTATTTTCATATTTTCACTTTCGCTACATTCTTTAAATTAGACACGCCCACTTTTTTTTAAATTTCAATTCATTGTTAAATAAACTATAAAACTTAAGCTAGATAAACCTACTTTTACGCCCACTGTTTATATTTATAAAAATTTCAATTTATATTTAAATAAAAAAAATTAAATTTTCAGATTTCTCGCTAAAAAACTTACGCCCACTTTTAATATCAAAATTTGAATGTAAAAAATTCAATTTTCAAATTTCTTTAAAGAGTCTAAATCGTATAAAACTTAAGCCTACTTTTACGCCCACTTTTTGTATCAAAATTTAAATTTGTTATTTAATAATAAAATTTTCATATGCAGATTTCTCTCCAGCATCTAGTTCGTTGTGTGTTTTACACTAGCCACGCCTATTTTTATGCCCACTTATTTTTATAAAGTTTGTAATTTGCTATGTAACGGTTATATTTTAAATAAAATTGGCAAAATTTTTTTTTTCTTTCAAGCTTAAAAAAATAAACAATTATTTAGCGATAAAAGTATGTTTTATTATTTTTAATAATTTGTTGTTCATTTCAGTGTACAAAATACTTATATATTTAAGTTTATTTCTCGTTTTTTTTTTAATAAATATTTCTTATAAAATTGTTTAAAAATTAAAACATAAAAAATAGTAAAGGATTATAATACGTTACAAAGCAAAGAAATAATCATAAATAAAATATTATAAATTTGTACAATAATATTTGTTGTTTTATTTTTTCATCTTTTTTTATGAATAAAAATAAACTTAGTTTTTCTGTGGTCACTAGCAATAGCAATCGCCCAAGTCGAAAAATATGTATTCTAAAAAAATAGGGACTTTTTTCGGTTTTTTAAAAAGAAAGTTTTTTTTTTGACAAAAACTTTAAAATTAGTTTTATTAAAGGTACATATAAAGCCCCTATTATAGTTCACAACTTTTATAAAAGTTTGGTCGTGTTTGAAAAATTGCAATTGCCAGTCTCATCTAAGTAATTTTTTGGTTATGTTCATTTGTTTATATGAAATGAATACAACCAAAGAAATTATTTAGATGAGACTAGCAATTGCAATTTTTCAAACTTACATAAAAGTTATGAATCATAAATAAAAAAAAAACTTTATCAGATTTTGATATAATTAATTTCTTAAGCAAGGATTTATAGATTTAAAATTGTTGGTACCAATTTGCACTAAGCAATTTTTATGGCTGCAATTTTTAGTGTATAGCAGAGGGATGGAGAGGCTTGAAAATCCGTTCGTACTGTACACTATTCTGCTTTATATTCATCCATTTTAGAACTATAAAAAAGCTATTAAGGTACTTAAATTTATCAAAAAAAAACTAGTAAAATTGCGTAAGTAAACACAAAAGCTACGGTCACATTAAACAAATATTTGTTAAAATAAGCACAACCGCTATATCATCTATAAATACGTTTACTTGTTTTGAAGAAATATTCGTTTAGATTAGTTTAATTTTTTATTAAAATAAAACATACTTGGCTTCTCATTTTATATGAATTAATTTTACGTAATAAAAGTCATGTTGTTAATAAAAATATTTGCCTAAAGTAATGGTTATGCTAATTTGCCTAAATATTTTTGTAATGTGACCGTAGCTTAACACAATTTTAAATGAAAATTTTACAAAAGTGCTGCAATAAAAATTATTTGTATAAACTGGGGATATCGAATATTGTATTTACATGTTATGAAACTAGTCTAGGCCAACAATATAGTTTTTCTAATTAAATTTAATAGAATATGTAACTCAATTCCAACTTAAGCGGTTTATAGATTATGACCACAGATTTAATAAATAAACAAACAAAAAAAAAAATTAAACAAATTAATAAGCTTAAGTTTCCTTTACAACATCAAAACAAAAAAAAAACTAAAGTTTTAATAACAAAAAAAGAGAAATCTATTTGTGTAAATTTCATTCAGTTAAAAATCAAATAAAATCGAACTTTACTTAAAAATTAATGAAAATAAATAAATAATAAAAAAGTTTTAAGTGATTAAATGTTATACACTTGCATGTACATACATACATACATAAATGCATACATGTATATAAAGAAAATGAAGAAAGGCTTGTTAATTGTGCATAAAATTAAATTGAATGCTGCTATGAAAAGAAAATTTTTTTACAAACAACTTATTTGTAGTTTTTCATTTTATTTTTATTTTCTATAAAACTATATTGGTTGGCTGTTTATTTTATTTTGTATTTTATTTTTTTGTTTTTGTTTTTCTAAGCCATAAATAATAGCAAGTCAAGATATTTCTTAACAAATAAGAAAAGATAAAATCGTATTTAATGAATGAATGTATTATAATATTTATATAGATAGTATTTTATACTCAAATGTGTGTTTACGGCTACATATAATACAAACGTACATTGAAATGTGATCGTGTGAAAATTCAAGTTGCATGCCACCATGAACATAGTTGCAAATAAATAAATAAAAATAAAAAATAAGAGAATTCTCGTGTGCTATTGTTATTTGTTTAATATGGTTAAATATTTTTTGTTGTTTTGTTTTTCTAGTTGAATTTCTTTACATAAAACCCACAAATGCGAATTTTGTTGAAATCTGTGTGTGACACTTCAACTTCTGTCTCTGTTTATTTTTTTTTTTTTTTTTATTTCTTTTGTGTTGTGTTGTTTTCGCAAGAAATAATTAATTAAATTAGAAAAAATCAAAAAATGCTAAATTTAATAACAATAAGGCGAAATCTCTTAAACTTTGCTGTGGGTTTGCAAAACTATAAAAGAGGTTGGTAACTCAAGTTTTCACACAAATAATAATGCTTCTTTTATTTTTTTTAATTTTATTTATAAACAAGCTAATTAATAATAATAAATAATTAACTCAGCAATATATGAGCTGTTATTTTTGAAAGTGGTATAAGTCTACTTTTTTTAATTTTAGTAAAATGTAGACACCATCTGCTAAAATAACCTCTCTTGCAAAAAGTGGACTTGAACCGCTTTTAAAAATAACAGCTCATATTAGGCTAAAATACTTTTACGCTAGAAAATATTCTTTAAAAAAAATGTTACGCGTAGCAAAAATATATTTATTCGGCCTTATTACGAGGATTGTTGTTTAAGCCGAATAAACGCCAATAAAAACTTTATTGGCGTTTATTTCCTTATATTTTTTTTAACAGTGAAACTCGTAATAAGGCCGATTAATCTTAAAATTCTATATATCCAAACACATCTAAATCTAGTGCCTTTATAGAAAACAAAAAAGTAACAATTTAATAATTTTAAAATCTTTATTTGAAGCAAACTAAAAAAAATAATTTTTAAAATAAATCTGTTTTAATTGCAGTTCATTTTTAAATCATTTCATAAGGAAATAAATTATTTTTGATACCATGAGCACTCAATATTAAAGGGAAGAAACACTTTTTTGTTTTAAAAATATTCTTTCTCAAACTTCAAATTTAATGGTTTGTTTACTGAATTAAGCAGTAGACTCTTTGTTTTCAAGAATAAAAAACAATTTCATAACAAATTTCTGTAGAAAAAACAAAAAAAAACTAAACTTCAACATGCGTTACTTCTGAGAGCGCTAAAAGCATGGCTTTACTGCACTGTCTCTTTTCTCCTATGTCCCCATTTACATTATGGACATTTCTTGCCGGATATTTTTTCAATTCTCTTTTGTTCTTTCCTAAACTGTTGACATTTCGGACACTAATGTCCAGATAGAAATTTTTTCAATTCTTCTTTCAATTTATTTTCGTGACGTGCTTAATTGATTTGTATGAAAATTAATTGAAAATAACTTTTGAAGCAAACCAAATTAAATTAATAATAAATAAATAAATAAATTTAAGAAAATGATTTCTATAAAAATATGGGGAAATTAATACAATGTAAGCAACAAGACGTATAAAATAATAATAATAAAAAAAAAGAATAATATTTAATTTCACTTTAATCTACACCAATTACTTGCTTAACTTTACTGCATAATGATAAACATGATAATGATCATCATCATAATATTGTTTAACGATATATATAATTAATAATATAATAAATATGTGAAAAAATTTTTCTTTCACTTGTACGGAGTATTAAATTTTATGCACAAAAAACAAGCTCCACATATATTTTTTTCTTAACTTACTTAATTTAACTTACTTTATGAATTATACATAAATAAAAAGAATTAATAAAAATAAAATAAAATAAAACGATAGAAAAAATAATAAATAAAGAAATATTTATTGTTGTATAAAAGAATTCAAATCAAATGCCAGGTATTGGTTTGGGGAAAAAATATATCGGTTTGTTTTGGTGAACAAAACAACTATAAAAACTGTTTCAGTTAGAAATTCTATAAGAATTTCTTATGATAAATTTTTTTATTTTTTTTTAGTTTTAATTTTTACACTCAGAGTAATTAAAAAAATCCAAAAATATATAAAGAAAATAAATTTTTGATTAAAGTTGTAATAACGAACTTTTGATATTTAAAGTTAGGATTTTGTGGGACACTATCCAATATTTAACTTATTAATTTAATGTCCAACCAAAAGCTTATATTTGACTTTAAAAATCTTAACTTTAACTATTGGTAACTTATAATATTGACCCTAAGGCCCGTTATTACAACCTTCGCTAGTTAAAGTTACGATTTTTGAAGCAAATAAACGGTTTTTGGCTAAAACTTTATAACAAATTTGGGTGGATAGTTAATAACACACTATTTGATATTTAACTTAATGTACAATACAACCAAAAGCTCATATTTGACTTATAAAATCTTAGCTTTAACTATCGGTAACTTGTAATATTGAGAATAAATTTTCTTAGGACCATTATTACAACTAAAAATAATTAAAATTAGAATGTTATCGGTTAGATAAATGGTTCTTGGTTATTAAAAAAAGACTTTAACCAAAAAGTGTATAATAAGCTAAAGACTTTTAGCATGAAATTTACGCATTTAAAGCTGCCATATTTCCGATTTTAGATATGACATTGAAATTTTTTTTTATTAATACACAAAAATAAAACAATCAATACAATTACACAATAAAATAACAAATTTAAAATAAAATTTTAAAAGTGTAAAATTTCTGAATTATTTGAAAAACGATTGTCAAATTGTTGCCACTATGTCTTTACAGCAACCAAAAGTAATCGGTATTTACAGCAGTGGTGCCACATTACAAATCCTATAATATTTATCTTATTGAGAACTTGTAATAATAGAAAAAAGTTATTGGTCACTTTGTCAGTTACTTTAACTTAAGTTTATTACAATTATCTGAAACCTTATAGAAGTAACATAAGTTGTAATAATGGACCTTAGAGTTAGCCTTCTAAGACATTTTCAATTATATTTTTTTAATTTTTTAATTCTCAATAATTGTGCTTGGTCGATTGTTTTTTTTTTTTTTTAAGAAATGAAATGTCGTACATTTTTTAAGGTTTCTAAAATAGACTTCACTACAAAATTTATTTTATAAATTTTTAAAAAATCTTGAAGTTTTGTCAAGGTATTTTTTAACAAAACATGATATATAGTAATTTTGCGCTGCTAAAAACTTTCAAGCTTTTAAGCGAAATTTTAGTAAATAAAGAAATTTATTAGTTAGTTTTATTTGACCTTTTTCTTTTTAATTAAAATGGCTATTTTGTTAAGCTTGAGGTCTTATTTTTCAAAAATTTATTTTGATATAAAAATACATTTTTGAAAAATAAGACCTCAAGCTTAACAAAATAGCCATTTTAAGTAAATAAAGAAACTTATATAGCATTTGTATGTTTACAAAAGTATAATATGAATTTAAAACACTTTCCTATGCACATATTCTTGCCTAAATGTTGATACTTGCGTTGTTATTTAAAAAAAAAAATCTTATTAAAATTACCAGTAATAACTCTTTTTAAAGTATTTATATCCCTTTTAAAAATAACAACTCATTTATTGAGAGGTGAAATATTAAAAACGCTAGATTTTTCACGCTTGAGTTTGGATTTTAAATATTTATTTTTATATCGATATTTCGCTTCAACTTTGAGTAGTTGCCTTAGAAAATAAATTATAAATTTTATGCACTACTTTCCTCATTACAGTTATAATAGAAATTCTGAAGTGATACGAACTGCTTCTTAATTAATGAAAAAAAAATTCTTGTTTGGCTGAATTTTAAAATCCAGTGAAGATATTTTATCTAATTCGGTATTAAGTAACTTTCCGTAAAAAATATTCAGTACGATATAAATCGTTATTTGCGATTATTATTTTTATGATGTTAATAATCATAAATAACGAAAGTTACTGAATACCGTATTCGATAAAATATCGTTATACTTGTTTTTCCAATACGCATGTTTGTAATAAAAGTTATTGAATCATACTACAGTTATTTTGAAGACTGTAGTAATCAAACACACAGAAAACAACTTTGGTTCGGCAAATCAAATTTTTTAGTTATAACGATCGCAATTCCCTTAATAAAATTGGTTAAATGAAATAATTTAAAATTTTTTAATATTTCCTAGATTTATTTTTGTATAATTTTCGTAAAAATTTTCTATTGAGAATAAAGGAAATTTATTTTTTCCCTAAACCAATAACTCTTTAATTGTTTCTTTTTTTTTATAATTTTTTTTTTGTGCTTTTAATCTTAAACATGTTATGGACAAATAAATTGAAAAGCTTTTTCTTTACAATTAAACACTTTGAAGAAAAACTAGATGTTGGTGAAGCACTTTTGTTAAATAAAGATTGTGATAAAAAAAAATAAAATAAAACGAATACCACGGAGTACCGTGGAGTATCTAGATACTTGTAACGAATGAATTAAATAAAGTAAAATGATATAAAAAATAAATATAAATATAGTATGTAATTTGCATACACATGGTAAGTAGATGATGATAATGATGATGATGTTGTTTATACTCGTATTGAACAAACTGCAGAGAGGGAGCATAAAGCACCACATATTATGGAAACGTGCATGCCTGGTTAACTTGGAAGTTTGACTGGGTTCGTTGTATTTTTCAAGCTGGATCGCTCGTCTGACTGGCTGACTGGCTGGTTGCTCGATTGTTATGTGTTTTCTTGTTGATTTTCGTTTTGACAAAAACAAAAAACCAACAGCTTTAAAAGTTGTTTTTATAAAATAGTTAACCAAGTCATGCTGTTGGTTAACTATCATATTGTTGCCTGTTTGGATGACGAGCTCTTTGTCTGTCCACTATTTCATGTGCTTTTTTGTTTCTTTTGTTTTTGTTTTGTATTCCATAAAAAAATAAGCCTTATGTAGCTAAATGGATGGCTGGCTGGCTGCTTGGTTTGAGGTACTTTGTTTGTAGAGAGTGAAAGTGAAAGTATATTTTTTTGCAGATTATATTTTTTTTTTTAATTTCTTGCATTTAATATTCCCGCTGGGCTTTAGATTTTGGTTTTAAGTTTTATTTTAAAGCCACTTTGTTTGTTGAAAGTCAAAACTTGGTTTATTTATTTTATTTTTTGTTTTAATTTTTTTTTTTTTAATTAATTTTGTTGTCTAAGGTTTGTATATTTTGTTATTGTTTTCATTTTGTTTTTATTGCGTTTAACCGTTGCAACTCTTTTAAAAATCAATTAAACGAAAACAGGAAATCATAACAGCATTTGTGAAATACCTACAACAACAACTACAACCCCAGATTAGCAGCAGTAACACTAACAGTAACAGCAAAACAAGCTGTTGATGATATCTGTCGTTCGCCGTTTTGTGAAATTTCATATTAAACTTTTTAGTAACTTTTTTTTTAGACATTTTTGTTGCTGTTGTTTTTTTCTGTTTCTACTTGAAGTTTTTGAGGATTATGCAATATTTTTTCTCTCTTTTTTATTTATGTAATTAATAATGGGTTTTTGTTTTCATTATCATCTGAATTGAGGTCAAAATTTCGTAATCACGTTTGTTTTTTTTGTTTTTTTTTTTAATTTTTTTGCTTTTTGCTGCCTATTCAAGGAAAAGGGTTGGATTTAGATGCTTTTATGATTGATATTTTTACGTTTACAACAGGAAATAATTTCTTTATAGCTGATTTGGTAAATTTTATTTATGATCGTAAAATACAAATTTTGCACACTTAATAAAAATGTTGAAATTTTGTAAGCTGAATTTTAGTGATGTTTCGGATTTATGTAATTTTTTATAGATTATTGCTATATATTTTGTAGCACATGAGTTTAGTCTGCTTTTGCGGGTCAATTATTTTTATTTTTTATTAGCTGCTTAATATACATTCAGCTTGTTATATGATGTACTGCATTCCAAATGCAACATTATATTGAACCAGTTTTTTTTTCTCTTATTATCAACATTAACTCTTTGTCCTGAAGCTAGTCTAACGTAACTAGTATTCACATCAATACAAAAGCTTTTGTTTAGAAAAAAAAAATTGACTTATCAAGTGGGGCTTTTTTAGCCATCTACTGTTTACTTGGTTTTCTTTAAATCATTTAACACAATCCTCCATTTATATGAATTTTAAACATAATTTTCAATTCTTCTTTATTCTCAAATTTTTTTAATTTAATATTTTCATCCATTATCTGCTACATTTTCCAAAAGTTTTGTTAAGTCAAGTTAATCCGAAATTACATTTTTCTTTTAAAAAAAATTTTAGTTTTCCAGGTATTTCAACAAACAAAACAAAAATCGAATTTTTAAGGTTCCAAAAATTTCCAAAGTATCACTTTATCTGTCAAACGACTTCTTCATCATATTTTTCCTTTTTTTGTTTAAAATAAATCTTGTTTTTTATGACATTGTAGAAAATACTGCCTGTAAAGACCCTACTGAATCTAAAAACGATGACATTGCAACATTATTTGAAGTTAAGGCAGTGAGGTTAATTGCTCAATGTGATTGCTATTGTTGTTTTTGTTATTGATAGTGATGGTGGTGTTGGTGTTGGTGGTGGCGGTTGGTGTAGGTAAAGTGTTGCTGCTAATATTTTTCTTTTCCAATTGATTGTCATGTTGTTGTTGTTGTTGTTGTTGCCACATCAAGTCGAAACAATTATTGAAAAATTGTCGATCATATTGTTGTGCTGGTGGTGTCGGCATCGTTTTTGTCTGTGGAGGTTGATGAATTTGTACCAGATCATTGAACTGTTTACTTTGCTGCTGCTGCTGCTGCTGCTGCTGCTGCTGCTGCATTAGTTTACTTGTATTTTCAGTAACAATCATGGCATTTGGCGTTGCAACATGTAAATGATTATTATTTAAATCAACCATAAAATCCAAGGTGGGTGCTGCCTTTATTGTTGTATCCATAACAGCATTACTGGGTATTAAAGGAGTTATTGTTGGTGTTGTTAAGCCTGTAACAGTTGCTGGTACAGCTGTGGCTGTGCCTGTAGTTGTTGTTAGAAAATTTGATGCAAATTTAACCGTAGGCGAGGAAGACAAAGATAAATTGCCACAAGAAGATGTTGATGAAGACGATGATGATGATGATGACAACGATGACGATGACGATGATGAAACAGATGATGATAGTGATGCTGGTGACAACGACAACTTTGTTGTCGTTATATGCAAATTATCAAAATTAAAAACTAAATCATCTCCTACATTTATGTGTGCACTTTCAATACCGCTATCGTTGGAGAAATCAGCGCAAGTTGAGTTCGCTGAGGAGGAATTTGAAGAGGCGGTTGAATATGACAATAATGAATTGCAAACAGACAAAGGTAAATCGCACGATTCATTAGAGCAGGTTTCGATTAATTTCTTAGAAATTTCATTAATTGACTTTGTCAGTAAAGTTTCAGCTGTTTCGGGCAACAACATCATACTCGTACTATTTGCTGTTGCTGCTGCTGTTAGCGCACTATCTAAATTAGCAAATGCTGTAGAGTGTGTGTGTTTCAAGAGTTCACTGTCAAAGTTTATGCCGCTTAGTAAATTATTATTAATAAATTGTGTATCAATATGATTATTTGAAGAATTCTGTTGATCTTTGTTTCGTTGGGAACCTATAACACCAACTACTTCTGGCTTAGATTTGGGCCAATTATATTGGGCCTCAACGCTTTCTGTAGGGGTATCGCTTAAAGAACCCGTACCGCTTGTATCCGAAGTAGAGGAATCTGAGAGCGATCTCCTTAGTGGATAGTCCCATATGGAACGTAAAGGATCACAATCATTACAGAAACATATACCATGATTAATATTATTACCAGCCGTGCATCTTGACATATATTGTGTGGACTCCGTTTTATTATTAGTTAATGGCTCGAAAATGGGATCATTTTTATTCAAGTGAATGTTATTGGGCTGTTGTGGGTGCTCATTTAAATTCGTTATTTGTGTAAACTTTTGTAAACATTTTAGTAAATCCTCTGAAGATTTATATGATGTCAGTGCATTTACTTGCGGTTTAGACGATTTATTATGTAAATTTTTATTGTCCATTTTTAAGTATACCGCATTTACCAAATTACTGGGAGGTTTACGATCCTTCTTTCTTCTTTTTCGGGGTTTTATAATGCGTGGCAAACAGGTCTCAGTACTATTGGAGGAGTCACCATTGTTTGAGGATGAAGTTTCGCTGTTGTCTTTTGCTTGTTTCAATTGTTGCTCCAAATTCTCTTTCGACTTTGACGAAGATAAGGAGGCCGGCGCCGAATTTTGATAACGCAAGGGAGTACGTGTCCTATCCTGTGGTTTACTGTTATATTGCACAGTTTTTCCCACATACTGTTGATGTTGTTGTATTTGATTGGTTGAAGAGGCAAAATTATGAGGCGTCCAATACTCTAGTTTCTGTTGTTGCTGCTGCTTGGTAAATATTAAAGGAGCTCCTTGCACATGAGCTGTTGCATAATGAGCCACAGCTGCATAATTTTGTGCCGCATTGCTATGCAGCATATTTGACCAATTTTTTCCTGGAGGAGAATGTGACTGTTTGCGCGATACTCTTTGTCTTTGTCCCGGTGTTAGATGGGCTGTGGCTGTTGAAATTAAAGGTATGCCAGCACATTCATTAATTCTCTGTTGATTTACTACAGACAAGGGTGGAAATTTCGCATAATTTGGGGCTGTCAAAGACATACGCTCTGAGGCCTGAGTGTTAGCGGTTAATGCGTGTGGAAAACCATTAGAAGGCAGATAATGGGAGTTATGTGTAGGATGTGGATAAAGGCGATTGCTAGGATATGGTCGACAATTTTGTAAATTTATATTGTTTGTGGGATTTAGTGAAGAGTTTATGCCATTTGCATTGGCATGAAGATGAGATTGGGAGGAATAGCAGGCTGCAGCACTGAGATGTGGATTCCACATATGGGGTGGTGGTGGTGCTGGTGGCTGTTGTTGCTGCTGCTGTAAAACATGTTGCTGCAACTGATGCTGATGATAATTATGCTGTTGTTGTAAATGAGTGGCCGTCTGCTGTTGCAAGTTTTGATGATTTTTTGCGAAATGTTGCTGTTGTTTCAAACAATTATCTACTACACAAAATTGCTGTTGCGACTGTTGCTGTTGTGGTTGTTGAGGAATCATAATCCTTGCCGTTTGCTCTGTATACAGTGTTATTGTTGTGTTACTGCTTTAAGAGTTGCGCATGTAACAATCATTGAATTTAACTCAGCAATAGCAAGTTTAGCGTTAAAATTAATTTTTTTTTTTTTTTTTTTTTTTTTTTTTTTTTTTTTTTTTTTGTTAGAGTGAAAGAAAATATTTTTAATTTTAATAATCTTTCAGAGTCATCCGAATACCAAATTAAGTTACGTTTTAATTTTCTTTAACACATTTCCTTTTTAGCAAAAGGCAAAATTTGAATTAATTTAAAATTAAAATGTTTCTCTGAATTTTTATTATTATTTTTCTCTATTTTATTTTTTATGTGTTTCAAATCACAGTTATAAATTTTTTATGTTAATATTAATTATAAATATCAATTAATAATTATCACTTGGAAAAAAAGAAATATATTTTCCATAAATTTTTTTGTTTAGCTGTAATTCCTTGAAAGCGGATGTTTTCTTGTTTCTACACGGATTTAACTTCTTTCTTTAACAAACAAACACCAACAAAAGTCGACCGTAATTAACACGCGAAAGTTGTTTGTGAAAATTTCTTTTTTTTTTTATAAAAAAAACATATGTAAAATGTTTACACAAAAGCTTTTCTCCAGACCTCACGACCGTTTTCAAGCCAGACTTGTGGCAGACTAAAAATTCATTTTCAATTAACTAAGGCAACAGTCAGCCTATCAACCAACAGCGTTGAAATGCACACACACAAATACACATAAGAAATAAAGCAAAGATATAAAAAGAGCTTTTTTTATAACCATGGTCTAGTAACATAACAAACAAGACCAGAGTTACAACTATAAAAAGCCCGTTTTAGTAACAAGTCAAACAAAAAAATAACAATAACAAACTTGAATATTATTTTATTGTATAAATCACGCACACTCGGATGAATGATGCTCTCGCAAGCTAAATTGCTCACTTAATGCACATATACACACACTCTTTCTCTCTCTCTCTCTCTCTCTCTGTGTGTATTAGTGGTTTTTGTTTTAGCAGTTAGCAAAGCTTTAAACCCAACTTTATTCTTTAAAATGCTCTTTGTGCAGTTTGTTTTATTTACAAAGCCATGCGTTTAGTTCAGAAGACATGATTACAAATTTGTTTACATATTTTTGTTTTTGAGAAGCTTTTCTTACAATAATAATAATGCAATTGTTTTTGTTGTTGCTATTTATGTCGAGGCCGGTTAGTTCTTGTTTTAAGTCTTTTTATTTATTTATTTTAATTTCATTCAAAAGGCTTAAAAACATTATGTTCGAGTTGTTGTTTTTTTTTTTTTGTTATTGTGCTGCTAAACATAATAATAGTTAGTAGCCACCACTTTTTCTATTTGTATTCTCCGTTTAGGCCAAATATTTGTGTTTTAATTTGTTGTTGTTATTGTTTTTGTTAATAGGTTCTATTTATTGGCAGGTAGAACTTGTACGCACAATGTTTAATAATGTTTTAATGTTCTTTTGTTTTCCCAAAGAAAAAAAAACTCCAACAAACAGACAAAAATTAACGTTATTTTGTAATTACTACGTTATGGCTAAATCATACTTTTGTGATCTATTGTTGTAAAGCATTATTTTTTTATTAGATACGATAAACGTGTTTGGAATAAGGAAACGTACATATGCATTTCATTAACCAATTTCCTTTCCTTTAGAAATGAAAAACTTTGACTATTGGAACTGCATATAAAATAATTTTTGAATACTGCATTTTAAAATCTTGGCGTAAGCCAAAAATAAAATAAATTATTACATAAATGATATTTTGTAAAATTACACTGTAACCTCGCTTAACGCAAAACAGTTGAGTTATCTTAATTCCTTAATGACTGACTTTATTTTTTAACAATTGACATTTTTTTTAAATGCAGAAAAATGTATATTAATCCCCGACACTGGTTTGGTGGAGCGATCAATTTCGGGAAATCTCTTCTGTGCGATACTGTGTATTGCTAATGTTAATGCTTGTATTCAAAGAAAATTAAAGTAGACTTGAAATCGATATAATGACAAATTTGTATGAAAAATTTGTCATAATTTATACTTGAAGTCGTTATTAGTCCCTTAAATACCAGTATAGGAATTTAACTCACGTACAATTAGAAATTGTATACGGTAATTAATTTACCTTGATCAATAATTCACAACTTGAAATAAATTAAATTTTTCTTAAGACAGAATTAGTCTTCACATTCTGTTTTGTTATGAATCAGCTGATTCAATTCTGTTTAGTTAGTTTTTCTGTTTCGTTCTGTGCCATTGCAGACAAACCTGTAGAAAATAGATTTTAACAACTAAAGGGTGTTTTTTATAGACGTATAGAACTTTAAATTGCAATAAAACAACGATGGATTATTCGATTGACATGAATTTTATTTATCCGAAAGATTTCTGGCATATGACCGCCACGGCTGGCTCGGATGTAGTCCAATCTGGACGTCCAATTTTCGATGACTTTTTCTAACATTTGTGGCCGTATATCGGCAATAACACGGCGAATGTTGTTGTCGAAATGGTCAAGCGCTTGTGGCTTATCCGCATAGACCAATGACTTTACATAGCCCCACAGAAAGTAGTCTACCGGTGTTAAATCACAAGATCTTGGAAGCTAATTCACAGGCCCAAAACATGAAATTAGGCGGTCACCAAACGTGTCTTTCAATAAATCGATTGTGGCACGAGCTGTGTCACATGTTGCGCCGTCTTGTTGGAACCACAGCTCCTGGACATCATGGTTGTTCAATTCAGGAATGAAAAAGTTAGTAATCATGGCTCTATACCGATCAGCATTGACTGTAACGTTCTGGCCATCATCGTTTTTGAAGAAGTACGGACCAATGATTCCACCAGCCCATAAAGCGCACCAAACAGTCAGCTTTTCTGGATGTAACGGTGTTTCGACATACACTTGAGGATTAGCTTCACTCCAAGTGCGGCAGTTTTGTTTGTTGACGTAGCCATTCAACCAGAAGTGCGCTTAATCGCTACACAAAATTCGCTTATGAAAATCAAAGTTATGAACCATTATTTTCAAAATAAAATTACACTATTTGCAAGCGTTGTTCAGGCGTGAGTCTATTCATGATGAATTGCCAAACCAAACTGAGAATAAATCACTTGACAGCTGTTAAATCGGTCGCCATCTTGAACAGTATGCCAACTTAAAGTTCTATACGTCTATAAAAAACACAATAAATTATGTGGACATTTTTTGAATTCGTTTAAATTTGAGTTTTGGTAGAAAAAAACAAAACAGTTAGAAAATGGACCATGAAAAGCTTATAATTTAGTGCAAGAGTGCTGGATACGGTTTTACAGAAAAACTAACTACAAAAAAAAAGTATCAAAACGTCACAGCACAGAATAGCAATTGAAAGTAAAGACTAATGAAGCCGCATTTCACTATTTTTCATGTAGCGCAAATGAATTACGTAACAATTAACAATTAATTATATTTTCGATAACATTTTTAAAAATGTTGAAGTGTTTTTACAATTAATGTATATTTACAGGAAATTTTAGCTATAAAGCGCGATCAAATTTTTTTCGAATAACTGAAAACTAATAAAATATAAGCAATTAGATAAGCTTGTTTTCAGTTGGCTAGCGACAGCTGTTCTACAAAATTGTAAAACGTAATTACATTGGTTTTCTTATATTGGAGTTCTGAGGTGTTTTAGAAAATAGTAGGATAGTGTATTTTGTTGTTAATTTTTTTTCTTATTTCAACTCTGGCAAACGGTAATGTTTTCATTTAATATTTTTATATAAAATCATTTGAAAGTTTTGATTGAAGTAGCTTGATTTTAAATGCCATGAATTGGTTTCAACTGTTGAGGATCATCGTGAATTATTGCTAAGAGAGGTTCGTAAAAGGAACAAGGTATTTAGTGGTATGCTTCGGTATCCCCTCTTACATTTTATATATGTATATTAAAGTGATGTCCTTATCTCTGCTCAATTTTTATTGAAAGTCTTTTGCAAATTAATATGATCAATCAAGTACATTAAATAGCCCTGACTATTGAAGATTTTAGTTCATGTATTGCTTTTGATATTCTTGTTCTGCAATAATGATTTTAAGTGTCATTTTCTATTAATCAAGTTTATATTTGTCTTTGGTTCAAGAAAAACAGAAACAAAAAAATAATTAAGTCTTGAATAGTTACGGTGTCAAGTGTGACCGGTGGAATTAATATCTATACGAGTACATACAAAAATACTAATATTTTTTTTTTTTTTGTAAAAAATAAACTTTTTTTATGAAAACTGTTCTTTTTAAGAATATTTGTTAAGCATTTCATAACTGGTTTAGTAACTTTTAAAGCAAAAATAATTTTTAAATATTTTAAATTGTCTACAGTACATTTTTTAAAATGTGTGTGTGATTGAAAATAATTTTTATAAAAAATTTATTGTGGAGGCGTTGCGATCTCAAAAAAAAAATTTAAGAAATTAACCTTTTATCCAAAAATTAAAATTATGAAAAAATTATATGAATAATTTTGATAACGTTGACTTTAAAGTCTACGCTAATTTTTTTGGTTAAGGGCCATTATTACAACTAAACAATAACAAAAAAAGGATGTTATCGGACAGATAAATGGTTTTAGGTTATTACAAATAGACTTGAGGCAAAAGCTAAAGACATAATTGTGTTCCCCATAACTTTTTAACATGAACTTCAAGCATTTAAAGTTGCCATATTTTCGATTTTATAAATGGCAACTTCAGAAGCCATAGACATTGAAATAATTTTATTAATACACAAAAATAACAAACAAACAATTACACAATAAAATAACAAATACTAAAATAAAATTTTAAAATTATCAAATTTCTGAATTTTTTTAAAAATATTCGTTAAAAAAGTTATGCCGTTTCCACTTCGTATTTATAGCAACCAAAAGTAATCGGTATTTACAGCAGTGGTGCCACATTACAAATCCTATAATATTTATCTTATTGAGAACTTTTAATAATGGAAAAAAGTTATTGGTCACTTTGTCAGTTACTTATAATTAATTTTTTTTTCAGTGTTTTGGAAGATCTTAAAAATTAATATTTTAAAGCTCAAAGATGTCAAGAGACGTTGATATGAACAACATTTAAAGTATTTAATTTTTTTAATTAATTTATAACTACTCAAATACTAAAAAAAATTACCCAAAAGCGAAATATTGATATAAAAATAAATTTTTTTTTATAAAATTAGAATATTTTATTTTATAAAATCAAAGCATTTTACCCTCTTGTAAACTCTTATATAAAAAAACTGCAAAATATTACTTGTTTCGTGAATAAAATCAAATTAGAGCTCATTTGCCATGTATTATATTACAAAAAGGGGAGTGCTAACTTCACCCAGTAATTGACCTAAAGAAATACATTTTTATATGAAACTCAAGCGAAAAGATTAAATTAACCACTTTTAATTTGAATATTCGTATTTTCTACCAAGTCTACAACTAGATATTGACATAGAACTATAAGTGACAGACCCATATAAAGAAAACTCGTATGAAAAAGACTTTTTAACACAAAGTAACAAAACGTTGTCTATCATAAAAGAAAAAGAAGAAAAACTAAAGAAGGTTTTTACCTCTTCTCATTTGCACTATTGCTATTAAAAAAATAAGATAGAAAACAATAACATAAAATTAAAATGAAAAAAAAAAAATAACGAAAAATGAAGTAGCAATAATAATAAAAATGAAACTGAATAAAAAATGTATGAGTATTTTCTATTAAATAAATTTTTAATACAAGATGATGACGGAAAAGAGCAAAAAAAAAAAAGAAGAAATTTAATATTTGTTGGTAGACCTTGATTGTATGGTATATACCCTATCATTGTAATCCGATTACACAATTTCCTTTTATTATTAATTTCGAAAGTGTTTTCAAATTTCTATTACTGTTTGCAACTTAACAGAGCAGATCATAGTGCAATAATATTGGTGAGCACAAGGATAAAAAAACACTTAAACAAGCACATTAATTTTATTGTTGCTTTTGGGATCCTTCCTATCGAAAATTGTTTATGTTTCTCAAAATAGAATCTTTTAATCTCGATTTAACACACGTTGCTTAAGAATAATAGAAAATAAGATTACGCTTTCAACAAGTTATTTCTCTGTTTACAAAATTATACTGTCTAGATATGTACAAGTCACATCTAAACCACAGTGCATGGCAGAATTATACAAGGTAGCCACAAATCTACAACAAACATTCGAATGCAAAAACAACAGGCGTCTCTTCTCACATAGGTGTCAAGCACATATACTGCTAAAAGAGAAAATATCAATGTAATCGACTCATACACTTACACTTTCTATGTATGCATGGGTACAAAACATGGGCTCGCAAACAAATTTTGACGTTTACTAAAGATAGCAGGAGATGTATGCTGTTCTACTGTCAGTACCTTGTTAATTCTGCCATGCCATAGTGTAATTATAATTACATATGATCTTTAATTGCACTATGATCTAGACCAAGAACAATAGAAAAGTCTACACTGAGAAAACAACTTCGGTTGGGAAGATTAAATTAGTTTCTAATCAAAAATTCAGTTGTTATAATCGAATTTTTTAATTGTGCCTACAGAAAATCGTTGTAACAGCTCGAAATATTTTTGATAGAATTAACTTTTGGGCAGTATTATCGAATTCTAGTTATTACCACTAAAAAATTGAATTATCACAATTGAGTTTTTGATTGGACAACCGAAGTTATCTTCTAGGTGTAGTTGTGAATTTTGTAGAGTCCCAATTTAGACGAAGAAACATTTAGAAGGGAAACATTTCGTTTGTGGGCAAATTACGGGTGGAGAAAAGAGAATCATTTTTGTGTTCGGTACTCGGCGATACGCTTTGTTCACATATTCTTTGTTGATATTTGCTTTACATTTCTTTTCTTTCATTGTTTTGTGTGCAAATAATAACAATAATAATGGAATGTTGCCGGCAACATGTTCGCCTGTGTGACCGCGAAAGGAAAAGCAAAACAGAATTCAAGATGTTTTTCTTCCAAATGTTTCCTCGTCTAAATAGGGACAAACAGAGCAATAATCTGCTGAAGACATAACCTTCTTTTCTATTATTCTTGGCATGTACATCTCTATCTCTCTGGTTATTTATCGCTAAGAAAAACTTATTAGAAGGTAGTCTAATATAAATAATTCCTAGCAAGATAGGAAACTGAAACACTATTTTACAATTCCGAATTTAGCAATAAAAACGCATAACTATTCCTCAAACGCTATTGGAAAAATTATCATGTTAGAGTTTAGTTACATTTGGCGAACCCAGTTTCACAAAATTACAAGTTACAAAAAGTACATAAAAATAAAAAATTTAAATTTTTAAAGAATTTTTGTACTTTCATCATTTTGTAAGAGATTCAGAATGAGATATACCCTACCATTTTCTTAATAGGTTACATTTTATTTCACAGGGAAAATTTAGTTTTGTCAGACAATTGTCAATCCAAAAAAAAAAAAAGCAGAAATTTTATGCATTATAAAAAGAAAAGACAGAAGTGGAAAAACTCAATTGGATTAATATGAAGTCCAGAAGCCAAAAGCCAGAAGCAAATTAAATAACATTTGATTCATATCAAAACAAATCACAGTGTCTACCAAAATGTTACTTATGAAATGAAAATTTTAGAGCATCCTTATCTCAACCACACTATGTTGGATATAAAAGGTGATTTTATAAGAACTATCGGAAATTTAAAAAAAAAAAAAACATAAAATTCAGAAAAATGCATGAAATATTTATTTGGATCGATAGTTGGGTCGATATAATTTAATGTTTGAAGATTATTTCATGCAAATGTTGGCCGCGGCTGCGCCTCAAATGGTTCATCCGCTTAGTCCAATTTTGGCATACTCTTTCCAACATTTCGGCCGGTATCTCACGAATAATGTTGGCAATGTTGGCTTCCAGTGCGTCAATCGAGGCGGGCTTGTCAATATAGACATTAGCCTTAACATAGCCTCACAAAAAATAGTCTAGAGGCGTTAAATCGCACGATCTGGGCGGCCAATTGACTGGTCCCAAGCGTGAAATAAACTGTTCACCGAACTCGCCTCTCAATTGGTCCATTGTTTCGCGTGCTGTGTGGCATGTGGCACCGTCTTGTTGAAACCACATGTCATGCAAGTCAAGCTCTTCCATTTTGGGCAAAAAAAAGTTTGTTATCATCGCACGGTAGCGCTCAGTAACGTTGTGATTCGCATCATCTTTGAAGAAATACGGCCCAATGATGCCGCCAGCCCATAATCCGCACCAAACGGTTGTTTTTTGTAGATGCATTGGTAGCTCTTGCAATGCTTCTGGCTGCTCTTCACTCCAAATACGGCAGTTTTGCTTGTTCACGTATCCATTCAACCAGAAATGAGCCTCGTCGCTGAACACAATTCTTCGATAAAAAAGTGGATCTTCATCTAACTTTTCAAGAGCCCATTCACCAAAAATTTGGCGTTGTGGTAGGTCGTTTGGCTTCAATTCTTGCACCAGTTGTATCTTATAAGGCTTCACACCCAAATCCTTCCGCAAAATTTTCCACGTAGTGGAGTAACAGGGGCCCAATTGCTGCGAACGGCGCCGAATCGATAATTCACGGTCATCACCAACACTGGCCGATACGGCTGCGATATTTTCTTCAGTTCGCACTCTACGTAAGCGTGTTGGTGGTTTAATGTCCAACAATGTAAATTTGGTGCGAAATTTTGTTACAATAGCCCGAATAGAAACCTCAGTAGGTCGATTAAACTGACCATAAAATGGAAGAAGCGCGCGATGAACTTTCTTAACAGAGCACGCATTTTGGTAATAAAATTCAATAATTTGCAAACGTTGTTCGTTTGTAAGACGATTCATGATTAAATTATAGACCAAACTGAAGATGTTTGACAGTGACACAAGATACAAAACGTGCGTGAGCTGTCAAAACTAGTGTTGCCAAAAAGATAATAGCAAAAAAAATCACTCTTTACAAGAAAAAATATAATATTGCAAGAAATATCAGAAGCTACACATTTATTTCAAACAAATAAAAAAAAACAGGCATATGGTTTCTGTATAAACAAAAATATATAATAATAAAAGTATAATACATATCAGTGTATGTACTCGTACATACATATGTTGTATTTTTGTTGGTGGTTTGAGTTGCATGCATGTTTGGAGACTATAAACATGCACCAGCACCAGCACCAGCATGAGCAGCAGCACAGCACACGATAAAAGAAAACTTTTTTTCTTTTATTTTTCATTTCAAATTAACTTAATCTTGTAACACAATACTCCCAGCAGCTTTCCTACGTAGTAGGTACGTAGTGAACATTGGTATGTCCATCAGTTTGGGCTGATTTTTGGTTACGTACACACAGGGGTAGGAAGGGTTACACAGAAATGCCAACAAATGTACATGTAGGTACTTGTACATTAAAATGTATTTATTATATTGGCAACCAAGATTTCAACAATGACTATGGCTGCTGATGTAGATGTTGTTTACTGATGCTGATGTTGGTGCTGATATTGATGCTGTTGTTTTTATTTCTTCTGCTTTTTTGCAACACAACACAACATACAAAATGAAAAAAAAGTTGAATTAAAAAAAAAAGTAAAGAAACTTTCTCTTTTAGTTTAAATTTGTTGTAACTTGTTGTTTGGTGTTTTATTAAAAACAAGTAAGTAAAACAACCACAACTATTTGCTACAAAAATTTATTTTGACCAGTTGCAACACCAACACCAGCACTAACTACTACAACAATAAGTAAACTCCTTGTCTGATTTATTAAAGTAGCTGACCGGCCTTTTACAAATGAACACCATTACCAGCCAAGCTACACAAATACACACGTATGATTATATTGTATGCGTGTTTGTTCGTTTGTCTGGTCATTCATTACTTTATGTAGAGCTCCTTTTTCTTTTACATTTCTCCTTTGCAAGTAAATAGTACTGTATTTTGAAGTTGCTTAAAAATTAACAAAGCGAAAAAATAAAAAATCTTTCTGACTTTTGCTAGGCATAAAATAAAAAATGCTTAAATTGTGAGTGATCAGTTAAATCAGGTTCCCCTTTCAATATTTTATATTATTCAATAACTTTTATATATAAAACTCATTTGATATCGAATAATGCAACTTGTCTGGTGCTATAACCCTATTAAATACTAGACTCAATGTTTTGAGCACTTTTCATATGAAATTTCTGGACGAGTTAATCACTTGTACCTTGGAAACTGTACTTTAAAAAATTGTGTCAATTTAATTTATAAATAATTCCTGAAAAATGTACTCATCATTGAAGCGAAATATCGCAATATAAAAATAAGTTTATTTGTAATTAAAATATCTTAAACTTAAGTTAGTAAATAATAAAATGGATTAGTAATGGACGATTATTTGTAAATTTTTCGAAGTTAAAAATTTTTTAACTTTCTAAAAAATTATTTATTTTTCTCAATAACTCGCAAAATTATGAGTATGCAAAAACAAATAAAGGCCAATATACTCGTAATGTAGAAATTTTTGACATATTTCTTAACAAAATTGAATAAGTCGTTTCAAAGTTATGATAAAATCTGATACAAAAAATGTATTTATAACATTTGAAAAACTGAAGATCTTTACAGTTTGGAGACTATAACAGACCAGAAAAAACGTAGTGTTTGTTCAAAGTCAGACATTTTTATTTCGCTTTGTTGGATAGTGTAAGTTTTTCGGGAGTTTCTTTTCTGTTACCACAAACAAAATTTCTATGTTTCCTTTATTATAGAAAATTCTAGCAATACATTTTTCGTGAGAAAAATTTCACTGGGAATGGGATAGTAACACAACTCCTGATGAATTTTTATTCCTGAATGCGCTAGTATTAAGTTGTGTGAAAAAATTTTCAGTCCTGACCACTGTTATTGCATTATTGCATTTCATTTTTTTTTTATAGTAGCATAATTGGTCGTGTCTTATGGTTATTGTTGGATTTGGAAGGCATTTAATTTAAAACTGTAATTTAAATACTAATTTAGCCATTTGCAAAAAAAAAAATTATATAAAACGTTATAGCCTGCTTGTGCTGCTGCTGGTGTTGGTTTGAACATTTTTATTTTTTTTTGTCAGGGTTTGCTTAGACTGCACCGCATGCACTAACGGCAGCCAAACAATTTCATTTTCATTTCACTTTACACGGGAAAATTGCAGTTAATTGAAGCGACTATTTAATCGATTTAATTTTTTTTTTTTTTTTTTTTAATTTCATTTTAAGAAAATCACCTATAACAACTGAATAGAAAATTTACAAGACATTTTATTATAGTTGACTATGAAAGATGATTTACAAGTCTATTAGAGTTGTGGTAAAGTCAATTTTTTGCACCTTTTAAAAAGTTTTGGTGAATAGAAAAAAAAAATGATTGATGAAAACAACCAGAGAGTTGTTTGTAGTGGTAATAGAAATTTAATGTACAAAATATTGTTTTTTTCTTTTAATCTCAAAGAGAAAAGACATTTATAATTATGTAGTTTTTGAACAGTAATTTATATAAATACTGGCAAGAGGTCGAATTATACCATTCAATCAAGAGTGAAACTATATAAATTTTAAAGAAAAACAAGACAAAAATGTTCATAGATTCTTGAATTCAAAAAAGTGAAAGGTTATGAATCAAAATTAATTAAAGAATTTGTTTAAACAACCAAGCATTACACCCAGAATGTTATCTATATATATATAAAATAACGTTACTGATTGACTGACTTGGCTTATCATCATCGCCCAGCACAAATGGCTAAAGCTACTCACTTGAAATTCGATGAGCTGGTTCCTCTTACAATGTGTAGGGCAAAAATAACAAGAAATTTTTCGAAATTTGTATATTAAGGGGGTAAAAAAGGGTAAAATCAGACTTATTATACCTCCGGAACTGCTACAGATAGAGCCAAAATTCAAACTACAAAATATTCTACTAAAAAAATAAGCTGATACACCAAAAAAATGGTGCGAAAAAGTAGCACCACCAAAAAAAGTGATTCTTTTTGCTATTTTATTTTTGACGAAAATAGAATTCAAGCGTTGTGGTCAAGCGTTCCTGAGCAAAGGAAAAATCATTACTTTTGACATTTTAATGGTACTTTTCGATTTTTTAATGAAAACGAAACTAGTAATATGAGATTGAGCTCAAAGGTTCTTGAGCAAAGTTAAAAAAAAGACATTAAGGGGACAAAATGGTACTTTATATTAATTTTAAGGTACTTTTTGATTTTTTAATATTAACGGACCTAGAACAATAGTGTAATAAGACTGGGCACAAACACTAAGAAACAAGGCGATACTTTTTATTCATGTACTATAATGTTACATTTTGATTTTTTAACATTAACGAATTTACAACTAACAGACCGAACACTAAGTAAATATAAAAAGAAAGAAAGGGACCAAATGTACCTTTTTATATGCTTCAATATGATAACTTTTGATTTTATTAGTATTAAAAAACATAGAACTGAAATTATGTGGTCTTTATCCTAATAAGAAATTAAAATAGCGACAGTATGGTACTTCGCTGACGAAGTCGCACAAAAAATAAATTTTATACAAGTTTCAATGACGTTAATTGTTAAATACTAATTAAAATTCTCCACTTACTTGACAAATTATCCAGCATATAAGTTAATAGTTTTTGTGTACCATTAGGTTCATTATAAATGGATAGAAATTCCTTTTGTAAAGGATTACCCATTAAGCCCAATATGTGTAAATGAAATAATTTACCAATTTCATATGGTAAAACGCGCAAAAAATTATTATTTAATAAAAGTTCTCTGAAAAGAAATAAATAAGAAGTTATAAAAAAATTATAACAATAATAAGAAATAATATGAAAACTTTATTTCCAGGTAAGGGAGCACTAGAAATATTTAATGAAAGTGGAATGGACAAAAATTACAAACTTTAAAATGAAATTGTCTTTTTTTTTTTTTTTTGTTAGTCGAAAAAAATACAGAACAGAGCTAGATTTAGAAAAAGTGTAAATAAATCTGCTCTATTGCAAATTAAGTAAATATTTTCTTCCCGCAGAATTTTGGGAAGAGTATGTTTCTAAATGGTTTTTTAATATTATGATAGTCCACATTTAAGCACATAATATACCTCCCTAACAAAATTAAAGCCAATTTTTATAAGTTACCAATAGATGAAGTTCAAATTTTGTAGAGCAATTAAGCGCAAGATTATGTGACATCAAAATTTTTTCTATTTTTGTATTCAAGGTTTCACGTAAAGTAACCTTCAAAATCTTAATTTCAACTATTTGTAACTCGTAATAATGGGCCTAAATGAGTTATGGATTCAAATAATAAATTTAATAAAAAAAAAGTTAAACTCACCTTAATTGTACTAATTCACCCAATTCAGCAGGTAAACTACGCAATTTATTGCTGGATAGATCTAAGATACGAAGATTTACTAATAATCCAATATCAGCTGGTAAACGTAGTAAATGATTATCGTTTAGATATAAAGCTGTTAAGTGTTTTAGATCCCACAAGGAGGGACTAATATTGCGAACAAAACCTGAAATTATAACAATAGCAAAATACATACAATTAAATTTAAAAAAATTTTAATTTTAAAGAAAAAAAAAATATAATTATTTGAACTAAAATAAAAAGAAAAACTTTATTTTGAAGGGAGAATTGTAGGATTTAATAAAATACAAGTAAAATTCACCTGTTATCTCAATACCAGTCCAATTAGATTTTTTTCCAGCTGCAACGTCTTCCGGGGACATAAAGATTTGTTGTCTACGATTACCACCTTCATATTTGTCCTTATTACGAGACATTTTATATAGGTTGCCTAAAAATTTTTTTAAAGTTTTTTGTTTTAAAATTTGAAACATGTACCTACATTGTTTTTTGTGCTATTCTGTATACCCAGTTATGAATACGTTTTCAGAAGTATAAATGTCCCAATGTTTAACTGGTTTTTATTTAATTTCCGAAAATTAATTTGTTTTACTTTTACACCCGGTTTTATAACTTGCGATAGTTACAGTTAGCATTTTTTGGGGCTAATAACCGGTTTTGGCTAAAACCTTGGAACCAAATTTGGGTGGATAGTTAAGGACACATTATGAGATATTTATTTTATAGATTTATTATTATTTATACTTATTGTACTGAATAAATAACTCATGAGAATATAATGAGTAAAATAATAAATTTTAAAACCAACACAATTTCTGGAATTAAGCACAAATAAAGATTAATATTTTGTTAAACTTTTAAATTCCAAATAGAAATTATTACATATTTTATAGATATTTTTAATTTAAAGTTCAACCAAAAACTTGATATTTGACTTATAAAATCTTAGCTTTAACCATTGTTAACTTGTTATAATAAGCTCTTTAGTATATTTAATAGCATCGAATAGAAGAAAATCATTTAAAATATATTATTTTACATTAAATTCAAATAACTTTTAACAAATTTAGAAAAATTAAATATATCTTTTTTGTATTGCAAACAAAAGCTGATAGATTTTGCACACTTGTTTGACTATGGAAAGTGAAAATATGAACTGAAGAGCGTTCATAATATAAATTATTCACATTTTACTCGGAATACAGAACAGCACCGCTCGTTAAAAAAAAAAACTTATTTTACATTTTATTTTAGAAAATTATTTTTACAAAGAACAGAAATTTGAAACAGAAAAATTATATATAGATTAATATAAATAATTATTAAAATGTTTGCATTAAAATTTTGTTAATAATAAATAATAATTTTATATATAAAAAAATATAACCTTTCATAATAACCGCCTGATGAGAAGCGTCTCTGCAAAAAATATTAATAAAGTTTTTTGTTTGTTGATTATTAATTTATTAATTGTTGTGGTAGTTTTGTTTTGCTTAATTGTTTTGTATGACTTTTTTTTAAATTTTCTTTTTATTTGTACAAAATAATGTAACTTTGTAATGGATGGATAGATGTGTGCATTTTAAGGTAGGTATTTTGTATTATGTTTTAATTAACTACTTTCTTTCAAATACACAGACGATATATAATATTTACATCAACTAAGGGTTAAACATACACTACTGGTTTGTGTTCAGAATTAGCATAATTTTATTTCAAAAAAATAAAATTTTTTTAAAAAACTTAACTGTGTTTTAAGTATGCTATTTTCAAAGATTTTCTTCGTTTCATTTTACTTGGAAAAAAAGTACTGAAATATATCTTTGTTTACAACAGGCTTTCTTGAGAGAACTGAGGAATTTTGTGTTCTACTTCTGGAACTATGAAACTCAATTGTCAATATCTATCGAAAATTAAAATATGGGTTTGAAGAAGACCAAATTAAATGAATTCTTAATTAATGTTATTTAGAATTATATGTACTCAGACAATGTTGGTAATTATATCTGAAGAGATAAACATAGGCCACAAAAGAGAGGGCACAATTTTTTGTTTAATTCAAAGTTGGTTTTAAAACAACAATGTGATTTGAAATCACGTGATTCTCAGAACCTATACGATGTTGAAAAAAAATATTAATATATATCTATTGCAGTTTAGATGCATTTTATTCAGTAAAAATTAGAAAAACCTTCTCTGCAATAACACACTAATGCTAAGTTCATTGGCTTTTCCTCAGGAGTTGCAGTAATTACTCCTCTTTTTTGATGGGTTTATTTTCTTTAATTAAGAAAGGTAATTTTTTATTTAATGTTTTGTATTACAAACATTGTATGTACTCGTACATATAAAACTTCCATATTCACCTCAATTACAAAAGCCAAATTTATAAAAATTAATATTTCCTAGACCACTAAATTAAAACTTTTTAGAGAGATTAGTTAAATTTGTTGTGGAGTAAAAAAAGTGAAGTTATGTCCAAATAAATGACAGTAATACTACAAGGTTTTAGGGCAAACAGCAGTACAATTGCCATACATTCTGATGCAGACAGTGGAACAATATAAAAACAAAAATCTCAATTTAATAAAACAAAACATCAACAAAATATTGAGTAATAAAACAAAAAAATTATGCCATTCACTTACAAAAATTAATAAAACACAAAGGAAATAAAATTTTAAAAATAATTACTTATGCCTTATGTAGCTACATATATACATATATTTACAAAAGTACCCAAACCTGATTGCATTCAAATTAATTTTTGACCCGCTACAAACTAAACAATTTTAACACACAAAAAAACTACACACACTTATTTTTTTTTTAATTTTCACAAATATATTTTTCTTTGAAAACAGAAATTTTTTTGTAATTTTTACACAGCTTTTAAGAAAATTTTTTTTAGCAAACGCGTATATAAGGAAAAAAAAACAAAAATGGAGCACCCGCAATTATAATTTTCACCAAAATTTGCTTTGTTCTATCTAAGGAGCTTTGTTTTTAACTTTATTGGAAAGCTTTATTTCAATATATTGAATATTTATTTTATGTAATTCATTTAATAATTGTAATTTATTTATTTTATAGTAAAATTTTATATTTTTCTTCTATTTAACTTAACCACACTTTTCAATGAATTTATTATTTTCATTTACTCTATACTCTTTTCTTCTCTCTTCATTTATGTTTTCTTTATTTTTGTTTCAACAGCCTATACAACACCAACTACATATCGTTATATGATTTCATTAAATCCTTAACTACATTTCAAAAATTTTATAGCCATAAAATTCGATATGATAAACTATAATAACAAAACTATATTAGTAAGCTTAAGTTTAAGATTGTTGTTTTTTAATTGTAATATTAAAAAAATGCTAAAAGTTTTGTTAATTTTTCATATGTTCCTCCTCTAAAATTGTTTGTTACTTAGGGCTTTAATAAAATCATCCGACGATATACACTACTTTTGCAGTGTTGCTTTTTTAGGTCTATTATCAAAAAGTACACAAATACAATAAGCAAAACGAAATTGAGTTTACAACAGAAACTAATTAGACAAAGCAAACAAAAGAAATACAATGACCAACAAAAGCACACAATTTTACTTTAATATATTAAAATTTTAATAAATACATGGGGCATTCACATGCAGTTTATCTTTTTTTTTATTTAATTTGCAAAACAAAATTAATTCACCTCTTAAAATAATTTAAATATTTTTAGCTTATCAAGTTATACAAAATTTTTTTTTTTTTATTTTTCTTTGTTCGCCTTTTACCAAATACTAAATTCTGGCTAAGGATTTTCCAACATAAAAATTAGTTCTTTAATTGCAATTTACAAACAAAAAATATTAATTTTATGTGTAGTTGAACTTTATCTACTTATTTTAATAAATTTTACTGAATTTTGTTTAAAAAAAATGTATATTTTCTTCTGATCGCCGCCACTTTTTCCAAAAATTATTTATTTTTCACACTTTGCCGTCATAAGTTTTGAAAGAAACGCAATGGGAAAATGCACAGGACTGCCAGATAAGCTGTTTATTTTCAAAAAATCGTCAAAGAATTCTGCAAAGCGCAAATAATCAAATATACGTGAGAAGCAACTCACTTTTTAATCTCCATATCATAGTATAAAAAATTTTACATACCATGGTGTAATTATACAGATGTGTATCTCGAAAATCATAAGTCGAATAAATAATATATACTTCATGATTGAAATATCATCATTGTAAATCATCAATTTGTACATGGAAATCAATTATGACAATTTGCGATAAAGCATTTGTAGGGCCAATTGCTTAATGCACACACCTGTTCATACATAGCAATTGAGAAAAAAAATTTAATACTATGTCAAAAACTAATTTTTGGAATTGTTTTTGCCATATATCACAAAATTGGCAAAAGTTGAATATTGACTAAAAATTCGTCAAAATTTTTTATATACGGCAACTACAAAGCCACGATACAAAAATAAAAACAAGAAGGCTGCCAGAGGACGAAATTTTATTATTACGCACCTTCTGACTATTTATTAGAGGGCTGCACAAGTATATTAAGAGCCACACATCATTTCAAATATGTGAAATATTTTATTATAAAAAGTGTTTGTAAGCCATTTCAAGTATGCTTGTGCACCCCTTTAGCACTTATGTATATTTTGGGAAGAGTATGTAAATATGAAATTTTAATATATGTGTATATACATATATATGTATTAGAGCACGTTTATGTAAAACGTTAGATTGTTCTGATTTGCAAAAAATATAAATTGTTTACTTACCCTCTTAAGTAGTCTCTTTTTCATATCTTCTTATATTTAATTTAAAATATTTAATTTCTTTCAATATGCTTAAAAAACTATGAAACCTTTTTTGTTCCGTTTCCTGTATTAAAAAATCTTCTTTTTTGTATGTAACCATTAAAAGTACTATATCATACCTTAATTTGCAAGCATGTGCAAGCAATCATTTGCCACCAAAAGTGCCGTTAGTTTTTTCTTACCAAGTGGTTGTGAAAAGTTATTAGTACAAATTAAAATTTAAAAATTTATTCTAAAATAGTTTAATTTACATAGTTAAAGTAAAGTTAATAGATTACACTTGTGCTTGTGAGTGTAATAAAGTTGAAGTGTTTGTTAAGAGAATGAAATTTAGTGGAAAAATTTGGCATTGAGGCCAACTACATACATTCATACTAAGGCTGCCATTTTTCACTTTTCCATTTTAATATAAAGTTAAATAATTTTACAAGTGGTTTCCCACCACACATAATTTTCAGATCTTGTATTATATTTAAATTTTATACACTTACATACTGTATATTGGCATGTAGCTGGCTGCCTCCGAAAGTTTTCTAACGGCTGATGTTGGTACTATAGGCAACTTTTATTTTCTAAAGAGGAAATATTTGCTCAAACTTTAAGCACTAAATTTTAAGCTAATAAGTACGTGAAGATTGGTCTCTTATTTAAATATCCTATTAGTGTTTTATACTTAAAATTGTAATTTGCGGCATCAAGCCACATGCACCTTAAAAATGCACATCATAGTCTAAGTATTTCTGTGCCCATCTCATTAATTAGAAATATTTAATACATTGAAACAGATATTTCAACCGTTATAAAGAAAAGTTCAAGTTTTCCTTTAAGTTATCAGATAAAATCTTGGCAATATTTCATTTTTATCTACAGATATATTTTGAATCCATTCTGGTGCTTAGTTACAAAAAGAAAATATCAATATATTAGAAAAAATTTAGCAAAAAGTAGTCATAGTGTGGCTTTTTTACAATTGATCAACATTTTTAAGGTAAGATTATATTTTATTTTCTTAATAAAATCACGTTTGGTTTGTATATACAAATCTATCAATACTCATCATATATTTTGTAAAAGTTTTGTAAGATTTGCTAGAATGTTTGCTGGCTAAAGTTGAAACCATTGACAATTTTATCTAACTTTTTCGTTTGTAGTTAAAGTTTTGTTTTCTTAAAAAGGACTTTGTTTATTAAAGATTCAATTAAATTTGTCTCGAGATGAATATTTTAATACAATATTTTTAATAAACTTTTATGTAAAGTTTTAAGCTCATTGAAAATATAATTTCTTATACTTTTCTTGTGCTGTGAAGCAATTAAAAGAATGTGTTTATTTTAATAAATACATATTTATTAAATTTCTAAAGTGCCTAATGATAAAAAAAAAATCAATTTTTTATAATATAGGTATCTTTACATACGTTTTTTATATTTTCCATGTAATGCGATATATAATTTTCTTTAATTTTTGAGTGCTTTTAAAGTATATAATATATATATTAATCCTAAAAATTATAATAATAAAGACGTGTTATAAATTAATATAAATTTTCTGTAAACAAAAAAAACCTACAAAATTAAAAATCTAGTTTTACATTTTTCATAAAAAAGAAATAAATTTTTTATAAAACGTGGCAAATTAAAATATTTTAAAACAAATTAGAAAATATAAATTTAAAAAGGGAACATCCAAATTAGTCTATATCTAAATGCTGGTGCATTATTTAAATGTATGCATTCATTTTACATATATACATTAAAGAACATAAATTATTTACATTTTTATAAATAATATTTTTTTTTATATAGCAAATGGTAGATACATTCATACATATATATATATATATGAATCTATTACTTTATTACATAGATAATTTTTTAAGGAAATAATCCCGGGTATCACATTTCACCAAGATTTCATACGACATTCTAAGATATAAAACAAATAATTCTTTTTACAATGGGCCCATTTTGATTCAATTGTTCATTCTCCTAAGTGTTTGCGATTTTCTTTTTTTTTTAATATTTTAATACTATTTAGTTATATACTAAATTACTATTTATTTAGTTTAAATTCACAAACTAAAAGATAATATACATAGACTTGTCACATACAGTTACATTTATCTTTTTTCTATGAAACAAATTTCTTTTTTTTTTAACGAGATTTTTTTTAAAATAAAATTTTGTTGGAAAAGTATTCAAAAATGTCGGTAACACCTTTCCTTATCTAAAAATTTTTCATTATAAAGATATTTTATATTTATGTAATTTTTAAAAATTAATATTGGTGGTGGTTATTAAATATGTACTCGTATAATAATTTTACAAAATACTATAAATTGTTTTAAATATCCAATTCTTATTTATAAATATACAACGGAAATTATTAAAAAATGTTAATTTTGTTCTTCTAAATCAAAAGTTGTTCTGTATGTACTAAATTTAGTCTTCTTTTTACATAAAAAATAATATATACACTTATGTATTTCATTTACTGAAGGCCTCCTTTAGAAAAATTACTCGCTGGATGTTAAACACCTTATAAATCTAACTGCCCTCATATACACTTTTCCAGAAAAGTTCTCTGAATAGACTTGTTTGGTACACTAGAGTATAAAAAATTTCCAAAATGATTTAACAAATTTAAACTGTTTGTTAAAAAATAATTGGCGCAACTATTTTAAAAACATTTTTGTTACCGTTATTCCAAATTTGTCATAATCTCAGCATAAATTATTTGATCTCATTGTTAGCTGCAATCACATTTCAAAAATCATCAAACATATATTGTTCTATGAGCATATCAATGTCCTGCTAGTTAGAATTCTCTGGAAATTCATTGATCGAAATTGTCATTTTCTCTTCATCGTCACCACTGTCATCATCATCCTCCATATCTTCATCTTCTTCGTCTTCACAGTCGTCATCGTGATTATAACTATTGCTATGATCAACATCTTGCATGATGCTTCCACCACCAGTCGAATTATTTAAACTATTTTGTCCGGTGGAAACACCATCCGTTGACAGATTTGAATTATTCATGTTATTTGATACAGTTGAGCCAGCTGTTGTAACCGGTTGTTGATTACTCTCTTGACGTGATGGTAGATTTATATTCACAATGTTTCCTGTAGCATTTTGCATTGTAGTTAGATCACCACTTCCCTCAACTTTTTCCTGTTTAATAGCAATATTTTGCAGCTCCATAAGCTCCATTGGTGATCTAGTTTTATAATGTGTTCTTATGTGTTTTGATAAATGATCGCTACGCATAAATTTCTTATTACACTCGGGACATTGAAAACGTTTTTCACCTGTGTGAGTACGACGGTGTCTTTGCAGTTCATCTGATCTGGTAAAACGTTTCCCACAAAATAGCCATGAACATACAAATGGACGTTCGCCGGTGTGCCATCGCAGATGAGCTCTTAAATGAGAAGTTTTACCATAGACTTTAGTGCAGCCCGGTATATGGCAGATGTGCTGTTTTTTGCGATCTGATTTATTTTCACCTTCAACACAATTGGGACAAGTGCAAGCCACACGCTTTAAGCGTGGCTTTATGCCTAAATTGCCGGTATCATTTAGATTTATATTAACATTGACAGATGTTTGTGATGGGGGCGGTAGAGAAGCTGGTTGCTGTTGCTGCTGTTGATTGGATGCGTTGCTTTGCTGCTGAGCTTGGCTTGCATTTGAATTAGTATTGCTATTGGCAGTTGTTGTGGCGATTGTAATTTGGGTTGCTCCGGTTGAATTTGTTGCAACTGTGGTCGCTGTATTTCCTGTAGCCGTTAAAATTTGAGGTGATGAATTAGGTTTTATTAAAGCATTACGTGCTGGTTGATGTTGTAACACAAATTGATTAGTAGAGTGTTGTTGCGGTTGTTGTTGCTGACCTTGAGGAATAGCGGTAATTTGTAAAGATGCAGGTATGGTCACTGGTATTGCCATGCTGTCGATGGTTGAAACAACTTGTTGTTGTTGTTGTTGTTGCTGCTGCTGCTGTTGTTGTTGCTGTTGCTGTTGGGCTTGTTGGATTTGCTGTTGTATCTGTTGCAATTGGGCCTGTTGCTGCTGTACCTGTAAGGATGAGCAGACTGTTAGGTAACCTTGTTAGGGAAAACAAATTAAAAAGTCTCGTTTTGCATGGAAATTCATTAAAGTAAATCACCACCACCAACCAAGCATATTTTATTATTATATAATAATGTCTACAAATGCATAGCAAATCAGAATAAACAGACAATGGGAAGCATTTATGTTATGAAAATAAAATCCATCTTAACATACATACATACGAATCGCTTTGTTACTGACAGTATCAGCCATGTAACAAAACATGGTTTTGCACTTAATACAAGGCAAACCCGGATGATTATGAGTCACTATAGGTCATAATCATTAAGTTTGCTTTGATGGAATCATAACAAAACAAACGATATGTATGTAAAGTTGATTTTATTAATATTTTTGATGGCATGTATGCACTATATGCTAAAATTAAGCTTTGATGAAATTAAATTTTTATTTTTAATTTTAGAAAACGTTTTTACAAAATTCATTCATCTTACCTGTGTTACAGTTGTAGCCTGTGGCATTAACCATTTAATTTGTGTTGTACCTGTTGGTATACCGTTATGGCCATTATTTATAGTTGAAGCTGGTGAGCTATCTGGTGGTTCTTGTTTAATGTTTGTTATTAAAGTTTGCCCTATGTGGGTAGGCGATTGTGGTTCCTGTTTAGGATGCTGTAAACTAGTACTGCTACTGGGTGATTGAGGTGTAGTAGAAGGAACAGTTTGTGCAACAGTTGAAGAACTGGTATTTGAATTGTTGGTGTTGGGGGTTTGCAATTGTATAGTGGAGTTCGCGATATTAGAGGAAGTGGTGGAGCTAGTTTGGGCAGACTGAGTAGGTGGATTCATTGATTGTTGTTGCTGTGGTTGGGTGGTAGACTGAGGCTGTTGCACTTGTTGGGACTGTTGTTGCTGTGGAGTTGGTGGTGGATGGTGTTGTTGAGGTGCAGGTGCTGTGGCCGCTAAAAGCTGTTGAATATTTTGTGGCTGTAAGTTAGGTGGTAATTGTTGAGCCTGTATTATTTGCACTTGACCTATACCAGGTATATTTTGAATGGGCAGAGCTTGTAGACCGGGAATTTGTTGTAATTGTATAAGGTTGGTAGATTGTTGTGTGGTTTGTTGTGGTACAGCTGAAGTGCTTGGTTGATTTGCAGGCCTTTGTAATTGCTGTAAATGTTGAGCTGGTATTACAGTCACCTGCTGCCCCTGGGCATTTGTAATTGTTATTGGCTGATTTGTAGGTATTTGTGCTCCCGATTCGTTGGCAGCATTTATGGCATTAATAATTTGTTGTTGTTGTTGTAATTGTTGCAATTGTTGTTGATGCTGCTGTTGCTGGGCTTGTTGTTGAGCCACAACAGCTGCCTGCTGTTGCGCGGCAACTACTTGTTGTTGTTGTTGTTGAACTTGTTGCTGTTGCTGTTGTTGTTGCTGCTGAACAGCCGCTTGTACCTGTTGTTGCTGAGCAGCGTTTTGAATGTGAATAATATTGGCATTCGTGGGCAATTGTTGATAGGAAGTCAATGCATTAAGTGGAGCCAACTGCACCTGCTGTATTTGTCCGTTGGGTGTAACAATTTGAGCTATTTGAGTAAATTGTGGTATAATTTGCGGCATTGGCATAGGCTGTGCTGCAGGCAAGAGATTTGCAGTTGGTATACTACCAGTTGCTGAAGCCAATTGCTGAATGGGTACATGGACTGTTTGATATATTGTTTGACCACCTACTCCAGTCTGTATGGGGACTTGAACCGCCACAGTAGTTTGTTGCAGTGTAGGCTGTGGTTGAGCTGCAGTTGTTTGCTGTTGCAAAGCATGAGGAAATTGCACAATTTGTGGTAGTTGAGATGGTGGCGGAGCACTAGCAGCATTAGCCTGCCGTATTTGTATATTCTGCAAAGTTTGACCATTGTCTAGTTTAATTGAAGCATTTGTATTGCCAGCCAAAAGTTGTTGAATATTTCCAAGCAATCCATTAGCAGCAGCCACAGAGGTGGGAATTTGTATGTTAGTTCCAGGTATAGTTATGGTGCTGGGTAGAGTTGTTGTCGTAGTAGTCGTTTGAGAAGCATTCGATGAGTTGTTTGCGCCAGCTGAAACAGTCGCTGGTGATTGAGTTTGATTAGTATTTGTATTGTTAGAATTTGAAGTGGCTTGTTGCTGTTGTTGTTGAGCCTGTTGTTGTGCTTGCTGCTGAGCCTGAACCTGTACTTGCGTTTGTACCTGAGCTTGGTTTTGTTGTTGTTGCTGTTGAACTTGCTGTTGCTGCTGCTGTTGTAATAAATGTTGCAATTGTTGTTGCTGAAGCTGTTGAGTTGTTTGTGGATTGTGAATTGTAGTCACAGGTATTTGTATATTCGTACCGGGTATTGTAAAAAGCGTTTGTTCCTGAAGTCCACCACCACCCAAACCCGCAGGTATTTGTATTGTCTGCCCTAGGCCTTGTATAAATTGAGTTCCCGGCTGCAGCTGCACAGCTGTTTGTTGCGGTGCAGCTTGAGGTGCTCTAACAATTTGACCGCTTGGAGTTAAAAATACCTGCTGCCCATTCAGATTCATTGGTTGTCCAGTTGCAATTTGTGAATTTAGATTAGGTATAAAAATTGCCTCCTGACCATCGATATTTACTGTTTGCATAGGTTGCACAATTTGAAACATATTATGTGGTAAGCTTTGTGTCGGTTGTGGCGGTCCAGGCTGATGTGCCGCTTGTATAAATTGTTGTGGAATCTGTTGCAAGTTTATAATTTGGGATAATGGAATTTGATTTGTTGGCAGAGCTGTTGTGGTCATTTGAGGCTGGTTCTGAGAATTAACGAAAGTAGCTTTAACCTGGCCAGGTTGTGCAACTTGAGATTGGACTTGCTGGCCAGAACCATTTTGCGTTGCTTGCTGCTGTACTTGCTGTGTCTGTGTAGGCGTGGTTGACGCTGCGGCCGCATTTGTTTGGGCTGAATTTTTATATTGTAACATTTTTTTTGCTTTTCTTTTTGTTTACTATCGCGCGTGTTTAATGAATGTTTATTTTATTTAAAATTTATGCTTTAACATTTTTAAAATTTTTTAAATTTTTTTAACTTTAATTTTCGTTTTTGTTTACAGTATTTTTTCTTTTCTCTACTTTATTCACGTTTCTCTGTGCCACTTTTTCTTTTTATTATACCACACGTACACACATACTCACATATGCATACAACTATTCATTGTACTCATTTACTAGGGAAAATGCAGACGCAGGTTTCAACACAATTAATTTATATTTATCTATCACTAATTGGCTAACTTTTATTATATTCCGTAAATTTACTCATCTTATTACAATTTTATAAATAAGTTGTTATTTTTTATCATTTTTATTTGCATTTAATTAAATAATTGAAAACTTTAATTGCTACACTACAAAATGCGGCCATCTTTTTTTTAAGGAAAAATAAAGTAGAACGAGAGAGGAGAAGAAATGTCAAAACGTTTTAAATTAAAGTAATGCCAAATAAGCGTGTTCAATCTGTGTGACAAAGAAATGTGTTACGAAGAAGAAGAAACACTTTGTGGTAAAGGGTGAAAATCTTGGCTGAAACGGCTGATATGTAAACTAGTTTCAAGTTTTATGAATCAGCCGCAAGAGGTCCGCTTTTGTAATTTAAATTAATTGCTACATTTTGTTCTTCACTTAAAACAACAAACATATAACTTGTATCGCATGTTAACATGTGCCAGGGCTTAAACATTTTTATTTAATATAGAGACTTATCGTTTAAAATGATGTTTAATTTCAATTATTTTTGTTTGGACTTACGTACTTTGTACTCCAAAAAAGAAGTCTATTAAATAAAATATTAAATAATACATTTATTCTTGATTAGTTGACCCGGCAAACGTTGTCTTGCCTTAATATTTTTATATATTTGATCTTCTTACACTAAGAAATCGTACTCATAGAGTAAAGAGCCGTGCGAGACCGGGTAAAAACAGGTAGTAGGCAAATAAGCCAGATACCGACTATAGCGCTACCTGCCGGGCGGATTTGTGACGTTAAACCTTTCAAGATTATACATATAAACCTTCCTCTTCAATCACTCTATCTATTAAAAAAACCGCATCAAAATCCGTTGCGTAGTTTTAAAGATTTAAGCATACATAGGGATATAGGGACAGAGAAAGCGACTTTGTTTTATACTATATATGTAGTGATACTACATATTACTGCAGGCACAATTGCAATGAGTGTTGTTACTAGATTGCTTGGAAGTGCATTTACAGTCTGTAAATAATTGAAAGTGACTGCATTACAAATTATGCCAAACTATTATTCAATGAGTCAAAAATTAAATATTTTTATATAAGACTTACCTATTACTGCATCCTTCATAGCCCTTTTTTATTATTATTTTCTTTTATTTATTTGAATAGCAGCTTTGGAAACGAGTGCAATTGCACAATAATAAATATGTAAATGTAATTGAATATTGTACGCATTTAATAGAAATCTTATGCTTGTATTCAAAGAAAATTAAAGTAGACTTGAAATCGATATTGTGACAAATTTGTATGAGAAATTTGTCATAATTTATACTTGAAGTCGTTATTAGTCTCTTTGAATACCAGCCTTAGTAGTTTCAAGTGCTGATAAACAGTCATGTATTTTGTTATCTTGTGCGCACGACTGCAATACTTTTTGATATAATTTTTTAGTCAGTAATAAGATCCAGTTAAAAGGCACACAAATATTTTTTGTACTATGCGGCTTAAATCATTCGTATGTTATGCTGGCAAGGGGAATATTTCATTTGCGCACTAGCTTTAAACAGCGATCATGAATTTAGTCGGAATTGCATTGAATTGGATATTGAAAATATTAAAATTTAAGGCTATTCTGTTACATAAATAAAAAACTTTCTTCACAATAGTAGCAAATCTTCAAGCGCTTCTGTTAGAATATTTTAATTTTTTTATTTTTTTTTTTATTAAGTATATTTAGAGTATAGTCAAACTCTAATGACCTACCCTATATACGAGTACGAGTATACTTGTATAACAATATAAAAAACAACATATTAGATAGCTGCTTGCAAAACAATAGTTTTAATTAAAAAACAAAACAACAGCAAGAAATAAAAGAATAATAATACAGATAAACAACAATATGCTTACTTTTTTCTTCTTTGAATTAGAAATAAATATTTATGTACAAAAACAATGCATGAAATGAACTCGAATTGCATGTGCATAAGCTAAACTCTAAAAGCCAGTTAGCCATATCATCTGTTACGAATAAAATCTGTTTCTATGCCTTTTGTTTGCGCCAACATCAACAGCATTATTATTACAACGAACAAGAGCATCATCATCATGATTATTAATATCATTATCATTATTATCATGAGCACTGCAATAATTCATAGCAACAGTGGTTCAAAGTTAAATTGTTCATACAATTTGAAATAAATCAAATAGATTTTTAGTTACTAGTGCGGCACAGAGATAACGAAAAATTAAATTGTCATTATTATCATTATTATGGAGAGCCAAATTCCCAACTAAACAATCCAAGATTCTATACGAAACTCGTGATTGTTGTGGAATTTATTTTACCCAAGTCTTCTGGGGCCAATATCCTGCTGTTGTTTCTTGACTCAAACTACAAGGTAATTGAGTCTACAATGTTCTGTCAACAGCTCAGTGTAGAGTTTGATGTCATTTCTGCTGGGTTTAAGAGCAACATCTGCCCTAATACTATCAGGATTAATGAATCTCGTTAACTGCGTTCATTTTTCTCCTTTCGTTCGTTTTTCTTTTTTCTGTAGTAAAGCACTAAAGAAGGTATTGGTTACTGCTAAGAAGAGCTCTGGATTTATAAAAGGCTAATCCGCAGCCTTTTTAGTCAACCAGCACGCCATTTTATTGCCTGCAAGACTTTAATGTCTCTACATGCATACCAAGGTAACCGGTTTTATCTCTGTCAGAACATTGAGAAACCTATAGCAATTTCAAACCAACTGCAGTCGGAAGAAATAGCTTGGTAGTGCGTTTAGAGCTTGTATATCACGACTATTATTTAACAACATTTAAAGCCAGGCCGAGTATGACGAACACTATTTTTCTATTAAATTTTAAACAACAAAATATAATCAAACGATATACCAGCAACTTTTACTCCAGAGAGTCCAATTGAGAAATATGGTGGCAGCAATAACAGGCGACTGCAGTTTAAGTAACCATACAAATAGATTAGATTTTGCCATGAATGACTATTGTAGAAGTTGTGAAGATGAGGAGGAAGAGGTGGCGGTGAAACACTTTGTCTGGCTCTGCTCTGCCCTAGAAAATCAACACAAGCTTTTTTTGGAGGAGTATTATCTGCAAGGTCTCACTGCGCTGTGGCCTATGGGGATCGGCTTATTCCTTCTTTTTCTTTCCCTACAAACTCTCTACTTGCTTTCACTTTCCATTTCTCTATTGCGATTCAGTAACTTTTATTACGAACATTCGTATCGAAAAAACAAGTATAACGATATGTTATCGAATTCGGTCTTCAGTAACTTTCCGACAAAAATTTTCGGAACGATAGAAATCGTTATTTGCAATGATTATTTATGTGTTGTTAACTTCATCGCCAACTTGGAACATTTTTGTCGACAAGTTACTGAATACCGAATTCAATAAATTATCGTTATACTTGTTTTTTCCATACGAATGTTCGTAATAAAAGTTACTGAATCGCACTACTGAGGATTCTTATTTGGGGCGCTCATATGTAAAAAGTTGTTATTGTTTAAGATTTTGTGTTGTTATTAAAAATTTTAACAAACAATAACGTTTGATATGTTGAAATCCTATTTATTGAAAAATTAAACTTTACTTTGCACATCATGTGTCACACTGTACATCACACAATGAAGACTAAAAAAACGAGTTTGTTTTCTAACGCCTTTAGCTAATTTAAATGGTTTTGATTTCAAAATGTCGTTATTTAAGTTAAAAACAAAAACACAGTCACACAACAATAGCTAAATTTCCAGGGCTACCAAAAAGGTTGGTTTCATTTTGTACAAGTTAACTGATATCCCTTGAGCAATGCTGCGCCTTTGTTATTAAGAGAGAAAATACCGCTAGACTAGTACAGAGCTTTTCCTGTATCTACCGAAAAATTTAATGTCAAAAGGAGTTTGATGGGCAGTGAGAGTAAAATTCAAAATCCAAGTGATTGAAAAATTTTTTTAAAATTTTCAAATTATATTTCATACAAAAAGATTAAAAGTTCAGGGGTAATCATGCGATATCGAATGTGACGATTTGAGCTGAGGCATCTGCGTGGCAAAAAGAGCCTAAAAAACCTAAAAACACTTGTTTCTGATAAAGGAATACGGTAACATGTCCTCCACATAATTTATTTGCCTTTAGAGATAAATTTAGGCTTTTAGACATTATACAGACAACTTGATCGATTTAACGATTTAAATTTTTCGTGCCGTAAGATTTAAACTTCCTCATACGTTATATTTTTGTTTACCCTGCTGGTCTTCACGACACACTGTTTTTTATTGTAAATTAAAAAAGAAAGAAGAAAACTTGTTGCAAAATTTTTTATTTGTTTCATATTAGTTGTTAAAACATACAATGCTAACTTAACTGCCTTTTATTGTTAGATACATGCTACTTTAGTGTTGCATACAACTTTTATTTATTTTTAGTTTCTTTTCTATAGAAATCAGAAAATACATTTTTTTATAATTAACACACACTATTTAAAAAAAAAAAAAAAAAAGAAACGAATAACATTTAGAATACAATATGCCAGGCATGGAAAACTGGGTAAGTTTTTCTAAAATTAGTACACTGAAGGAATTTTGTTCATAAAGGAATTTCAAAATTTTTTTTTAAATAATCCAAAGTAATTTCTGAGTATTTGAGTAGGAGATTACATATCTAGATAGCCTCTCCTTTAAAATGATAGGTCCTATGCCCTTAGAAGGGCTTGGCCACAGTAGCCTTCATCCCTCAGAGACCACATATACACTATTTTTGTACTAAGTGAAATTTTCAATGTTTTCTAAAAAAATTCACAAACACAATTGGGAGAAACTGTATTCCCAGGATGATAGCCCTATCCATTGTGGTTGTTTTTTATTACGTCCAATTCCTTGAGATAAAAGGGTTTGACCAAAATGACTTCATCTCTCTATAAACCATTTTAAATTCAGTACATATAAGAAGAATATGTAGGGACAATTTTTTTTATCGCATGCGATATTTTTAAAAAAACGTATTAAACTAGACGTATTTATCTTTACACACATTTATAGAAGGATCTATGACAATTATAAGTGAAACAAAATATCGGCCAAATACTCGCCGCCGATTCAGTGGCATAACTATATCCGATGTTCCATATTTTCAATTACTCTGATATATAATTGATTTTCAATGTCGTTAATGAGGCATATTATCTCATTATTTAGCTCTTAAATTGTTTTTGGCTTATTGATGTACACCTTTTCTTTTAAATGTTCTCAAAGAAAGAAATTCAACGGAGTCAAATTACATAATCGTGGGGGTCAATTAACATCACCACGATATGAAATAACACGGCCATTGAATTTCTCAAATAAAATAGCCATTGTTTCATTGGTTGTGTGGCAAGTGATACCATTCTGTTGGAACTACATACCGTCCAAGTCCATATCCTCAATTTCTGGCCACAAGAAATACGTTATCCCTTATATGACGGCTCTTCTGCCACATTATCGCAAACAGCAGTAATGTTTTGCGCAAAACGAAGTGGGTGAGCATGTGCAGGTGTTGTCACATATCCTACAGACTCGAAATTTTTACACAATTATAATTGTAAGACTTAGTCTTGTTGTGCAAGAATTAATAATAAATGAAAAAAAAAAAATAAAAAAAATTTAAAAAAAAAAAAATTCTCCCGATTATGGACACATTTGATTGATTATACTGATCACAAAAATCACAAAGTGTTCAACAATTTTAAAGCACTGCTCAATTGTGTTGAATTGGTCAAACACTGAAATAAAGAAATGTCAAATTAAATTGGGCAAAATTAACATCGGCTGCACTAACCTATAGTTTTGAATTTCCCATTCCTGCATAATCAAATAGAGCATAGTTCTGCCTAAAAAAAGGCCATAGATATGAACGAGTTTTTAGTACTTGTCGCAAAATTTAAATTTCTTTCAGAGAAAATAAACCTTAAATTTTATTGGCTAAAGAAAGTAAATTTGGCTCACAAGGTTATTTCGTAATGAATAGACAGATATTCAATTAAAAAAAAAAAAACTTAAAACTAAAAAAAAAAAAAAAATACAAGCCGTCATTTTGTTTTTAATTTTGCCTAAAATGACTCAGCAACTCATTTTGTTTTATTTTATGATTTTTAAGCCTTTGAAATTCAGAATTTCGCTTGTTTTAGAATTTTTAATAATTTCTTGTGATTTTGTTTTAGGTGTCAAATAAATTCCAGCACATGCTGATTTTTAGTTTTATTGGCCATTAATACTAATGTGCTGTTTATCAGAAACGGACAGTCCAATCGTTGGAAAATTAGTATGAAAAACACTAAAAATCTATGTTAAAAAATTGAGTGTTTATCTTAAAAATTTTCTTGTAATTAAGCAATAATTATCAAAATATTCTGGCAAATTTAAAACATGCCCTTGCTTGTACTAACGCCTACACATAATGAGTCAAAATTAGATATATGGGCTCTTTAAAATACGCCTTACACTTAAGTAAAGGACAATGATAATTTAAGCTTTCACAAGCAAAAAAAAAAAAAAAAAAACAGAAAAGCTATTATAAAAGAAAACTTTGGCAAATAATAACAATTTAGAAGATTTAAAATTTTTTTCTACACTTTCATTTTTTTCAGCTTATCAAAGCGTAGAGGTGTTGATTTTAATGTTGTTTTTTAGTTTTATTTGTTGCTTTTTTATTCATCTAAAAATATTTTAATTTGCTGTAGACGTAACTTAACGAAATAGGGAAAAAATCTGTTTTGTGTTTCTTGTTAACGACTCTATAGAGAGTCATTTTTTGACAGGCTACAAAGGCAAGCAAAAAGAGAAAAATTTTTTTCAATTTTGAAAAAAGTTTTTTTTTGTGAACGTTAAAATTTCTTTACAAAGTTGAAAGTGTTTCTTTTTGTCTTTACAAAAAAGTAGAGTTTGCATATTTTAACACTGATTTTATGCGCTGTTGAGCAGTTAAATATAACAAAAAAAAAAAAAAAAATAAATTTTAGGAAATTGTTATGGAGCTCACGGGAATGTCAGCTTGTTTGGTTGGATGCTGGGTAGTAATAAAGGCATGTAATTGATTTTTAAACTAAACAAGCATTGTTTGCTAACATAAATTCAAAACACAGCTTTATAATTTGTTTAAATTTTTTAAATCAGAAAAAAAATTATTAAAAATATTTTTTTAATTGCAAGTGGTTACTATTTTCTTTTAAATATTTAAAATAATTTACATAAATACTTATTCACTGAAAGAATTATGTTTCATAAGTCCAATGAAATGATTTCATTAAATTCAGCTGCGCCGAATCTTATGTACCCTTCAAATATTCATATTTTTCAGTTTTCACCTTCTTCAATAGCAAAAATATATAATTGAAATGGAAAACTAGTTTATTACAAAAATTTATTTTTTTTATTATTATAGGGTAATATCGATATAAAAATAATTTTTTATAATTCGACCTCAATAAAAAAAGGTCAAATAAACTTACAAATAAAAATTATATAAAAAATTAGAATCGCTGATAAAAATAATTTTCTTTGAATACTTTTTTCTTCGTAAGCTTAGGGCCATTATTACAAATAAATGGTTCTTGGTTATTAAAAACAGACTTTAACCAAATAGTGTATGTGTGGCTCATAACTTTTAACATGAACTTTAAGCATTTAAAGCTGCCATAATTCCGATTTTAGATATGGCAACTTTAGCAATTATTAAACACAAAAATAAAACAATACATTTACACAATCAAAAAACAAATATTGAAATAAAATTTTAAAAGTATCAAATTTCTGAATTATTTGAAAAATAATTGTCAAAAAAAAGTTATGCTGTTGCCATTATGTATTTATAGCAACGAAAAGTAATCGGTAATCACAGCAGTGATGCCACATAATAAATATTGTAATAATTGGAAAAAGTTATTGGTCAGCTTGTCATTTACTTTAACTAAAGTTAATTACAACTATCTGACACCTTATAGGTAAGTTGTAATAGTGTCCCATATGTCCCAAGTTCTAATCCTGGTAGAGTCAAATAAAATTGGAAAATAATTCAAACAAAATTTAAATTTATCAAAATGCGTAGTTTTTAATAAAAAATATAAATCAAAAAAAATGTTTTTTAAAGACATTTTTAGTATTCGTATTTATAATGAAACACGTTTCATATATTTTAGGAAAGTTTTCATTAAAATAATTTTAATGAAACTTGTCCTTTGTTCTCACGAAGCATGTTTTTGGTTGAAAATAATGAAATTTTTCATTGGATTAATAAAAAATTCATTCATTAATTTCTTTCAGTGCACATAAGTAAATTTTTTTACAATGAAATTTTATAAATTAAATTTGTTAAGAAAAAATTGCACTCATTTTAATTAATTAATGTTTATTCTCTATCCCATACTAATAAAAAAATGACGTAGACATTAAATTAATTATGAAAAATTTCGACAACGTTAACTTTAACGTTACTATTTTTGCATTAGGGGGTGTACAATATTTAGGGCATTATTTATAAAACACATTTATTAAAGTTCGTTTTCTAAGGAAAATTTTCTTAATAAGCAAAAACATTTTTTTTTTATTAATAATAGTGTTATAAAATATACTAATCTTAAATTATTTTTGTTTTATTTTCATTTCAGTGAGTGCTGTTGTGTTTGGTGCCTCAAAAAAATAATAAAAAGTGAAGAAATATAATAAAATAAATAAAATTATAAAATGAAAATAATAACAAAAATTATAAAATAATAAACAATATTAGAAATTTGGTAAATTTGGTGATACCAAATGTTATATACCTTTCACTGTTGTAGGCAAATATTTGTATTTTATAGTTTGCATATTCTTGTTAAATATTAAAAAACTAAAAAAAATATTTTCAATGGAATAGCAATTATTTGTTAAAATAATTTTTCTAATTTTTTTAATTCTGAAAACATAAATTCTTCTTTTTTCTAACTAAATTCAAATCAACGAAAAAAAAAATTCCTATTGGCATCCCTTTTTCAAGGGGCATCTCACTCTTAATTTCTTTAATATAACAAACAGCGGCTTCTTTTACAAAAGTCTGTTTAATTTCATTAAAATAAAAAATGCTGCTGAATTACTAAATGCTTAATTGCTAAATAAAGGAACTCAAATTAACAAAAAAAAAAAAAAAATCTTCTCTGTCATTCTAATTTGTATAAGCAATAAAATGTTTGCAGGGGTATTTAAAAAAAATCTAAGAAAAATATTCAATAAAATTGCACAGTAAAATAAAACAATTTTGCAACAATTTTTTAAAACAATCTAACGGGTCCGCCAAATAACTTTTTTTTTTGGAAAATGCTATAAAAACATCGAGTGTAGCTTCGGCTGTGTGGTACGCAGCGCCGTCCTGTTGAAACCAAATGCTACCAATATCCTCCTCTTCAATTTTTGTGAACAAAAATTCGTTCAACATGGCCCGATAACGATCGCCATTGACTAACGGCCACTCCTTGCTCATTTTCTAAGAAAAATGGCCCAATTATGCCTCTGGACTAAAATCCGCACCAAACAGTGACTCGTTTTGGGTGCGTCGGCGTGCTAATTTTCTGTGCCCCAAATGCGACAATTTTCCTTGTTTACATACCCGCCAAGATCAAAATGAGCTTCACTTGAAAAGATGATTTTTTTTTTGGCAAAATTGGCATCTTCTGTAAGTCGATCGCAGGCCCACTTAGCGAAGCGAAAACACAACTAATTATCTGTCAAATCAGACATGAGCTAAATGTTACCATTCACGAAATAAGCACTAGTTGAAAAAAAAAGTTCGATGGCGGAAATAATTAATTAATTTCAATTAAAAAAATTAAAATTAATGGCAAAAATTAAAAAAAAAAATTTCCAAAAATTCTTCTTTTGCTATATTTCTATTCGGAATTCTATACACACAAGTAATTTAACAAGCTCACACACCCACACTTGTATTCCTAAGCACGACTGCCAGTTTTCGTGTGTGTGCCCACACTTTACGCACATGTACAGCCTTAAAGTTTCTAAAAAAGAAAGCAGATTTTAGTGAAAAATCAAAATTTCGATTGTATTTTTGTCTGTTATTTGTCATTTCTGAAAAAACACAAAAGTTTAGAAAAATTTTCCAGAAATTGATGTAGTTGCAGTTCTTCACTCATAACTCCACCATTTATGAACCGATCGGGCTTTCCTGTGCATTGTAGGGACTTGACAGACAAACATCGCTTATTTAATCGACTTCGCACATATAAGTGAAAAGTATAATAAAAATTATTATAACATGAAAAATTATAATATAGTGTAATAAAAATTATAATGTTGAATAAAATAAAATTAAAAATATATAAATAATAATTAAAAAAAAAAATTAAAAATATATAATAATTAAAAAAAAAATTAAAAATATAATTAAATTAAAAAAATATATATAATTAAATTAAAAAACATATAATTAAATTTAAAAAAAATTATAATTAAATAAAAAAAAATATAATTAAATTAAAAAAAATTATAATTAAATTAAAAATATAATTAAATAAAAAAAATTAAAAATATAATTAAATTAAAAAAAAAAAATAAAAAAGTATAGATAGTGAAAAAAAAAATAATAATGTCATGGATATAATAAAATAAAAAAAGTATAATAGAGTAAAAAGTATATTATAATATAATATATTAAAAAAAAAGTGAAAATAATTTCCTTAATTTTTTGTGGGTGTGTTTTGGTAAGTGCTAAGCATTTTTTTATACTTTCATTATTAAAAGGATTATTGATCCTCAAAGGGTGCCGCAAAGTAATAATATAATTATAATTTGTTGCTATTTTTGCAGATTGTGCTAAATATTACGTGAAATTATTGTTACTCTTCATTTATAACAAAATTATATTACCCTTTGCGCCACCCTGCATAATAAAATTTTGTTAAATTAATACTCATTAATAATATTAAATTAATATTCATTATTAATATGTATTGCTAGATGGGACATATATCATTTTAAAGGGGAGGTTATCTAGATTTGTAATCTATCGCCCAAATACTCAGAAATTACTTTTGACTATTTTTAAAAAACTTTTGAAATTTTCATATAACCAAACTAACTTCCAGACGAACAAAAGAAGATTAAGGGAAGGATGTCTAGTTTTGTAATCTGTTGCTCAAATACTCAGAAATTACTTTAGACTATTTTTAAAAACAATTTTGAAATTTCCATATACCCCAGTGTCGTTGCTATGAGGGATTTTTACCTTTCCCTATTTTGCAGAGGTACCACTACCGATTTTGTTAGTGTAAATTTAAGAATTTAATTTGTAGGCTCTAAGCTTTCTGGAAATATTTTCATATTTACGGAATTGCCAAAACCATTCAGAGTAACAGCACTGGGGTATATGAAAATTTCAAAAAGTTCTTTTAAATAATCCAAAGTAATTTCTGAGTGTTTGGGTAGTAGATTACTATTGTAGACCACCTCCCCTTTAAAATGATATGTGTCCCATCCCGCAATTTTCCATATAAAAATTTTCAAAAAAATTTTAAGAACAATTCAAAGTAATTTAGACGATCTCCGCTAAACTTATACTAAAAACATACGAGCATGTAGAAATATTTAGTGACGTAAGGCGTATTTCATAAATGGCAATTAATACAAATACTAAAAAACTTCAGGGGTTACGTTAAAACATATTTAACTCGGCATATTTATCTTTACTCACTTAATTTTTTTATGGTTTTGATATTGAAAAATATTAATATTTCCCTAATACAGTGAAGGGTATATAAGACTCGGAACAGCCGAAATTCTTGATGATTCTTTTTGAGTGTTTTAAAAAATTTTTTTTAATAGATTAGGTTTCGTATAAACAGCATATAAGAATGCAAAATAAATTAAATTTAATTTAATATAAAATATTTTTAAAACATTTTAATATAAAACATATTTTAAACCAGACATATTTAATAGTAAATAATCTTTAAATAAGATTTCTGTTTTCATAGTTCTATTCCACAAAAGGCACACGCACATATACAAACGTTTGTATAAAATCGTTTGCCTGGTTTGTTTGCATAAACATTACGCACATGTACAGTTTAAAAATTTACAAAAAAAAAACAAAGCAGATATTAATGAAAATCTAAAATTTCGGCCATTTGTGAACCGATAATTATAAATTTTTGCATATATATTATGACTGTTATTTCTGACAAAACTGTGTGCTATGTTTTTAGTCCGTTTTGTAGTTTAGACAAAATACGCAAAATACCCACTCAGAAAATGATACAAAAAAAGGTAGCCGCTTTTTTTTGACTCAAAGCTCCACCATTTATGGATTAGTATGCTTGTTTAGGAGCTTCAGAACGTTGATTTCCACGACTTCAGTAACTAGTTTTTAAAAAGATACCGACTTTAATACGACTACGATTATTTGCCTTATGCTTCAACAATATTTCAAAATGAGTAATGCAGATCTAAAATTAAAAATTAAAAATAAGTTTTTTTCTTTAATACAAATTTACTTTAACACTACTTTATTGCTCTCTGTGTACCAATTTTGATCTTGACTGTAAATAACATAGTCATGCGACCGATAACACAGTATTAAAAGGCACACTCACATACTTACAATTGCATTATTTACATTTTCAATTCAGCTTATCTGTAAAACACAGTAAACGACAATATACAAATACTATAATCAAATACATACTCAAAAATGACTGAGTGCAAAATTGTGAGCAGAATAAGAGAGTAGTGCACACGTCTTCGTTTATTGTTTTAAAAGAAAACAATAAGAGTTTTTGCAAATGCACACGATCCCACAGCTTTGAAAAGGTGCTAATGCGAGTATATAAAATTAGCACCAAATGAACTATTGAACATTAATGAATTTGACTCCTAGTAAATTCGAAATAAACTTGAAGCAACTAGCTTTTATCAGTGCATTCTTAAACTCTTCTCTTTGCAAGTAAAACAAAATATTATTAATATGGTCTGCAAAAATTGTTGTGCAAGTAAGAAAAATAATTTTGAATTTTTATGAAAAAATATTTGTTATTAATGTTTTGCTAACTTTTTAAGATTGTAAATGCTCTTCGGATAAATGTGGTGATAAATGTGGCTGCGATCAGCAATGCAAATGTGCTTGCAAAACTGGCTCCAAAATGGATTGTTGTAAAAATTAAAAACAACTTTTTAAAGCTTTTTTCAAAATTAATATTAATTTAATTATTGAAATGGTTAGAAAGTTTATAAAAATATGAAATAAACTTTAAATAAATTAAATAAAAATTTAACTTTTATTAATTTTGTTTTATATAAATGAAATCAGCAAGGAAATATCAAAGAAAGTGTACAAACTGATTCACTATATTCTTTTTAAAGGGCATAGGTACCGAAAGCCAAGGGATCTTTTGTACAGCCAAACATCCAACGTCTAGGTAGGAATCGAACCTGCATCTTTTAAATTTTAAAGAATAAAATTTAATTAAAAGTAGTATTTAGTAGTAGTAGCCGTAAATGAGTGATTATATCGTAATTAAATTTTTATTTTTATTTTTATTTTCAAAAACGATATTAATGATGAGATTAAACTAAACTTACTGCTACTCACCTAAACCAATTACTACTTCTCAAGCAGACAGATAGCTCTTTTTGTAATCCACTTACCATGTTAGGTTGCACAGGTCGCCCAAATAATAAAAGGAGAAGGGGCTAAGTTGGGTCTTCTGATGTGCTCCCTTTGTAAAACCTGTGTAAGAGGGAAACAGATAGCAATAAAAAGATATCAAAGAAATAAGAAAAAAAAAATGAGTCCATCACTACCTAAGCCAATTGCTACTTCTTAAGAAGTCAGATAGCATGCTGATACTTGCTGTCGCTAGTTTTGCAGGTAGCCCTACTTACTAAAAGCTTTTGGGATTATGGCAATCAAAGTGAGGTTAGTGTCACTACCCTACTCAAGAACGGCTGGTTTGTAGAATTTACCTCCGTCCTGATACCCACTTTTTAACAATTTACCATTTAAAAATCTATTTTCTCTGAAATTTTGTACATAAATATGTAAAATCCAAAGAAGGTTGTTATATACTTTTAACCGACCATGCCCACTTTTCAATGATTGAAATTTGATACATAGAATCTATATATTCTAAGGCAGGTTTCCATATATTTTTTATGAGCTTTGCGCACATTTACGCCCGTTACGATTAAAACTTTTTTTAAGTTGATTTTTTTTCTTTACTCTAAGAATTTCAACTCATAGAGTAAAAAACCAGTCGCAATTGGGTAACACATATTTCTAAATGTCATTGTGCATGATGATATTCTTGGAATTCTTTAAGTCGTTTGTTTGGCAATAAAACTGCAAGTAAGCTAAGGCAACTTTTACACTAAAAATAGTTTTAGTTTTTCTTTGAAAAATTTAAACTTTATCACTGCTTAATTAAACAGTATTTTAACCCAGCAAAAGGACGCTTAGAAAGTCCGCAACACCATGTATTTTTCTATTGTTGGACTCTAATATTAAAAAAATTTAATCTGGTAGAGAAAAAATTAAGCTCGTGAGCAAGAATAGTACTTACTACTGCTCGCAAAGTTAAAAATAAAACTCGCGAGCATGAGTTTTATTTTCACACGCCTTATTTTGTACTCCTGCTTACTAGCAACATTTTTTAGATTTTTTTATTATGATCAGTCGCGCTCTCAAACACAAAATAGCGCAAGCCAAAATAAAAGCGGTAAGCAAGAGTTTTATTTTATGCTCGTAAGCACTGCTCGTGGTTGTATGTATAACGTCTTTCTGTTTTATTTGTAGAATATTATGTCATACAAATGCTTGAATGTTTGTTAACCCATCAGTAAAAACTGGCTCTACGTATTTTTTTTTTAAATTTCATAAAGAAGTTGGCAGATAATTTTGTATTTTTTAGCTTTAGTTTTCTTTTAAACATCTTTAGTTAACAACAAATAATTTAAATTAAATAACTTTGCTTTTGATTTTTTGCCTTAAATAACTTTGCTTCTTTTGTGGTATTTTTTTTTCTTTGGCATGTTTAATTATTTAAGACCCATAATATCCTGTAATATCCTGTAAATAACTTCATGCAGTTCTCGTTTTGTGTTTCTGTTTAGAATTTATTTCTAGCTTGGTTTCCTTATTTTGATGTAAATAAAAGGAGAGTGTGAAAAATTTTTTTTTAAACGCCACCATGAGTTGTACATACATACATATGCTTTATTGAGTATCATACATACATATGACTTTGTACTCTATAAAATACTTTAACGAGCAGTAACTACTTATAGAGCCTACTGCAGTTGATATTACGAACATTAACATCAAACAAACCCTTTTATAAGCCTAAAATCATTCCATTACAGAAAACAAAATAAACAAGGAAAAAAATTATTTTTTAACATTTAGCAGGGGTGTCGCTGTTTTGAGATGATTTCTTCCAACGCCAAGTAAAGTATAAATAGCTACTTGGCATATGATTTCAGACCTTTATAAACTAAATGAGAATTCAATGTAGGAACATGACGACAAATGCCATTTCTGTTAGGAAGGGCAAGATACGTAGGGATATATGCTGTGCATTATGCCCAGCTTTGGTAAGATGCAGAATTATTTACCTAGGCAGAGGGATACTGGCCCCAGAAAATTAATCCCACAACAGTTACGAGATTCGTAAGGAGTGTGGGATTATTTTACTTTTATAGCTGCACAAAAGTACATAATAATTTTTGACCTAGAGCAAAATGTTGTTCAGCCTTTCAGCTGGCTATTTAATTGGTTTACACCATCTGGCATATAGTTTTACAAAGCTTTTACCTAACACAGTACTTCTATCTGGCTTAAAGAGCCAATAGCTCTTAAGCAATGCAATTTTTTTCCTATCAGCAACAGCTTAAATATTAACACAATTAATTCACAATAGACTACTTTATAATTCACAATTAAATAAAACAATTCAAAATAATAAGATAATTCCTCAGGAATGAATATTTCTTTACGCAAAATTTGTTTTTTTACTTGCGTAATCGATAATACAACCCATTAGCTTTTAAATATCTATAGATTGATGATTTCTTTAGCTTTTAACTCAGCTAAATTTTTTTCTTTGTCTTTTATTGGAGAATTCAAATATTTTTTATTACCTTTAATGGATCAATTGAAAGAATGTGCAAAATTAGCATACCACGCTACTGTTGAACATTATACATAATAAAAATAGTTTCCTATTGATTTATTTACGAGCAGAACTTGAAAAGTACCACCAAGCATCAGGAAACAGAAATCAACAACATTCCCTTAAAATCTACACTCGGAAAATTCTTTTTGTTGTATTCGTTTTAAGCGAGATTTGGCAGAAAAAGTACTTAAGAAAAGCAATAATTACAAATCACTTTCTTTGAGTGTGTAATGTATCTAAAGCATACTTCTCTATTGCTGCCTGCATTCAACTTTTAAAAATTTCAAAATAAAACAGAAAATTTATATTCCTAAAACGAACTAGTTGGCATTATTATTATTTTCTTTGAAAGTTTCTTTCTAAAGTGCTAGTAAAGGGTGTTCGAACAAGAACGCAAGATTTAAATTTGGCGCCATTCAAAGTGTCATTGTTTGACATTTGAAGAATTGTTTGCTAGTAGAAGGTACGAGGTTAGTAAAAAGTTACCATGAAAAGCGAAGGGAGTTCGTTAATTGGGTATTTGAGAAACAACATGAAAATGCTGATTTTTCCGATAAAATCATCTTCAGTGACGAGGCCCATTTCCATCTTGAATTGTCGCATTTGGGGTGAGGAAAATTCACAAGAAACAAATGCATTCTCAACGTATCACTGTGTGGTGTGGTTTTTGGGCTGGAGGAATCATTGGACCTTTTTTTTATGAAAATGAGGCAGGTCAAGCGCAAACAGTCAATGGTGTTCAGTATCGTGAAATGATAACCAGTTTTTTCTTGCCTAGAATTGAAGAAATGAATCTGCAGGGCTTGTGGTTTCAACAAGACGGCGCCACATGTCATACAGCCAGAGAAACAATTCAATTGCTGCATCAGTCATTTATTTAAAATTTAAATCTTGCGTTCTTGTTGAGACACCCTTTAGTTGTGTTTAGTTTATTTGTTTTTTTGTTCTTGTTCTTTAGCATTGAATCCTTTTAAACTGATGGCCTTTTAGAACAGGCAGAACTAGAATTTTCCTCCTCTTTTTTTCCTATTTGCTTTAGTCATTTATGCGTCGTTTATCCTCATCATTTGTATTTTTTTTCTTTTGCTATTCCAAAGCCTCTTTTCAGTTTGATCCCTTCAATGCAGTTGCTTTTGGTATAATAGAGTTTACTATTTTATTTTCCATTTTTTTCTCTCTTCCATAATGCAAGAAAAAAAAGCATTTAGTTTGCTTTTAGCTAAGGCAATCTCATGGATATTAGTACCTATAAATTTTAAATAAAACTAAAAATACTGGAAACAATTTTCTTAATTTCTGTTAATTTAAAAAAATAAGCTTTTTTGAAAATAACTCATACTGGTAAATGGTGAAAATGTGTTTACAAATATAAATAAATTTCATTTAAAATGAAGAATTTGTGCCAAATATTTCTGGTCACTTTGTTTAAAAAAAAAAAAAGAAAGCAAAGCAGCCTTAGCATCAATACTTCTCTGGTAATACTTCTAATGGTCACAATCTCATAAGATGTTGTATTGAAAGTATGTGTGTGTCTATACATCTGCTGTTGTTTTCATATCATACTGTGTGTAAGTACTTTAGTTAAACCATATGTGCCTGTTTTTGGCATTCAATATCCTTGTGTAAAAATTGAAAAAAAAAACAAAAACGAAAACAAAATGTGCACGTCATTTTTGGTCATTTCATTTTTAGCCTGGTTTTTTTTTCTTTTTTAAAGTTTAGAGCCTGGGTGACAATCAACATACGATAACAGCCTCTTTTTGAAGTTCACTTATTGTTAAAATGATTTTATGTTGAAAATTTAATGTCAATTTTCTTTTGTATTTTCTGTTTTTGGCTACTTGTTTTGCTTTACTTAAAATTTATATGCTGTTTCTGTAACACAAGCAATCAAGTCGCTTAAAAAATTTCTATATAAATATTCTCTGTCTCTTATGTAGAAGATTACAAAACAGCATGTTAGTCCAGGGAAATACTTGTACTTAGAGCTATCATCGATAAAAGTTTTTAACTTTTGCCTTTTCTCATTCAAAATTTCTACGAATCGGAGAATAAAATTTTCTTAAGAAAAATTTTCCTAAGAATATTAAGAATTAGGTTGACTATTTTATTAGTGGCACATAAAATAGTCAACCTAATTCTTAATATTCTTAGGAAAATTTTTCTTAAGAAAATTTTATTCTATTTTATTAGTGGCACATAAAATAGTCAAACTAATTCTTAATATTCTTAGGAAAATTTTTCTTAAGAAAAAGTCAACAACATTTTTTTTATGAACTCAAACAAAATCGAAACGATTTGTTTGTTCGATTTCTATTACGAAATAGATTAAGTTTAACTGGTTCGTGCTTAAAATTATAGCTGAAAATCTTATTTAATTTATCTGTTATCAGCGTTCATGTCAGAACAACTTGGGACATAGCATCTATGGAAGCTCAGAAACTAATTAATAAGTAGTTGTTTCAAATGGTCCACAGTTGTTTGCCGCCACTAACTTTCTATCCTATGAGGTGTAAAAAGCCGCCTAGCCATTCTTCGTTGAAACAGCAGACAGACAGACAATGAAGATGTTAGTAAAGTGTTTTTATAAAAATAAAGAATTTAGTTCTATATTTGAATATAAAATAAAATGCCTCTTTTTGTTATTAAATAACTGCACGCAGAGCAACAATATGCTAAGCGTTATTGTTTGCTATTTTCTCTTATTGTAAATAAATGCGATTTCGTTAAACAACAACCAGAGAAACTGTGTAGCGGTAGCTCACCATCACCCGATGGTGAGATGGTAAATTATGTTCATTACTTGCTGAGTGTATTTTAAATTCTTTTGGCACAACTAATTTTTGGTTTTTCTTATGCAATTAAATGTGTTTGAGTGATTTTTGAATGGCAGCTAGAGGAATACCTGGTAATTATATAGGGTAGATGGGAAATATTATTATTATATCATCATTTAAGGGCTATTGTGCAGCCAAATTGTCATTTACAATCCGAAACTCCTTACGAATCTCGTAATTGTTTTAGCATTAATCGTGCCTAGGTCTGCTGGGAACAATGTCACACTGGGCACTCGTACGGAACATGTTCCCGTCCATTCGGTCGTTTTGTATCACACCAATTTTACTTACAATTATCTGTAAGTATGTAGCTCAACTTAGAGTTTTATGTCATTTCTGCTAAAGTTTAAAACAACCTCTGCCCTAATGCGCTCTGGGCTAATGAGCCTCTTTGACTGCCGCCGGTAAAATATAATACCATCAGTAAACACACCATCAGTAAAATATAATACCATCAGTAAACTCAGGTTACAGCCCAAAATATTATTAAAAGAATTGAAATTTGGATGGTATTATCAGAATTTGATAACAACTGAATTTCAGATCAAAACAAATTTAGTTCTCACAACCAAAGTTATTTTCTGGGTGAACTATGTAAGGAGTTTTGAACCAAACAAGCAGCTCAAAAAAAATTATTCACCACATTTAGGCGACCTTGGTGCCGAAAGTCAATATCTTGAACAGCCTCTATAAACGATGCCTTTTTGTTAATCGAGTAAAAACATGAATCGCTTGGCATTTAAACTGGAGTTAAATTCAGAGCTAAGACTTATAGACTATTCGTTCTGATCCGTAAACCAAATTAGAAATAGGAGGGGGAACAAGTTACTTGGTCGGTGTAGCTAAAATTTTACTATTCATGTTACAAATACTCTTTATCGCTATTAATGTAATGGGCTGTAATCGCACCGCGACTTTAAAGACTTTAGTGCCGAAAGTCAATATCTTGAACAGACTCTATAAATAAGAGCATCATCCTCTTTTTTAAATCGAGTGAAAACGCGAATCATTTGGAATTTAAACTGGAGTAAAATCTAGAGCTAAAACTTACAGAATATTTACATGAGCCATTGACTTACATGTTATTCGGTTTAGATCCGTAAACCGAATTAGAAATAGGAGCGGGAGCAAGTCACTTGAAAGAATAGGACTATTCCTTACGAATCTCGTAACCGCTGTAGGACTAATCATTCTCAGAGCCCCACTACCTAAGTAGCTCAAATACTCTTTAAGTCTAGCATTCATTAAGAATTCATAGACTTGCTTGGATGATTTGTCCACCATGTCAGACTGTTATATACATATAGTGATGCCCTAATTAACGAACGTAGATACAAACCAGACCATCAAAGGGTCACAGTATGTGTTCTGCAGTCTTTTTGGCGTCGAGTGTTTCAATACTCTGCAGTGACCGAGATCAAAGCTCGTTTTAGTACTAATTTTGTTACTTCCAAATTGAAACTAATAATGAAATACGTATTTCACTACTTTTATAACAAAACTCAAAGTTAATTGAAGATTTTATCAAACATTATTTTTTCTTCTTTCTTTCTTTCTTGAGAATATCTCTAAAGAAAAAAATTTCTTAGTCTCGACGTTTTAAAATTTAAGATTTTTGTAAACTCTTTTTATTTTGTTTTTAAGTTACTTGAAGCTGCAGGTTTTTGTGAAAAGTAAAGAGAACATGCATAAATTTATTATTAAATACAAAATTTCTGCTTATGCTGATAATGAAATTTTCATTTCATTAAATTTGTCATTTGATTTCAAAACCTGCCAACAAATATGCTTAAATGCTTTGTCATCAAAAACCCATTAAAAAACACCCAACAACAAACTAAATAAATTTGAATCTACCAACACAGAAATGTTTTTTTTATTTTTTTTATTTTTTTGGGAAAGCTGGAGTAGGTGTATGTATTTTTCTATCAAACTATAATTTATGAAGATTGTAATTTAAAGTACATTTGTCGCCACAAGTGAAAATAACAATTTTGTCACTTAACAGTGCAATGCAATAAAGGCAACAACACTGATACATACTAGTCATTCGTAGGTTGCAATAACAGAGGTTACAAATGAAACAGCAGCAATTGGTGTAGTGTGTGTGTGTCTGTGTATGGAAGCACATGCAACTCGCATAGACATTAAAATCCTCAATTGAGAGATACCAAACACTTGTAACCGCAATTCGATTGTGGCCCAGTAGTAGTTACAGACATTATAGATGGGCAAAACCAAATAAAATCACTAAGAGAATTCACCTTGCCAATGAAGGTACACATACAAACACACATCCATAGAAGGCTTGCACACATTTTCACTAACGCTTCAGTGATGTGAAATTTACCTCAATACAGGACAAAAAAAAAATGAAATGTTTAACAGAAAATTTTAAAATAATATCGCGCAATAGTTACCAACTAAATAAATTTCTATGGCTTAAAAACCTGATGATGAGTGTTGAGAATGTGATAAAAAGTATCTAGGATTGTTTGTCTGTACAGATGCATTTACATTTACACGCATTCGGAAGCAACTTTATGAACATTTTCCAGTATTGTTTTCATACGATCGAGTGAGTAATGAAATGAAATGAAACCGAACGAAACCACCCGTTGTCAAACGGATGTCCGCCTTCAGGGTGGCTTCCGCTTTAATGATGAAAACTCAAACGCAATCATAATAACCTAGCAAATTCAGCAAAAGCAAAGCTCTGCGTGTATGTAATAAAAGCATGTGTATGTGTGTGTGAATTTTTAAGGGCTTGTAAAACAAATTTTAACTATTTTGTTATGCTGGTTTGTAAAGTAATAAATACCACCAACGTAAATGTGGAATTCTATATTCGTTTTATAAATTTTGCACACTTTAAAATGATTTTTAAAAGTGGCAAACGTTTTTTTTGCTTTCAAAATTTATTTATATTGGAAAACAAGTAAAAAAAGGGATTTTGTGAAATTTCGGATGGTATAAGTAAGACACGCCATTTATTTTAAAGCAGAGCTTCTTTTTATTTGTAATCTGCCATCCATTTGGGCAGAAATTACTGTCAAGTATTTTTAATATTTTTTTTAAAATTCCCTCACAGCTGCTCTGAGGGTTTTTGTCAATTTACTTACTAACCATAGGAGATTACAGTATATGACATAAACAGTTTTAAAGGGGAGTTCGTTCATATTAGTTATCTGTTAGCTAATTAGGCATAAGTTGCTTCGGAGTATTTAATTTTTTTTAATTGCCTTATACCCCAGTACTGCTGGTTTGACTGTTTTTGTCAATTACTGGTACCATTCACAATTTTGGCCATGACATGGACCAGCACTAGAATCAGTTGTGCCAATAAAATTTTTTAATTTAAGCGTTTTCAGTAATAAAAAATTATTTTGTGTATAAATTCCCTGCTCAAAAGCTAAGCTTCTCATTTGTAAAATAAAACAACCAACTTAGAGTCTTAAAATTTTCATTTTCTACTCAACTATGAAAATAAGCAAAAGCTCAGTTTGTTTAAATAATTTTTTATATAAATTTTCTCCATTTATTGTTACTGCCTTCTTACACCCAATGATGAGTTGTCTGCTAAATTAAACAAGTGATTGTAAATACATCAGACTCTACATCACACAACGCATTCACACAATTTAATTTCCCAACAGACAGAAATTGCACACATAGTGAACACATACTTATGTAAATATAATTGTAGTTACATATTTTTAAACGAACACTGTTGTCAGAGTCTTTATTTTTGATTTTGTCTAGAGTATGAGGTGTCGTTGTTATATAAAAAAAAGAGTTAAAAATGGATTTTTTTTTGTGTTTTTCAGTGGTATTGACTGACTCTATGTATGTCTGTAGCAGTAGAGCACTGGAAACAGTAACACCGGTAATTACTGCGACGTGACAATGAAAATTTTGCTGGTTGTGTGTTGTTTGCTTGCCTGCCTCTCTGCTATTACAGCAACATTTTCATATGTTATTGTGTGCTGTAGTAGCTCCTGGTGCTAAATTTCTGTTGCTGACATTTAAATATTTGTCGGTTTATATACGTAAGTATGTAGTAGCAGTTTAATACTTTTTTATTTCAAAATTGTTTTGAAAAAAAAAAAAAACAGTTTTCACAGTTGTTTAAATACCTTTTAATTTACTTTTTTGTACAAATAGAACATTTTACCAAATACCTACTTTTTAATTTGTCAGAAATGTATTATACTCGTACATACGTTAATATATCGCAAGTAAAATTTGCAAGTACTCGCACTAAAGTTTAATTCATTGTTTTTGTACAAGTAAAAAAAAAAACCAATTTGGACTACAACTCCAACCAATAGTTGAAAGTATGTCTGTTAGCTTCACGCAAAGAAAAAATATCGTTGTATATGGTCACCGCAAACATAGTTTGTTCTTCTTGAAGCATCTTAACATTATTATGATCACAATAAACATGTTTTTAGTTATTTTAAACCATACTATGATTACCATCACAGATCAACCATATTATTCTCATATTATTTTTCATAAAATTTTAACTGAAAGTAAATTATTTTCTATTTTGTCTCTTCCGCCGCCATACAAATAAAGTGAGTATAAAACGAAAACTTAATGGTTCAAACTAAACTGAGCTTTGTGGCTGAAAAGGCGAATTAATGCTTCTTAACTAAATATTCGAAAGTTCGAATCCTGTTAGTCAAATAAAATTAAAAAAAAAAAATAATTCAAACCCGCTGTATTATGTAATAAATAAATACAAATTAATTGAAACGAAAAAGTCAATTAAATAAAAAAAATTTGTTTATACAAAAAATTTATATTAAATTTTTTTTAAATTCATATTAAAGATTTTTTTAAAAATATTTGTATAAAAAATGTGCATATTAACAAAAAAGAAAAAATAATAAAAAAAAAAATTAAGCCCTAACCAGGGGTTGAACCGCAACATCTGCAGTTGAAAGTTATTTTTAATATGTTTGATTTATATCTAACCCTACTATGTTTCCGCCAGAATTTGGTTGCCTCAACCATATTTTTTCTTTGCTTGTATATAAATTTTTTTTTTGGCCTTTATCAGGTGTTGAACTGCGGCATCTGCAGCTGAGATTAATTTTTAGTATGTTTGGCTTAAAAATATATATGGTTAGATGCAATCTAAGCCTATTAATTGCCACCAAATAATGGTTGTTCTAAACCATATTTTTTCTTTGCGTTTTGCATCTTTCTTATACTGAAAGAATGATGTTCATTAATCCAATGAAACATTTCATTATTTTTCAACCACTGAGCATATTTTATTAAACTAATGACATTTTTCATTAATTTTTTAAAATATTCATACATTTAATAAAATATTTCATTGAATCAGTGAAATATTTCATTAGTTTAAAGAAACGTTTTTATTGATTGAAAAATATTGCATAAACTTTTTAGTCTAAATTAAAACGATTTACATTTCCCTTGACAATATATTTATTTGAATTCTTGGCACATAGTTTTCTTCTTTGTTTTATGGCTCGAATTGCTCTTTTCCACTGATTAAGTAATATGAACCATTTGTAATTAGCAACCATCAAACACTTTGCTGTATTGTTTAAAGGATTTTTATAAACCAAAAAAAAAATATATTCAAAATTTTGGTTTGTTTTCAATTTAATTTAAAATTTTCATATCTAATAAAAGTGGAAATATTTTCAAAATTGTCTCTTCTATTAATTTGAAATTTATTAATTTATATCCTGTAGAAAGTACAAAAAATCTAAACGAAATGTTTTTACAAAAAATAAATAATTATAAACAGATCAAAAGTTTTAAACTTACAAATCTGTGGCCATATAGCAAAACTTCTTATGTTTAATTAAGTCAATATAGACAAAAATCTTAAAATTTGTTTTAATAAAATTATTTCAATAATTTTTTCCTTGTTATCTCTTTAGTTGTGGAATATATGGCTTTACCATTTCCTAAATCACAATAATAAAGTTTTCAGTTTAATGTGATATTAAATCAATTTTTATTTTAATTATTTTTCATATTAGCATACAAATAAAAAATACATTCTTCAAGGACCCAAAATAATTGTCTTGATTTTTCGGTTTTTATGGTTCAAATAATTAGCTTCAAAACCAAAGCATTGTACAGCAATTATCCACTCATTTTGAAAATATTCCCTTAAGAAGAATAGAAAGGCAGAACGTAAAGTGCTTGACTTCATGCTTTTTGCAATTAAGTTATCTTAAATGTCTATCATACAAAAATTGTTGAGTACAAACTGTAGATCATGTGTTTCAAACAAGTTGAATGAACGTCACATAGTGCAGCAGCCATATATTGAGATCGCTTTATCCGATTCTAAATGCTGTATTTGTAATTGTTTAATAGCTCATATTGGCAATGGAGACTATGAGTTTTACAAAGGACTAACGGTTACATTCTTTTTTATTTTGTTGAGATTCACTCGGCAGCCAAATACCAAGATTTACAAAAATTAAAAAAAAAAAAAATATTCACGCACATAAAGCCAAGTCACTAAACCTACAAATCTTAAAGCTCTTCAACTCAAAATTTGACAATAAACTGTTTAGATGACTGCTTAACAAAATTTGAAGACATTTTGAAGTACCTTAAGCAAATATCCATCAAACTTTTATTAAAAACGCTAAGCAAGAACTTTAAATTCCAAATAAAAAAGTCTCGATAAAGCCAAAATATTTAACAATTTAAGGCAAAAGAAGGGATACGAATATCATGCCTAACAAATCTTTTTCCAATTTAAAATAAAAGTTAATTTTCTGATAGCAAACGAACCTAAATAGAAGAAAATAAACCAAGAGAGTTTAACTAAACTACAGCAAAAAATTAAAAATCATTTTATTTTGCATTTCCAACAAACACCTTCTTCAAAAGACCAACTAACTTCTCTTTTTTTCTGTTGTTGTTAAAGATATTGCACATGATATGTGATGAGATGGGATTAAAACAAGAAATTGAAGCTGCCTTTTTTTTTGTTTGTTTGATATAGAATTATAAAATAGAAAAATAAATCACCAGCAAAGAATAAGGCAACAAAATGTGAAAAGTAGCATAAATAAAAAAGAAACAGAAAGAAATTAAAACTGAAAAGTGTCCTTTTTTAAGCAAAAAATAGTCTGAGCGGTTAATACTAACGAGCATGTTTGTTTGGTTTGTAAGTATATTCCTACTATTTTTATTTCATTTTGTTAAACAGCACAAAAAAAGGGGATATAAAGTTTATGTAGGTATTCAGTATTTCTTGCCTCTGACGAGTGAAAACTTGACTTAAAGACTGAGTTTGCCAGAAGCATGCATGTGCATTGTCTCTTAACAAATTGGGCTGTTAAATTTTTTGACTGTCATAAAAATTCTTTAATTCTTTACATAAACATTTTTCAGAAAATATTTAAAATTTAAACCCGGTGAAAGCAAAAATAGCTGCTTTCAATTGTGATCACTATAAAAACGGTTCTCATGATATTGGAGAGCAACAAGTTTTCTGCAACGGAATTACTGTGCCTTCACCCAGAAAATAACTTCCATATAAGCAGAATTGAATTTTGTTGTAAGTACCGAAATTCGGTAACAGAGTTCACTGTTTAGTTCTTTTAGTAATGTTTTAGTCTCTATAACTTTATAAGTTTAGTTCTTTTAGTAATGTTTTAGGCTGTATAACCACAAATTTTTAGTCCCAACTAAAATATTTGATTCTAAGAATCAAATTTTTCAATGCTAAGAAATTCGATTAATACAAACAAATTTTTTTCTTTATTTTTTTTAGCTTTATATGGTTTTTCTAAAAGGCTTTGTGAATATTTTGAGTAATAACTGTACACTTATGTGCTCTTACGAGTATAAAAACTAACTTCCGTTGGGGAAATAGAAATTGTTACCAGTTAAAATTTAGTTGTAGCAATTGAAATTTTGTTGTGTCTTTAAAAAAGAAAAAAAGACAGTTGAGTGCAATTTAACCCATAACGCAATTTCAAAGCACTTTGCTGGTGCTCCAGCATCTCATCAGGAAATTTTATTCATTTTAATAAAGTTGAATGGTAAACCTTCAAGGTTCGTTATAAGATTTCAGCATAAAATATTTATTTCGTTTGCAACAGTTGTAAGTATTTTATTTTATTGTATCCATAGAACTTACTTACATCAGTGGAATAGTACTTCTTGTAGCAAAAGTTAGCGCTGTAGTACAGACAAAGAGATTTTTCCTGCTTTCAAATAAGAGCCAACAAATAATTTACTTTTTTTGGTTTAAGTTGTTGATGTTGTTTCTGCAGTCGTATTATGTTGTTGCTATTGTTGTGTGCGTGTGTTTATGAAAAGGTTTTTCTTTCTTGGTATTGTTGTGTTAGTGGAATGCTACAGTGTGTGGCAGTCACTAGGAAAAGAAGAAGATTTATGGCGGATGTTGGAATTTAATGAAATTGCAAAATGAAAACGAAACTTACAAACAAACTAACATACATACATACATACATACACACACAAACAAACACTGAAATGAAAATCCATATAAACATTTGTGTACGATTATACACCCAGTCAACCAACAAACAATTTAGCCAGTCTCATAGTGTGTGAATGAGTGTATAGAAGAAAGAGTGAGCTAGAGGCTGACAGAGGGAGCCTTAAGTTTTCAGCATGAGAACTTTTTACAACAATTACACATTTAACGTTACATAAGTAAACTCACAAAATGGCGTAAAAAAGGACAAGCTGTTGTTTGTTATAGTTGCTACTACATACAGCCATTTATGCTATTACTGTTGTTGCTCTTGTCATTGTTGTTGTAGCTTTATTTAAACTCTACCAACTTCCAAGTTTTCATCATTATTATAATGGCTGTTTGTTGTTGTTCAAATATTCTCATAGTTGTTTGCATTTGGGTGTACAGATGAATGTCCTCATGGTACTCATGGCTTTATATTCTATCATTACATAAGTAGAAGTTCATTTTGGTTAGAGTTCATGCCCCGTACATATAGATTTTAATAGTGTAACAAATTCGATTCGATTGCGAAAATTATTAAAAAATTTTTTTAATTGAAATTACATTTACAATTATAATTTTGGGTAAATAAAATTTGTGGTACGGAACGTCTCTTGATAAAAGCCGAAGCTTCCATTTTTGCCTAAGCTTCTGAGTGTTTTCTAAAGGCAAAGTAATTAATTTTGCAGATTTCTATTCAACTTTTATAATCAATCCAGTAAATTTACACTGTAAATTTCCAAAAAAAAAAAAAAAAAAAAAAAAAAAATAACAAGGTTCTGACTATTGGAAGAGCCCATGCTATAATCTCTAAATAAGGGCTAATTAATCTTTAAATACATTTTATATTTTGACGTATTTAAGTTAAATTTTCATCATTGGCTTCAGAGACTTATAATAGAAATTCAAGAAGGCTCTTTTTGTAGAACGTTTAGACCTCTAACTTTTAAACTTATGGATTTTTTTAGTTTCTGTTTAATTACTAGTCAAAAAAGTCCCATTAACCGAAGAGTTAGAAATATAAAAGTTTTCTTCCTAACATAAGTTTACTAAACATTTCATGTAAATAAAGTGTAGAATTAGCATGGTTAGATGAGCAATTTACAATTCGAAAAGAAGCGCAAAGTTTAAACCTCAATTTGACAAATGATTTGTTATATAGACATATTTTAATATATAATAATTCTGCTTTGAAATTTCTCTTTCCTCTTAACTACAGCGTTGTGACGGAAAAAGAGTTATTTATGTAAAATTAAGAAATCTTTAATATTCAAAAAATTATTTAAAATAAAGCAAAATCAAAATTGGTCTCACTAAATCGGTAAACAACTTTTGATTTTATATACAATTAAGTGACGCTACTTTATTGTTTCAAAAATTGTAATATGAGTTTACAAACATGGCAAAGAAACACTAGCGAATGCTTATGATAGATTCCTTTAATTGTAAATAAAATCAAAAATTGTGCATTGATTTTGCTTGCAGCTTCCTTTTTGTTTCCTTCTATTTTAAAAAATTTGTTATTTTTTCATATTTTTAAAAGATTCGTTTTTGCCACAGCTTTTTCGATATTTCTAAGCCTTCTTACCAGATTTATAAACAATGCAAATGCGACTTAAAGAAATTTGTTTTTCTTTGTTAACAAAAAGTGAGTAAAGATAAATATGCCGGGCTAAATATAGTTTAATGCAACCCTTTACGTTTTTTTTAGGATTTGTAAATATCTTTTTAATATTTATGATATATTTATAAATATGTTTAGGAGAAATATAAGTGCATAGATACAAATATGCATAAATACGTTGATTTCTCAAGAAGAATACAAAATAGGACACATATCATTCTAAAGAGGACACTGTCTCGATTTGTAATCTATTACGTAAATACTCAGAAATTACTTTGGATTATTTAAAATTTTTTTTTTTGAAAATTTCCATATACCCCAGTACTTTTGCATTCAGGGATTTTAGAGACTTCCGGACGAACCATAGAATATTAAGGGTTGTGACATATCTTATTCTAAAGAGGAGGTCGTCTAGATATGTAATCTACCGCCCTAATATTTAGAAATGAATTTGGATTATTTAAAAAAATTTTTTCTTAAATTTTCATATATCCCAGTACTTTTGCTCTCAAAGATTTTGGCAGTTTCCGTTTTGTATCATAAAATAGAAACTAAGACTTTTTCAGACTTCCAAAAAGTTAGAACCTACAGATTAAATTCCTTTTTCATGTTGGTAATTTTCAGGGGCAAAATCGGGAATGGTATATCAGTAAAGTGGGGAATGGTAAAAGGCGTCAAAAGCAACAGCTTTAAATTTTAAAAATAGTCCAAAGAAACTTCTGAGTACTTGAGCAGTAGGTTACAAATCTAGACGATCTACCCTTTAAAATGATATATGTCTTTTCCCATAATATTCTATGGTTCTCCCGGAAATTACTTTGCATTATTTTGTATTTTTTTAAATTTCCATATACCCCAGTGCTGTTGCTTTCAGGGACTTTAGTGACTTCCGGACGAACCACAGAAGATTACGGGATGGGACACATATCATTTGAAAGAGGAGGTCGTCTAGGCTTTTAACCTTTTGCCCAAATACTCAAAAGTTACTCTGGACTGTTCTTGAATTTTTTTTTAAAAATTCCCCCAGTAAAATTTTAATCAATGTGAAAATTATTTCAAGTAAAATGTTTAATTGGCTCTTTATTTTTTTTTTTTTTTGGACTTAATTTTTATCTCAGTTTACCAAAAATAGCAGCGCTTTCATGCATTTCTTTAATGCTACTAAATACAATGAAAATGTGTTACGCAATGCAGATATCCTTCAATTTAAAACTTCCAGTACTATTTGTGAGTAACATCAGCCTCTTTCTTATTGTCCTTTTGAAATAATGTTTGCACAACAAAAGCAAAATTAATTAATTTGATTTTTTTCCATTTCTATAAAATCGAATTTAAAGGAAACACAGGTTTTACACATTTTAAGTTAAAAATTAATATTAAAAATGAGTTCGATTTATTGTAGTAAAATCACATTAAGTATATTTTATTTATTTCGTCTTTCCATTGCAATGTAGCTGCCAAATCAGTTTTTATTCACCTTTCGCAAGCAAAATTCAGAAAAGTAAGGTCCACACCAGAACACAAATTTTCTTTTAAAAGCTTTAAGGTAAAAACTGAAATATGAAAAACTGAAATGAATTTAATTAAAAAACACTGACAAATATAATCTTAATCTCAATACTGACATGAGGGTAGATAAATGCATTTAGTAACCGTAAATTGGCAAGTATTATCAGCATGTTCACACACTTGAGCATGTGGGGTATGGCTTTCACAAATTTTATTAATATAACTGCAATCAAAATGTTTTGATACACACTGCGGCTTTTTTGCACTTGAATCGTAACACATTAAAATAATGACCAGACAATGCAACACCATCACTTTCATTTTTAATTATTATTTATTTCTTATTTTTATTTTAAATTTAAATGTTGATAAAAGTTTGAGAAACGATGCGGTAAAGTGTTAGAAAACTAGTGATAGTAAACTTGATAAAATTCAGCATTTTTATACTTAAAGTTTTTGTAAAGAAACCCCCTGACAATATGTCACCCTTCACTGTTAGTTTGTGATTTCGTTTGTAGTTTCTACACTGTCCATGTGCCAGCCTATAAAGTATATACTCGTATATTCTAGATGTTGAGTGAGATTTGTATGTATTTTTCTATAAAATACAAAACAAAACAAAAGCCTAGTACGCAGTTTTGTCAGAATTAGCAGTCATAATTAACACTCTACACACTTTGTATGGAAAATAAATAAAATAAATAATTTTGCAAAGAGCAGAAACTACGCATTTCAAATTAGGTAGGTAGATTCTAGTCATTATTACAGATAAAAAAACCTTTCTCTTTTATCGCACTCTGAATGATATCAACTAAATTCGGCTATGCCGAGTCTTATATACCCTTCACTGTGTTAGCGAAATATTAACATTTTTCACTTTCCACATGCTTCTATTATAGCAAAAACATACAGAAATTTAAGGGAGTGAAGATAAATATGCCGAGTTAAGTGTGTTTTAACGTAAAACCCAAAGTTTTTCAGTATTTGTAAATATTTTCAGTATTAATGGCTTATCTATCAAATACGTCTTACGTCATTAAGTATTAAATGCTTTTAGCAGTAGCCTAGCGGAGATCATCTCTATTTGTAACCAACCAATCAAATATTCATATATTACTTAAATATTAAAATTTTTTTTTTTAAATTTTCATATACTCCAGTCCTGTTGCTCTGAAGGGTTTTGGCAATATCCGTTTTGCATCATAGAATAAAAACTACGAAATTTCCAGCAAATGTTAAAACAATTCCAGAAAGCGTAGAACTTACAAATTTCATTCCAGCTTGATTTCAGTAAGTTTCTGTTGCAAAATCGGAAATAGTGGCTCGCCAAAATGAGGAATGATAAAAATCCCTCAGAAGAAGACTACTGGGGAGTGAGGGAATTTAAAAAAATGTTTAAAAATAATGCAAAGTTTTTTCTGAGCACCTGTTTTCTGACGACCTGTTGTTTAAAATGATATGTGTACCAACCCGTAATATTCTGGGGTTCGTTTGCAATCTCTTTTGTATTTATATCTATGTATGTGCTTATGTCTCCTAAACATACTGAAAAAATATTTACAAATACTAAAATACGGAAGGAGTTACGTTAAAACATATTTAACTAACCACATTTATCTTCACTCACCTCAAAAAAATTATGTAACTGAAACACTTAATTTATTAAGCTTGAGGTCATATTAAATATAAAATTTTTTTTATTCATTATTGGAAAGAAATATCAATAAAAAACGACTAAAATTAACGAGTTCTAAAAAACAATCTTTTCTGAGAACATCATTTTTAAAAGCAATAAAATGTCTGCAGGCACTAAATTTTTTAATTAATAAAAAAAGAAATTCTAAGAAAGATATTCAATAGGAAAACAAAAAAATTTATTTTCATTTAATTTTGCAAAAATTTTTGTAAAAATTTTTAAGCCAAACATATTTAATTAAATATTTAATTATCGAGAAAAATCGAAAAGACTCTCTTTCATAAAGATGTCTGTATTCGTAATACTATTTAACTCAAGGCAATAAAAACCACACATATACACACTTTTTTATTTTTTGTGTTTGTGTGTACAAAGCATTACTCATATGACAGCTAAAAAATTTCCACAAAAAAAAAAAGCAAAACAAAAGCAAAAGCAAAGCAAAAACAAAACAAAAATTAATGAAAATGTGATTTGCCGGTTGTATTTTTGATTTTTTTGGTCTATTTGTGGACCGATTTTCTTATTTTTTTCGCAGACACTACAACTGTTGTTTGTGATACAACTGCATAACACGTTTTTTTGTCCGCCTTGTAGTTTAGACAAATTACGCAAAAAACTCACCAAAAATGGTAAAAAAATAGAGGTATTCGCAATTTTTGACTCATAGCTCCGCCATTTATTTACCCATCCAGCTGAGTTTTGGTTGCGATACTATGAATGTGATGTTTAAAAAACTGCTTACTACTTTTTTTTTTTAGTTCAAATAAAATAACCAAAAAAGCTAAGGAAAAATTGATGAAAATCTAAAATTTCAGTTGTATTTTTGATTTTTCTGATCCATTTGTGGACTGATCGTTTTCAATGTTTGCACAGACATTATTCTTGATATTTCATGTCTTGTGTTATAGAAAAATTACGAAAAAACGCACCAAAAATGTTAAAAAAAATGGATATATTCCCGATTTTTGACTCATAGCTCCGTCATTTATGGACCTATGAAGCTGAATTTTGGTCTAGATACCATGAATTAATGTTTGAAAAAACTATATACTACATATTTTTAGTTTAGATGAAATACCCAAGAAAACATAGCAAAAATTAATGAAAATGTAAAATTTCGGTGGTATTTTGATATTCCTCGTTCGTGTGTGGACCGATTGCTCCGATTTTTTGCACATACTTTATAGCTATTATTTATAATAAAACTACATCTAAAAGTTTTTTGGACGTTTTGTAGTTTACACAAATTGTCAAAAAATAGAGGTAGTTGTACTTCAGAGCTCATAGCTCAGCTATTTATATATCGATTGGGCTGAATTTCAATAAAAAAATTATAACAGGAGCTTCCTACAAGTTGACATGCTAAAATTTTTTGTAGGTCTTCTAGGGACTTTAGAAAGTTGTTTTCAACATACACACGGACAGACGGACATCGCTAAATCGACTCTGCTATTCATAAGGATCCAAAATATATATATAGGGTGTAGAAATTACACACGTAATGACAAACTTATATATACCCTTATATATAAGTTTGTATAAAAATATTATAATAAACTTACAAACATAAGTCCCATACCTCTATCCGATGGTCCATATTTTCAATGAATCTGAGACATAGCTGAGGTTCAATACCGTTAATGTGCCGAATTATCTCAATGTTTAGCTCTTCAATTGTTCTTGGCTTATTGGCGTACACTTTTTCTGTTTAATATCCTCAAAGGAAGAAATTCAACGGTGTCAAATCACAAGATCGTGGTGGCCAATTAATATCTTCATGACATGAGATAGCACGGTGAGTGAGTTTCTCTTAAAAAAAGCCATGGTTTCGTTGGCTATATGTCAAGTGGCACCATCATGTTATAATCAAATATCTGTCGTTCAGGTTCATATCCTCAAGTTCTGGCTACAAGAAATCTGTTATCATCTCGCGATAGCGAACAGCAGTAACTGCTTGACTGGGACCACAATTTATATAGAAAATTTTATATTTTTCAATATTTTTAATTGCTTGATTAAAATTTGAATAAACAAGTTATTTTAATTAGTTTATACCTTCTTGTCTGATACTTTTCTTAAAATATATATATATGTTTAAAGATACTAAAGGGTCCGCCATCTAACGTTTTTTTTCAACTAGTGCTTATTTCGTGAATGGTAACACGTAGCTCATGTCTGATTTGACAGATAATTAGTTTTATCCTTCCGCTGAACGAATATGGTTGTGTATACGCTTGAACAACGCTGGGAAATATTGCAATATTACTTTGAAAATCATGGTAATGTTGCAGAATGTGTGCGAAAATTGCGTACAAAAAAATCATCTTTTTAGATGAAGCTCATTTTGATGTTGGCGGGTATGTAAACAAGCAAAATTGTCGCATTTGAGGCACAGAAAACCCGCACGCATACATTGAAAAGCCGACGCATCCAAAACGAGTCACTGTTTGGTGCGGATTTTGGTCCAGAGGCATAATTGGGCCATTTTTCTTCGAAAATGAGCAAGGAGTGGCCGTTAGTCCATGGCGATCGTTATCGGGCCATGTTGAACGAGTTTTTGTTCAGAAAAATTGAAGAGGAGGATATTGGCAACATGTGGTTTCAACAGGACGGCGTTACGTGTCACACAGCCGAAGCTACACTCGATGTTTTGCACCCTGTTTTTGAAGATTGCATTATCAGCCGCAGAGCTGATGTCGTTTGGCCAACTCGGAGCTGCGATTTGACACCGTTGGACTATTATTTGTGGGGTGCCGTCAAAGATAAGTGTTACGCCGACAAGCCAGAGACAATTGACGCTTTAAAAGACAATATTCGTGAAGCCATTGGTGAAATACAGCTGCACACAATCGATAATGTGCTTAAAAATTAGACCGATCGTGTAGGCTACTGCATGGCCAGCCGAGGCAGCCATTTGAATGAAATTATTTTCCATTATTAACCGGAAGGATTGTACTTTCAAATAAAAAAAGAAATTTGACAAAATAATCAGTAGTTTTTTTTTTATAGCATTTTAAAAAAATAGCATTTTCAAAAAAAAAAAAGTTATTTGGCGGACCCTATATATGTGGCGTTTATTTTATTGTTTTTTTTAGTACGTTCAATCTAAATAATTTATGTTGTCTTAAAGAGATAATAATTATAATGTGTTAAAACGATAAGTTCTTCACTAAAGTAGCTAAACATCAGCGTTGTCGACTAGCGACAGATTCTTTACTTTTTCTCTGCTTCATTTCTCACTCTAACTTTTTTCTGGGACTATCCATTTTGTGCTGCTCTCTTTTCAAGCACAATAAAAGAATCAGACCAGAAAAATCCAGCACGAGTATCCTCTTCCACCTTCTCCCTCTCTCCGAATTTAGACAAATTTTTAACACATAGAAATTAGTTAAAGAACATTGAAGAACATTCTGTTAGCATGGCTTAGTTGCTGGCTTTGCTATATGCACTCAAACACTAGATACTCTTCAGTTGTTCAACCTAAGATGGGACAGCCTAATGAAGAGCGGATTCGAATAAGCTTTTTTCGTTTGTCTGCCTATCGGTTCCTCTGTCCGTGTAGTCCTTGAAATCAACTTTTTAAAGTCCTTAGAAGACCTATAGACCTGACCAATCTTCAGTTTCTATTCAAATTCAACCTGATCGGTCCAAAAATAGCGGAGCTATGATTAACAAACCGCAACTCCTCTATTTTTGATCATTTTTCTGAGTGGGTTTTTTGGCGTATTTTGTCTAAAATACAAAACGGACAGAAAAACTGTGTTAAAAATCATAACGATCGATGTACAAATGGATAAAAAAATTTTAAAATACAGCCAAAATCTTAGATTTTCATTAATCTTGCTTTGGTTTTTTTTTAAAACTACGTATTGCGTACTTTGTTTAAACTAAAAAGAGGACAAAAAAAAAAACGTGGGAAAAAAATCTGTGAAAAAAAATGAGAGAAACCGGTCCATGACTGACAGAAAAAACCAAAAATACAATCGGTGTTCTACATTTTCTTTATTTTTTTGTTAATGGAAATTTTTAAGCTGCACAAGTGCGTAATGTTTGTACTACAGGGCTGCACAAGCATACTTGAAATGGCTTGCAAGCACTTTTTATTATAAAATATTACACATGTTTGAAGTGATGTGTGGCTTTCAAGTATGCTTTTGCAGCCCTTCAGTTTGTACACACCAATACGTAACCTACACACGAGTGTATTATGTGTGTTTATCTTGTAAAAGACTTGACAGACATCTTAATGAAAGAGGATTTTTTGATTTTTGCCGTTAATTTGAAGTTCTTTGTTGATATAAAATATTTAATTAAATATGTTTGGTTTAAAAAATGTCTGCAAATATTTGCAAAATTTATATTAAATATTAAAAAGTTTTTGCATTAAAAAATTGAGAACCTGCTTTTAAAAATAAAACAAATTTTTTTTTTCTTAGAACTTGTTAATTTTTTTTTCTCGAACTGAAATTAATATAAATTTTTATCAATATTTTTCATTTCTTTTTTTTTTTATCTTAATATATAAAATTCAACTGTACGTGTGTTTGACATTGTACTCCTCCTAAACGGCTGTACCGATTCAACTGAAATTTTGTAAATGCCTCTGGGTTAAGTCTTGGAAAGTTTAGCGTTACAAATTTGTCCGACAGATGTCGCTGCAGTCAGTATATGGCTTATTTATCTACTACCTTTACTCTATGATTAAGATTTCTTAGAGCAAGAAGATCGGATATACAAAATTTTTATATTTTCATCAAGACCCAAATTATATTTTAATGAAAAGAAAAATTTGCCACGCCCATTACTCACCCTACTTTTTAAATTTTTCTCAAATTGCTAAATTTTTTTTTTATATATTCAGAACCTAACTTGAGTTTTTATGAAAGAAAAATTTACCACGCTTCTCTACGCTTCAAATTTATTGCATATTGAAGAGCGGCTAGACCGATTTGGCTTTTCAGAACAACCCAATTAAGTTTTTATATCAAGATCAAAACTAAGTTTTTTTCCTCTCTTTAATATTTTTTCAATTTTAATATAATTTGAAGGCCAGCTAGTTTCTATATAATTTTTTGTTTGTAAGTTTATTTAAAATTTTTTTTATTGAAACGGCTGGTTTATTAAGTTTGAGGTCGTATCATACCGCTCCAATAATAAATAAATACATTTTTATAATACGACCTCAAGCTTAACTAGCCGTTTTAATCATATATATTTTTTTGATATTTAAAATGAATGGGGAAAGCGAAAAATATAAATATTTGGCTAACACAGTAAAGCATGAAGACTCGTCACAGTCAAATTTAACTTTTTTTTTTTATAAATTTTACTTTAAAGTCTACTTCATTTTTTTTTTGGATAAAACGGTCAATTAAAAATTTAATTAGTATGAAAATTATTTTAATTAAAATGTTTAATTCACTTATTATTTTATTTTTGTGGAATCTTAGTATGTACTTGTGTTAAGAAAAATACACTTTGATTGTATCCTTACATTTAATATTTAAAATTTTTAAATTATAAATATTTTTATTTATTGTTTTTGTTTTTTATTCTTTTTATTTCAATAATTAGAGCGCGGCCGGTATTTAATAAAAGCCTGGCCAATGTTCTTTGCTATTTGAAAGTTAGAAACCAATTCAATTTTAAAAGCTGCTTTTACAGCAATTTTAAATATTTACATTCATGTGATTATAATAAAAATAAACAAAACTACGAGTATAGTAGTCTTATTTAAAAATTAATGTTAATTTTAAAATAAAATAGTAGCATCTTAGGCGTTAAGCTTAAGTATTAAGAGCTTAAAAATAAATAAATTTTATTAATACTAAAATGCCAAGTATATCCAGCATATTTGCACACTTTAGCAAAAAGAGCATTACATTCACAGACTTTAATGGTAGTACAATCAAAATTTCGTGTTACACAAGACAGATATCTTTCAATTGGATCATAAAACATTCAAATTATTGCCAGAATATTAAATACTTATTACAAATTTTATTTAAAATTTTTAAATTTTCAAATCTTAATGAAAACTTTTTACACATTACCGAAAAAACTCCACAAAATTGTGTCTGTTTTGGTAATAATTTAAAAAAATAAAACATTAATCTCTTTGCTTCTTAAGCTTTCAGATTCCAAGTAATTTATTGATTCAAAAAAAGATATTAAATAATTGCTATACATTTTTCATGGCAAATAAATGTAATAAGAAATTTTACAATTTCATTCATTGTCGCTCAGCTTAAAGGGCAGAAACTATAAATTTTAAATTCCCTAATTCTGAACTGATCGGGATGAATTTTAACAACTGAGTGATTATTATACTATGATTTTCTTAATGTCATGTGGAGCAAAGGCCAATAGCAATATATTTACATAAACACTTGGTCCCTATTTTAATAATGTTTTCATCAGGTAGAATTTGGAGTGAGAACAAGTCATCTGGTCACTGCGAATTATTTTTTTTTTTTTTGGGTTTGGAAGTTGAGAGTGCTGTTACGCATACCTGCCCAGTCGTCACTCATCGACGGGTTATGTTGGACTCCGAATAGAAACGCCTACCAACTAAGCCCACAATCCGTCTTCTGGGGGGAGGGAGGAAGATTCCTAAGCCATTCCGGGGCTACTCATCGCATTACTTCGGGATGGCCCCCTCTTTGCTTCTATCCAATCTATTGCTAGATTGAATTATTATTTTTTTGATTTTGCTACTAAATTTTTGCAGAAATTTTTGAAGAAATTTTAAAATATTTGAATGAAATTAGTGGGACATTCCTTTGTTCTAAAAAACATATAACAGAATTTAAAATTTCCAGTACAGCGGTCTGTGACTGGCTTTCTTATTCTACTTTTGAAGTAACGTTTCTGCAACAAAAGTAAATTTATTAATTTGATTTTTTTCCATCTCTATGAAATTCCATATAAAGGCACCAAAAAGAAAATTTTATAATAAATTTATTTGTAGTAAAATCATATATAGTATATTTTTTGTTTAAATATTGTTTTTCCATTGCAATGCAGCTTCCAAATGGTCAAATCAGTCTTTATTCACCGTTCGCAAACAAAATTCACAAATGTTACGTCTGCAGCATAGCATAAGTCTTCTTTTTCAAGCGTTAATGTAGAAAATGAAATATGAAAAGCTGAAATAAATCTAATATTTAAAAACGGTGACAAATATAATCTTAATCTCAATACAGACATGACTGTACATAAACACATCTACCAACTGTAATTTGGCAAGTATTAGCAGCATGTTCACACGCTTTAGCATGTACAGTATCGCTTTCACAAATTTCATTAATATAATTGCAATCAAAATGTTTTGATACACACTGTAGCGTTTTTGTGCTAGAATTGCAACCCACTAAAATAATGAACAGAATATGCAATATTATCACTTTCATTTTTAAGTTTTTTTTAAACTTTTTTTTAGATGTTGATTGCAAATTTGAGAAACGATGCGGTAAAGTGTTAGAAAACTAATGATAGTAAGCTCGATAAAATTCAGCATTTTTATACTTAAAAAAATTATAAGAAAACCCCGGACTCTAGTTATACCTTTCACTGTAAGTAAGAAGGGTATATATTTGTGACTCCGTTTGTAATTTCTACACCCTACGTGGGTCACCCTATAAAGTGTATTTATTTGGGATGCTTTTAAATAGAAAAGTTGAATAAGCAATATCCGTCTGTCAGTGTAGTCGTTGAAATCAACTTTCTGAAGTCCCTAGACAATGCACAGAAAAGTGTAGCATACAAATTCGTCAGTTGTTTCTGTCTTTCAGTTCCTATTGAAATTAAGCCAGATCGGCTTAGAAATGGCGGAGGTATGAGTTAAAAACCGCAAAACTACCATTATTTTTGACCAGTTCTCTGAGTGAGTTTTTTGCGTATTTAGTCTTAAATACTTAACAGACAAAAAAAAAACGTTGTACGCACTCATCAGAAATGATAGTCATAATGTCTGTGAAAAACATCAAAACTGTGGGTCTACAAATGGTGGAGAAAAATCAAATATAATACAAAGTTTAAGTTTTTCATTCATTCTTGCTTTTTTTATGGAAATTTTTAAGCTATACATGTGCGTAATGTTTGTATACACAAACACGAAACCAAGCAATAGGTTTTATACAAAAGTGTGTATGTGTGGTTGTGTGTCTTTTAAATGCCGTGTATGTAATGGGACTACCAATACAGAAATCTTATTGGAAAATAATTTTTATTTTTGCCATTAATTTAGAAATTCTTTATTTGATATTAAATATTTATTTCAGTATTTTTTTGGTTAAACATTGTTTGCAAACATTTTAAATTAAATTAAATTTAAATTATTTTTCTTTTTTTATATTTATAAATAAAGTACCTTTTATTGATTTTAAAAATAATTATCCAAGAACAGACTTTTTCATTAATGTCGTTTTGAATTTTAATTTTAATTTGTTTTTTAATCATTTATTTTAAGATTAACAAAAAGATAGGTGATCAAACAAAATTAATTTAATCAATTTTTGAAATTTCATAAAAAATCTCTTTTATAATATTTAAGAAGAAGGTGAAAAATTAAAAATATAAATATTTGGCTAAGAATATATGAGACTCAGCACAGCCTATTACCTACTTTTCTATTGAATGCTTAACGCACATTTTAGATAGCAAATAAATAAAATAAGTAATTTTGTATAGAGCGGAAACTATGGATTGCAGATTCGGTAGGTAGATTCTGCTCACAGTGCCTACAATTACATACAAGGAAACCCCTCTGTTTTGTCGGAGGTGAAAAACTTATCGCACTAGTTTGAATAACCTTAAATGGTATCAACTTTTTGCTTGGTTAAATTTTGAACACACAAATTATCTTAATATTAAAGCACTGTTCACACAAAATGTAGCTCATTAGCAGTTTAATTAAATTTAAAAAACTATTATATATTAATCCATAGTTATTTTTGCCTTTTTTAGGATATATTAAAAAAATTATTGCAATTCATTTTATCTTATGAATTCCCGGGTTTTTGTCTTGATGAATCCCAATAACTGATGCACAATATTTTGATCTATCTAGATAACAGATTGTGGACATGAGTTTCATAAAAAAAGCAGACTTCGTGCAGACTTACACTTTCTGTAAGCCAATGAGTCACGAAGCAGTTATAACGATACATTAAATACAATAAAAAAAATTTTATTCATTTTTTTAAAGCATGTTAAAAATCAGACTAATTGGAGTACCTTTGGCAATAGTCCACTATTGTTCAATTGGCCGAAGCTTCAGACAGTTAGGAGGGTTCATGTTTTTTGCCACTATATCGAACATTGGTATCGAAAAAACAGGTAACAGGGGTCTTGCGGTAGAAGCTGTTGCACAATTTGAACTTTGTATGGATACATCTTAAGATCCAGCTTTAAAATTCTCTATAATGTTGTGTTGCACAGCTTCCACGTTGTCTTCAGTACGAATATTTCGATGAACACCTCTTCCTCAACGGTCGGCAACTGAACCCAGTTCCTCAAAACGGCGAACTAAACTTGAAATCATGGAAGTTGTGGGCGCTGATCTTACGTTAAAAAAAACGGCGATAATTCCGCTGCGTCAGAACAACTGATCGTTGAGAAGAATAATAAAAATCGATAATTTTAATGCGTTGTTGTGGACTATACGTATTCATTTTAAATTTCCCAGAGTTCAGTTATAATCTGCAAAAAGAAAAAATAAATTATGTTAAAAAATTAAAAAGTTATTTGTATTTCACATCAGATGGTCTTATTTGGGCCACCCTGTGCAACAATATTTTATCGAATTCGATATTCAGTAACTTTTCAACAAAAATATTCGGTACGATATAAATCGTTATTTGCCATGATTATTTATGTGCTGTTAACTTCAGCGCAAACTTCGAATATTTTTGTCGCAAAGTTACTGAATATCAAATTGATAAAATATCGTTATATTTACTTGTTTTTTCGATACGAATGTTCGTAATAAAAGTTACTAAATCGCACTCTGATATTTTTGATATCAAACCATTGCAGTGTTTGAATAGTGATAAGACGCTAAATCATGTTAAAATTTTAGTAGAGAGTGATGGCAGCCATTGTTTCTGAGGGCTTTTTGTTATATAAATTTCTGAAGTCATTGTTGAAGAAACAATAAACAAACGGCGTGTTAGTTATATCACAATTGCTATCCAAATCTTTTTACCAAATTGTTGCATTTTTGTGTATTTGTATTTGGAATCTTCATCTCTAACTTTCGATGCAACATAAAAGATTTGACCTGGCATTTTTTAGGTTCATTTTTACATAGATTTCATCGTCCAGTTGTTGAATTTTGTTAAAACTTGATTTTATTGCAGTAGCATTCTGCTTTTTATTCCGGTTTGCTGTAGCCAGCATCCAGACGATTTCTTTTTGTTCAACTTACACTGGTGTTATATATTCTTGCGCAATCATTGTCATATAAAGGGTGTCCCAACAAGAACGCAAGATTTAAATTTTAAATAAATGACTGATGCAGCAATGGAATTGTTTCATTTCTTCAATTCTAGGCAAGAAAAAACTGGTTATCATTTCACGATACCGAACACCACTGACTGTTTGTGCTTGACCGGCCTCATTTTCATAAAAAAAAGGTCCAATGATTCCTCCAGCCCAAAAACCACACCACACAGTGACACGTTGAGGATGCATTTACTCGAGGATTTTCCTCACCCCAAATGCGACAATTCTGCCTGTTGACGACGCCATCAAGATGGAAATGGGCTTCGTCACTGAAGATGATTTTATCGGCAAAATCAGCATTTTCATGTTGTCTCTCCAATACCCAATTAACGAACTTCCTTCGCTGTCCATGGTCATTTTTTACTAACCTCGTACCTTCTACTAGCAAACAATAACAATTGTTTAAGTGTCAAACAATGACACTTCGAATGGTTGGCGTTCTTGCGTTCTTATTCACACACCCTTTACAAACGGATTTTGTTGTATTGAGCGTATTATATATTTTGTAAGCTCTGGGTTTCTTTCTACAACTTTTTTCTTTTCCTTTTGCTTGCGGTCTGTCCTTAAGGCTTAGTTATATCTTTTCAAAACTTTTTTTACAGTGCTTTTTGGAACCTGCAATTTTTTTTCAGTCATTGCACCTGACCCTGTCGGATTTTCAAGACATTTGTGTACAAGGTTTTTTTTATTTTGATTTTCCAAAGCTTCCAAATAAGCTAGTACTGACTTAATTTTTTTTTACACAATAACGGTGAATATTTATTTATTTTTATTAAAGTTTTCTAAAATGCTTTTTTAAGCGGCTACATTTTGTGTGAACAATACTTTCGTGGCTGGTACTTATCATTAAAAATATATATATATATATATATATATATATTAAAAGATATGATAGCTGTCGTTTATTTTATTGTTAATGATATGAACTATTTTCAAAATTGTGTTTTTAAATAAGAACGCATTAAAATAGAAAACGATTTTTTTATTTTTACCATATTAAGTGTGTGTTTACTCTAGCTGTGTGGTGACTTTAGAACTTTTATCTTTATTTTTAGTACGTACAATCTAAATACTTTATGTTGTCTTAAAGAGATAATAATTACAATATTTAAGTTAAAGTGATAAGCCCTTCACTAGAGTAGTTAAGTAAATATTGGCGTTGTTAACTCGTGACGAAATTCTTTACTTTTTTCACTTTCTTTCTGCTTCTTTTCTCACTTTGACTTGTTTCTGGAACCAATGTGCTACTCTATTTTCAAGCTCCTATTCCATCTTCTTTCTTTCTCACACTTTAGCCTAATTTTTAACATCCAGAAATTAGTTAAGCAACATTGAAGAATTACATTCTGTAAGCAGACTTCATAAAATAAAACAAAACTCAAATATTAAATACTGATGCTCTTATCCAACAAAATTTGACGTAGACTTTAAAATAAAATTTTTGAAAAAATTATATGAAAAATTTCGATAACGTTAATTTTTTTGGATAAGGGGGTGACTCTTTAGTTATTCAACCTAAGCTATTCTAACAAATTGATTTGATGCAAAAGTTTTAAGTTTTTTTACTACCTGTTTTCATTCAGCTTAGCCCGGTCCCTTACTCTAGAGTTAAAGTTGTTTTTTATAAAATTTAAGAGAAATTCTTTAAAAAATATAATTTTTATTAAAACTTAAATTTTGATTAACTTTTTAACAAAGACAAGGAGTAAATAAATAATATGTACCAAATTTCCGTGATATCCCTTGAAAAAAATATAGTTTTGTTAGTAAAATCATATACATACATAAAAGATAAAAAAGGTTTGAAAGGTTCTTTGGATTTCTAAAAATATTTTAAAATAAAAATTTGCCAAATTGGTCTCAGTTCTCAAGTTTTAACGAATCTTTAACTAAGATTAAAATATCTCCAAAATAAAACAAATTTTCTAATTTGAAAAGTTTCTCTTCAAAAAATGGCAAAACTAATTTTATTTATAATTTATTAAAAAAAGAAAAAATACAATCTTGTAGTGTGAATTGAATTACCTTACAGTCCAACCTAAATTGGAGTAGCAAGTGAAGCGTTTCTTAGCGCGATCTATATATATTAAAGAGTCATCCCTAAATAAGAGTACTGATGGTGCGTATTCTTTACAGTAGTGTTAATCATCTTGTTTAATAAAATCCACTAAAGACAAAAAAATAGAGTTAAAAACGCTAAATTCAAAAAAACTAGCTAACATGTTATTGCAAATCAAAACTAACAAAAAAATAAAAAAAATTGTTTTGCAGCCAACTTTTCTACAAAACGCTCTGTCAAAATTCGATTTTCCAATTGCTCAGCGTTGGCGCCACGCATAGCCCATACATTTTGTATGGACGTGAGAATTTTTTACAGGAAATTTAGGTATGACTATTAAGGTGTTTTAAAATTTAAAACTTTTAGTGTGAGGCTTGCTTCACCATCATCCACAAGTATGAGTCTCTCATATACTCGTAGTAAATATTAGCAGCTCTTTTGAATGACTAGAGCTTGTTGTTTACCACGTGTTTCATCCTTCTTTAAAGATTATATTTGCACTAAATTTTTTTAAAACTTTTCTTTAGTTCCTGTCTATACGTTATGTAGTGCTTAGTAATTGATGTTGTTTATTTAACACTTAATTACCATTTAGTGTCTAAGGTTTTTTCTTTTTGTAGGCAATTTTTCCTTTACTTTGTAACAAAAACAAAACAAAACAGAAAAATATTTATGGGTTTTTAAAACTTGATGACCATTTTGTCTATCATTTTCTCATCTCATATAAAGTTTGCTTAAAATAAATACACATACATACTCATTGAGATGTTAGATTTTTGTTGTTTTAATTTTTCTTTATGTTCTTTCAAAGTAGTTAACTTAATTACAAATGGAAGCCTGGACTCCAAACACTCATACTTACTTGATTATATTTTTATTTACTCATTCTTTTTTTTTTTTTGGTAATTTTTAATTGTCTTATAGTGTGTTGTTGGCCTTTTTAATGAGTTTTATTACAGAAAAGGGTCTTTGTGTATGTAACCATAATTATAAATGTATGCGCAATTGTAAACACACTCAATGGTAATCTTTGGCTCGTTTGTTGATTGCTTTACGACACCTTGTGGGCTCATTTTCCTTTTTTTTTATTTCCTTAACTTACATTATGAAACCGACATACATACATGCAAATCCTCATTAAATATTTGTGTCTTTTAGGTTTTCTAATAGTTAATTTGTTGTAAATAAAATATTTATTTAAAACGCCCCTTGCTAATGTTAAAAAAAAGTTTTTTTTTTTTTGTTAAATTAAAACTATATTTTGTGGTATTTTCTTTTAAGTTTTTCAGAAATATTTCTGGAATATTCTGTAAATTTTTAAATAATTTACAGAGTTTATTTATATTTTCTTTTTTTGATTTAAAAAAAAAATTTTTTATAATGCAAATAACAGATGATCAGCCCACACTGAAAAAATTTTGTTTATATATCCTCTGAATTTTGTTATTTATTAAAGAACAAAAATTCTTATTTCTCAGTTAATTTCATTAATTAAATAAGACATTTCATTAATTTAATGAAATATTTCATTATTTTAATGAACTATTTCATTAATTTAATGAAATATTTCATTAATTCAATGAAGTATTTCATTAATAAGACAACATTATTTTTCATTTAATAAATAATTTCATTAATTTGCACAATTTATTAAAAAATTCATAATATGTCAATAATTCAATGAAATGTTGCATTAATTCAATGAAATATCTTATGAATAATATGAGAATAATTTCATTAATTTAATGAAATAATTTCATTAATTCACGTAGCTTATAAAACAAGTCACTGAAACAATGAATTAGCTGAATAAAATTGGTTCGTTGAATTTCAAAAATTTTTCAAATAACAAAAATCGGCGAAACTTTTTTGGCTAAGCAAGAGTGGAAGCTGATATTTTAGTCCAGTACCTACTAATCTTCGTGGGCAGCTATGTATTACTTCATGTATAGGAAAATTTTGTTTATGAGAAAAAATAACTAGATTTTTTGTCCTTTCTTTGGCATAAATCATTAATAAAAAAGTAAAAGAAAAAATATTTCATTCTAACAAAGCTCTGAAATTTATATTAGTCCATGGAATCACAAGATATTTGGCCCAATTTTTTAAACCAAACACTTTGACTGTAACACATTCTGAGTAAAATTCCTTAAAACCTATACAGTTTCGAACTTTAAACTATATAGTTCTGAAATCTACAATCTAGTAGCTTTAGTTTTTATGAAATTATTTCTTTTTTTCAAAATTTTTTACAAAATTATTCAAAGTACTTCAATTATACTAGCTTAACATGCTATGCTATAGAATTAAAAGGGAGCTAACTTCTCGGAGCCAACTTCTCTGAATTAAAATTTGTACTACTTTAATTCTGAAAAGAAAAACGTTTAAAATACTCTTTTATCAATTTTTACAGCATATAAAGTAGGATGTTTAGAAAAAAATGACTTTTTATTAAAAAAAAAAAGAAAAAAAAAAAACGGCGAAACATATTCTGATGAGCTGTCTTAGATACTCGTATATGAATTCCACAGCTCTGAGGAATCTCGCATTGTAACTGGTACAATAGATCTTAATAAAAATAACAGATTTTTTGAAGTAAATGAACGCTTTGATGGTACGGCCGACAATGGCCGTTATAAATTAAAAAGTAACAGCCATGTCAAAACGATAATGAAAATTAAGCCATTTATTCCTTTTAACTCAAAGTGAGCTGCAGATGGTGACGTATAATTAACTTTCATAATAGAAAATGCGTACTAGTACCCTAGTCCACTTCTAGAAAATTTCTACAGAGATAGAAAAAATAGTTTTGAAATTATTTCTATAATTTATGTGCATGATTCTTAAAAAAAACCATTTTTTTTCTCTTGATATTTTTTGTTTTTGTTATAATGCTTTGCTATGGCATATTTATTGCACGATATCGTTAAACAATTATTTAGCCTTTTAATTACTTCAAACATCAAAATATACAATTCTTGTATGTCAGTTGATTCAGTAGCAAGTGACTCCTACTATTACTATTGATAATGCAGCTACTACTGTTAGATGTGTCCATATGAATGACCAGTTCATCGCTCAACATTACAAAAAGATGGGTGTATAACTTTACAATTTAATATTGTTGTCTTATTTTACAATGAACTCATCAATAAGGGTGTGTATGGAAATGTCATCTTTTTGACATTTCAATTAGAGTTTAATCAGAGTTTATTGTTGTATCAATAGGGGGTGGTACCTAATTGAAGACACATATAATAATGATGATGAAATTCAACAACAACGCACAATACAGCAACCAACATACTTGCCTACTTACTTACTGATGGCCAACACAATCATATTAATTTAAGTAAAGTAAAGCACTTAAATATTTATGTTTATGTTAGAGAAACAAATTAAAATATCAAAATATTATGGCTAATAAATATAATTAATTTAAATGTAAAAAAGAAACTTGGACAACATGGGCGCTTCCGAGTCTTTTACAGAAGAGAAATAAAATTAAAAAAAGACAATTTTTATTTTTTGCCAACAAAAACCTGGAGAAAAGGCAACACATTTTGTAAGCAAGATTATCTATATTAAATAAATTCATTTTCTGTTTGTTTGTTAGCTGAAAAAATTTTTGTTTTCCAACGGATTTGTCTGAAATTGGACACATATAATTTGTATACTCAGCCACGTCCATTTTTACTTCCAATTTTCAACGATTTTCACTCGCCACTCTTCTAAAAAATGTGGGCCCGTACTTATTTTAAGCCTAAAATTATACTTTGACATTTTTTATTTATTACTGGCGCCTCTGATAATATTACTAGCAACAATAGATCAACTTTCTAAAGTAATGAATTTTTTGTGTGGGTTTTTAATAATTAAATTTTATTTGTAAATTGATTTCTCTAAAAATTATATATATTACATATGCTCTCTAATAAAGGACGACGCCGAGCGAGATCAGGAAAAAAATATGGTACAAAATAAAGTTTTTAGTATTTAAGAAAGAAGTTTTGTTAAGATTGAGCCATGTAAATGCTGAAAAGTAAATAGTTTTTCTTTTCTTTCTTCATATTATTATCATTCATGTTCTGAAACCACGGTACGAGATTTTTAACGTTTAATGGTGATTTTTAATGTCTTAAATCACGAGCTTAAAGCTGTTATGCTTTGCTTACAATTAAATTTTTTTATATTTTTTAATGTGAAATATAAAAAAAAACTGAAAAACAATTTTTTCATAACCCAGAATAAATTTTCCGTGATGTGAAATCACTTAAAAAAAAGTGAGTTACAGAACATATTTAAAATATAAAATAAATTTATTTATTTAAATTTATACTCTTTTAATTTAAATTTAAAATCAGCTTAGGCCACCAAGCTGTCAAGGCACTTTAAACTTTAAAATTTTTTTGTGCACATACCAACTTTCAAAAAAGATAAGTAAATGAAACAAGAAAATTTGTTTGAAACAAATATAACCAACATTTAAGAAAATTTCCCTAGTCTATCATGGCTGCATCACATGTTTTATATCATGTGTTTCATGGTGTGGTGCTAAAGGACCACGAAAAAGACAATTTTCATTTAACTTGGAAAAAAAAAACAAGAAAGAAATCCACAACCCAGCAAAGACCTCAGCTGTTTTAGAAAGCTTTGTACTTATTAAACTAAAATCCTTGGATGGTTGGTTGCATGTATTTTTTTTCCTATTGTTTTGATTCGTTTCACTTTGTTTTGCGCCTCAAAATAATAACGCTAGAAGAATATAAGCGTACATTGCACTCACATTTATAAGTGAATACAAGTAGCTGTATTACCCTGAGGGCCACAACCAACAACAATAACAATAATAACAACAACAATAACAATATATATATACAATTTTTATAATAGTATAACAGGGTAAGGTAAATTGTGGTTAAAAATAAAATAGTTTATGTACGCTTACATGAAACATTCCTAGTTAGTAATCAGTCTTGAAGTCTGTTTACTGATCTTCAGCCATCATAGGTCTAATCACCGTGAGTAGACTATCATATCGAATAGAACTTCGAGTAAGCAAATCATCGCATATTATCGGTGATCGAATCGAATCGTAATTTTGTTCAAATTGTAATAGATTTATACCCAAATGTTTGTCGAATGCAAGTAATTGAAAAAAATATAACATGAATTTAGACAACAACTGTGCAAATAGAATTTTTGATAAAATGAATGAACAATTGCTTCTTCTGCCATGTTTTTCTTCAAATTCAAAAATGAAAACTGAATAAAAATTTCAATAACTAATTGTTTTAACTTAAAACCTAATAAAAGCTAATTTTTTTAAACTTTTTGTTAATCTTACTTGTTAAAAATATAATTTGTTTCAGTTGCAAAGACTTTCTATCGAATGCCATCAATACAAAATGAAAAATATGACTTGATATCGAATGCGGTACTGCAGTCTAAGCTTTAATTGTTTAATTTTCATCATTCATATTTAATTGGTTACTCCACTCGTAGCTTTAACTTTTGGATCTTTATACAGAAATTATTCGCAGTGCAAGATGTTTTTCTGGTAGCTCAAGCTACACAAAAATACATTTTCTCCCTTAAAAATGATTGAATTTGCTGTAATACGAACTATTTTTATTTCCCCAAAATCTTAAGCTGTACTCTTAGCTTCTTGGCAGCAAATATCTTAGAACTTAGATCTTTGATTGAAGACTTTTTTTTATAAACTTAAGCACCTAGAACCTAGTCTATGTATGCAGCTTACATAATTAATCATTCTTTAAGGCACATTAACAGCTCACGATATAACCGACAAATCACGTAAGGAATTCTTAATGAATTTTCGACATAGGCAGGATTTGTAACATTAGGGTCTTGTTACAGTAGGTTTATTTTGGCCTTAAGTACCAAGTGGCTCGTTCACGCTCCTAATTCTAATTCTTACGCAAGCATCGCAATTGATTTCAGAATTATGCAATTATTTCTAAACTCTAATCCACATCTACTCAAACATTTTGCCTTCTTCAAAGCAAATGAGCTATTTTATAGAAAACTTGACTTCAGCAGACTTCTGGCCAACAGTTACACATAGAGTTAAAAATCGCTTTGCAATATCAACAACATATGTGACCATTTTGACACCATCTACTTGTGTATGTTAATGACAACGAGTGTTTTCAATTTTTGAACAAGCGTGTAAAAATCGACAATGGTTGGTAGTCAACTTTGAAAAAATCTACGATTTTGCAAAACAATTTCAAACGAATGTTGTTGAATTGACAACAACATGTTGTCAAATTTCCAACTTATTAACAAACATTGTCAAATTGACAACGCATGTTGTCATTTAAACAACCGTATGATACCATTTCAACACCAAATGGTGTCATTTTGGTATGGTATGCAGTCATTTCTATACCTATATGGTGTCACCATTCGTTGCAACGCTATGTTGGCAATAATGTGTTGTTAATATGAAACCATGCGTTGATACACTGTTGACACCGTTTGTGGTAATTTTGCCATTTTTTCTCTGTGGTGTATTAATGAGGATTCTAATTTTGAGAAGTTATCATTTTAGGAGAAGTGTGGTTCCATTTTTGCCTATAATCTAAGGCTGTTATTAAAAAAACTCGAAATATGAAATCATGACTAAAATTTCATACAAATTTGTTAAAATATCTACTAAAAGTCTACTTAATTTAATTTAATTTATGTTGTCGGGGAGTGCACTGGTGACTACAGCAATTGCTAGGACAACTGGCTTCATGAGAAGCAGCAATTGACTTAGATCGTAATTGAGTATTTTTTTTCTTTTTTGCTTCTTCATATTTTTTTCAATTCTTCTATTATCGCTATCCCTTTTTTTTGGAGGTAGTATGGCATGGTAGTATGGAGTGCATTATTGTAACCTAATATAATTTATAGCGGATGCCTTGGTGTGCGCCAAGTAAGTGATACTTGCCATAAATCAAGGCATGCATTATTTGAGAAGATTTTTAATTTACAAATTCACTTCTACTAACTTTTCTCGACTCTTTGTCGAATAACTTACTAAACAAGATACCTAAAAAGCATTCCTAAGGACGAAGGAAACAGCAGCCAGTTCCAATAATGTTATAAATACTTAAATTTATTTACTATTAATAAATACAAATAAATAAATAAATAAAAATCATTCCTTTATTTCTCTTCCAACGCCACAATTTTTAGTGATGGGGTAACCAGCTATGAGAAGAATGATTTTCAAGCTGTGGGAAATTCCACATGCACAAGTCCATGTTTATGTGCATGTGTATATTAATTTCAATTTTTTGTATCTTCTTTTGAATATTAAGAAATTCATGTACTCGTGAAGCAAACCGCAATGACAACATTTTTGTTATTGTGTGAGTTGTGTCTCCCAACCAGTAGCTGGATAACGAGTATTATTTATTAAGGAAAAAAACCCATGACGGTTTTCTTGAATTGCATGATTGCCGCCCTTTTTTTTGTTTGCTTGTTATGCCAGAACGTAATTGAATGTCTCAGGTGTTCGTCAGACTCATGTTAAGCCTTTTACGGGATTTCCCTAAGAGTTTTAGAAGAAAAAAATGTCTTTTTTATTCATTTATTCTTGCTTATTTTACATGAAAATGAGTGTAAAATAAAATGAGCTGGAAGATGTAGCAGCGAAGCAGAAAAATTATAAACTTAAAAATACTTATTGAGGATGTTTTATTAAACGTTTTTTATTAAAAAAAAAAAAATACATTTTTGCTTAAAAAGTTTTTAATTGGTAATGTTTTGAATAAAACTAAAACAAAATACAATAGATGTATGAGCAAGTTTCAGGGGCCTAAAGTATTTACGAGTATTAACTAAACATAACTCTGTTACTTTTAACAGAGTAATTTCGCTAACAACTTATTTTTTATTTTTTCACTCATGATTTTTAAGTGTTATTACAGCCTTCCCTTGTGTCCCTTTTCTCTTGCTAAACTTACTATAAATTGCTTACTTAAAAAGCTGTGTTTTATTACTTTTTGTCTCATTCCTTTTTAGAATTATTTTTTTTGACAATAAAAAAATCAGAGTCATCATTTTTTGCAATAACTAATACGATTATAAATAACTTTACCAAATTATTTTGCTATATAATAGATAATTTACTATATTAACTTATTTTGAACCAATAAAGAGCCCTATGAAATCACGTACAAGATGTCAATTTGTATTAAATAAAATCACATAAAAATTCATTAGAAATATGCCAGCCATAAACTAAAAATTGTGTCTATTTTGTAAGAATTTTTTTTTTTGGCTAAGCCAAAACGGCGCATGCCATGATAAAAATCCGTGTCTATTTTCAGAAGTGTGGGATTAATTGCTATAAACCAAAAAAAAAAAAAAGAATTTATGGGGACCCAAAAGAGAAGAATAGTAACTAGTAAGCATTAAAGTAATTAAATTTAGAGGCTATAAAAAAGCATCCTTAACATATGCTACATTTTATGTGATATATTTTTGTGCCTTATTGCAAACCACAATTTTTTATTAATGCTTGTTACTCTGAAAGCTTTCATTTTCTAATTTTTGGTTAATAAATTAACCACAACAAGTTAAGTTTAGTATGAGTTTGAAATGTTGTTTGCTCACTTAAATGTTAAAACAAAAAAAAAAAAATTAAACGAATAAATAAATAAATAAATAAGAAAAACGTATGCATGAGTTTGTCTCAAATTTTCTCAACAAGATTTATGGTCTTCATTGAAATGAGAGAGTATAAAAAAGAAAACATGATGCCAAAAAATATGCAACACTAATATGAAAAACTTTACGGTTATATTAGAAGCTGTAGAATATAGTAAGCGTTATTTGAATAGGGTAAACTATATAGTACTTCACCTCAGAGAAATATTTTGTCAAAAAAGCGTAACTACTATTTCATCTATACTTGAACGAAAAATTTGCTTTACAATTTTAGAAGGTATCTCATTAAGAGTGCACTTTTTTATTACATACTGCAAAAAAACCGATTGTTTCACGGGCTATGTCCCAAGTGGCGTCGTCCGCCTGAAACCATATGCTGTCCAGATTCATACCGTTCAATTGAGGTCATAGGAACTCCATTATCACTAAGTCATTCAGATGGAAATTGTGCTTTTTCGAAAAATTGGCTTTCATTTTACTTTGCTCCATCACAATTATAAAGTGCTGTTTTCTCGCAAAGTGTCTTATTCTCAATAAGCGAAATAAAAACGTATGACATCTGCCACTTTTTTTCATTTCATTTAATTTTTTATTTCATTTCATAGTGCTTGAGATTTGAATACAAAGTTTAGATACGTTTTAGTTTTACACGGCAAAGTTTAATAAAATAAATACATATTTATCTTAATTAAGTCCCGCGAAGCCACTTGGCTTGTCTGCAGGATGTTAACTAAAGTTCTATGGTGTGAGTTCACACTGAAGGCTTTTTATTGTCAACATCGTTGATATATTCAGTTACTTGTTGTTCCTTCTTTTAGGTTTTACTGTTGGTACTTCCAGCTTTAGATATGTGATTCCTAACTTTATATATTGTTGTCACATATTTGTTTTAGTTAAAATTTATATTAACATTATAGGAAATTCAAATCTTGATCACACACTTTCGTGCTTTGTCTAAGAGTAAAACTTGAAAAAGACATTAACAATAGTTACAATTTTATTTACTCTAAGAGCAAAGCAGCTTTACAGCCACTCAGTGGTTTTGAGATAAGATCGAAGCTGCTCTGGGATTGCCTAACACTTTTTAAGAAACTAGCATCTAATAATGAGGTTCACCTGAAAAAGGTCGAGAGAAATTCTGGAATTTTCTAACACTTTTGAAGAGGTTCACCTGGAGAAGGTGGCAAATCATAGTGAATATGCAGGTGTATTTAAGAGAAAAGATGCAGCCAATAGTTGCACTGACTGTTTGGAACTTATTTGAAATTGAAGATTTTACTTATTTTACATTTTTAATGAGTTTTTTTTTTATAAAACACATTTTTAAAATTTTTTGAAAAATTCTGTTTTTTTTCACAAAAGAAACTACCAGACTGCTAAACATGATTAAGAACATTATTTAAAGGCTATTTTATGAACGATCCCTAAGTGTGCTTGTAAATTTAATCAGAGAGTTAATTCTCTAGTTATTGTAAATTATATGGCGTCTCCCCCTCTTGTTATTATATAACGGTAAATCTCGACAACTATATGTAGGGCTAAAAAAGTAATTTGTAGCGATTGAAGTATAAAAATTGTGTATTAAATCCTAAGATTTTTGATTTGTTGGATGTGTATGGAGCTGTTTGCCAACTTATCAGAATGAGTTTTAAAATTTTCAATTACAATGGCTTGGTTGAATGTTAATGGGTAGGTAAGCCAATAGTTACACATCAGTGTGTGTATCGTGGAGATGGCTTCGTTCCATTCAAAATTCATTCTTACTCGTTGGCGTTTTTGTAATGCTGATTCATGCGATTGTTATATTCTCAACAAATCTGTGCGAACAAATCACATTTGTATGTCTAGCTTTAGTATACCACAAAAAATCATTCATTTTTTTGACCTGTGTAAATTATTTCATTAAAAAAAAAGTCTTTTTTATTAATATGACACACATTTCTTGATTCGAAATTTGTTTTAAATCAAATTCTTCATAGAAATTTTCAAATCAATATTTCATTTTTTTTTTTAATAAGAAACTGTTTTTGTGATACAAACTTAAGCTTACTTACATGTCTTACAGTATTTTGCATCCTCATTTACACAGTTTCTAAAAGATTTATTAACATACAGGTAAAAATGAAACGCAAGGGAAAATTTTGCTCTCACTCTTTCTTTCTGTCTCTGCTCCTCAACTTACCTGTATAACTAAGATTACAATGAGATGTATGTTTTTGAAATGTTACCTTGTTTTTTCTTTTCTTTTATTTTTCCTCTTTTTTTGTGCTTATAGTGGGTTATACAAATTATATTTTTTTTTGCTGTTTTTCTTCTCAACTTTAATTAGTAAATTTTTCTTTTAGCTGTTGCCTTGTTTTGTGTGTTGTAATTAGTAAAATTCATGCACATATACTCATCTGATTTTAGCGTCTATGCAGTGAATTTCATAATTAAAAAATACAAAACATATTTAAGTAGGGTTTTGATAAATTACACACGTTGTTATAAGAGTTGGTTGTTGGTTACTTGGGTTGAACATGATGAAATTGTTGGTCTCAAATTTATGTTGTAGGAATATAACTCTTTTGTAAAATAAGTTAAATTTTAATATAATTTAATAATTTTTAACTTTTTTTATATATGAAATGTAAGCATTTTTCTGCGTGTGATAAATAATTGAAATGTGAGTCTTAGAGATCATCAGGTTGTTTATTTACATTTAAAAAATTCATTTACTTTTGAGTTTTTTTTAGCTTTCAAGAACTTAGTTTTCTTTCAAAAAATATTTTGTCATGTTTTTTTTTCTTTAATTATTAAAAGAAGTAGTTTTCCCAATAACATGTGTTACCTATAAATTCTATGTGTTACAAGTTTAAACCCTTTTTGCTTAACTTTAAATCGCACAAAGAAGAGCATTAAATTTACTTTAAATTATTTTATTGCCCACATAGTTTATGTATTTATAAGAATTCTATAAAATCCCATTATATTTAGGCGTTAAGTGTATTGCAAAGAAGTCAAAAGAAAACTTTGTGGCCTAAGTAAAATTCTTTTGTTAGAATAAACCGTAAACTTAACGGGTTACAATTTCAGTTACAACAAAATACCGGAAGTTATTAAAAACGTATAACACAAAACTTAACATTCCATAAATACCAACAACAAGCCAACATAAGAAAATATTAAAACAAGATTAAAAAAGGATGCCAAATGGCTGGTTGCTGATGTTTTTTTTTTTTTTTTGTTACAACAAGTTTATGGTTTCCGCTTGAATTGTAATTTATAAATCCTCAACTTTTTTTTTATTTAAAATAATTTCAAATTTTTTTTTTTTATACACTTTGCTCTTTAGCCCTCTTTGGTTTGGGTATTTTCTACACCTTTTTTCTGATTTGAATTTCAGTTTCATTATATCAAAATAAAAAAAAATAAAATAATTTTATGCTGAACAACTAATTAAAACATTTATCTTAATTACTTCTTAGTAAATTTTTTTGGTGCTCGAAAGCTGAGTTTTCATTAACGCAGCAATAAAAATACACCTTTTGCTATTTGATAGTAAATTAATTTAAATGTTTATTTTTATTAATTGCGGTACCCTTTGGTTTTTGGGCTTCTTAAGACAGTTAAGACTTTTGTTACTCCAATATGCGAGCATAAACCTACAGGTTTTCGCTGGTAAGCAAACCGACATTCTTAATTAATTGTGTGAAATGGCAGTTGTAAGAATAATAAAGTATATTTTTAGAAGACCCAAATAAACTTGCTTTTTGCCCGTTGCAGAGAATGTATGCAACAATTTTTAGAGAAATCCGTTTACACATAGAATTTTATTTTTTTAAAAACCCCTTCAAATATATACAGACATTCACTACTTTATAAAGTGGCTCATGTTTTTGCTAGCATTATTATCAAAGTGGTAAATAAAATATTTCAAAACCTAATTTTAGGGGGCATAAAAATGGGCGTGGCCGGTATAAAAGTATTTGGAATATAAAGTTGTAAAACAAAAACTAAGTTTTGCGAACAAACAAACAGAAAATTAATTTTATTTATATAGATAAGGTGTGGACTTACAACTTTTTATGATTTCCTCGATCGGTTATGTAACATTTAAGGCAAGAAATCCTAGGACCAGAGATAGAAAAAACTTGTGAAATAAATGATCTGAGGCCCATCTATTAGTAAACTCTTATCAAGACAAATATGTATAAAAATATATCATTTCTTTCTACGAAAGCTGATTTTGAATCTGCAACTGCCTGATAAAATTACTGGTTTTTGATTTTCTCTGTTGTAGACATTACTCAGAGTCTTATACTACTTTGTTCAACTTTACTCTGAAGTAAATATCATTTGTGTAAATTTACCTACATTGAAATGCTTCTTTACATTATTTTCCAATATTACGCTCTAAGCCATTAAAGGCTTTTGTAATATTAACGCAGTAAATGTCACACTTTGTTTCTGTCTAATTTTTTCTTTTCTTTCTTTTTGGTTAATTTAATATATGTGCCAAATATCTTATGAACATTCTACTCAAACACTCGCTGTTTCTTGCTAACAAGAATTAATGGTTTTCAATGGTGACACAATTACAGACAGGACAGGCTACTGGCTAAAGATTGTCTTGTTTTGTGTCACTTAATACACCTTTATTCTAATAGAACTTTATTCATTCATAATAAATATACCATAAGGTTTTGTTAAAGGTCACATGCACAGTATGCGAATAACACAAAACAAAACAAAAACTAAAATTAAATACCTGAACAACAAAATAAAATAACTAATTAAAGTGAAGAGAGGTAAGCAAGTACAACACAGGGATGTTTCTTATTACTTGGCTGCTTAAAATAAGTAACAAAAAACAAAAAAAGTTAAATCTTAGCACCCTTATTTGTTGGCCGAAAAAAAAAATATGTTATTAGTTAGGCACCATATGAAATTAACACCAAACAATGTAATTTTGTTGCGACATTAAGTCGTGAAATTAATTTATGCCAGCAATTACGACGCGTCGTCAATAAAACACATTCATCTTGAGTGCAAAAAGTTAATTGGCTTTTATTTTTTTTTATTATTTACTTTTTTTCATTCAATATTTGGTGGTATGAGGCTGAGTTTAGTGGCACGTTAGGGCGTGCTACTTGTAACTTACGGACCACAAGTGGAAAACTGTGTTGGCAGTAATTTGTATACAAAACGTTAAATTGTTTAAAGGCTAAAAGTGTTACTTTAAATATTCTCTTATTCGAAAATCTAAAAACATTTGGAGTAAGTGTTAATTTATCACTACTAAAAATGTACATCGTAAATTTTATTCAGTTTTCTTACAGTTGCAATTTGTAAAAAAATTCCGAATCTATATTTCCACTCAAATATGCGTATGCCAGCTTTGGGCTTGCACTGAGCAACTTTTATTGCAGCAAGTTTTACATAAAGAAAGAGAGACAAAAAAAGTATTGAAAGGAACACAGAAAAAGCGAAGGAAAGAGGCAGAGAAAGACAGTGATAAATAGACAAAGAGAATGTGAAGGATAAATAGAGATATGAAGAGGGAGAAAAAATACGAATAATAATATAGAGAGAGAGAGAGATAGAGAGAGTAGAGAGAGGAGAGAGATAGAGAGAGGAGAAAGAATAGAGAATAGAGAGAGAAGAGAGAGATAGGAGAGAGAGAGAGGAGAGAGAGAAAAAGAATAATAGTTGGAGAAAGAGACAGGGAAAAAAAAGAGAGTGATGAATAAGGAGACATAAAGGGCAGGAATAGGATAATAAAAAGGCAAGAAAAGAAAGAGAGAGAGAGAGAGGCGGGGAAAGGGAAGTAGAAAAAGAGGGAGCAAGATAGAGAAAAGGATGCAGAAAGGGGAAAGGAAGACAGAAGAGTGTAAGAAAGAAAGCGATAAATTGATAGTGATTACGAGAGATAAAGATAAGGAGAGAAGAAAAGATAGAGAGAGAGAGAGAAAAAGAAAGATAACCTACAATAGCTCTGTGTTATCAGTGTTGTCAACTTTAAAATTTAAAAAAACACTAAGCCCTCAACTTACTCACACATTTTTTTGCTACCCTTGAGGAAAATAGAGCACTAATTCGAAAAATTTTTGTTTAAAACACATTACCCTGTATTCTTTAGCTAATTTTGGATGTTTAATTTTCAAAATAAAACAAAACACCAAAAAAATTTCCATAATTTTTCGATTTTTATGCACAATAAGCAATAGATTTGATTTCTTTTTTTTTTTTCTTTCTTTTGCTTCGCATGCCTTCGCTTTATACCTTGTGCAATTAAGTCTGATACTTTGTAATATTCACAGAATAAAACCTCTTAATTGGGTGCAAATTTTGTGGTACACAAACATTTTTTATACATACTTTCAACACATGTGTGAGTGAAGTGAGTAGTGAGCAGTGGTGTGAATACTGAAAAGGAATATAAAGCACGTTTTTGTCAGAATAAAATGAACTTTTTTTTTTTTTTGTCATGGTAACCATAAAAATAATAAAAATTATGGTTAAACTACGTAAACCAATTAAATTTGAAATGTTGCACAATTGCTGCTACCAACAAACAGCCAACAATAACAGATTCCCCACTATAACTTTTTTTATTTGTGGAGGTGTGTGTGTAGCTGTCTGTAAGACTGGTTGTCCTTAAAGTATGTGGGTATGCAAGTGTATAAATGGATATGACTTGACCAGCTATTGCTTAATATCACAGTTTAATATTAAATTTATATTTTGTGCTTTAATGTATTCCCCGTTTATGGCGTTTTGAAAAATTTTGTGGAATATTTTCATATTGGGGAGGCATATATTTTTTTTATCATAAAATAAAATGTTTCTTGTCTAGTTTTTATTGTATAATAATAAAATATTATTTTTATGCTTATTGTCGAAATATACGTTTATGCTTGTAGAAAAGGTAAAGACACAGAAACGTATAATTCGAAGTCTTGTAAAACATTTTAGTTTAGCTTTGCCAGGATTAACTTTTATTTAGTTTCCTAGACCATTTTTATACTACTCATATCAGGTAAAGTTTGTTTCTATATCATTTTAATTTGTTATGATGTTGCCATAACTAATTTTGCAATATAATTTAACTGACCGACCATTTGTTGTGGTCATCAGGCAGTTAGAAAATTACATTGAATATCAATTCATGGAAATGTTTAAGTGAAACATTTTTTATATTGTTTTTTTTTTTAAGTGGCTAATTTTAATTTACTGCCAGGCTCCCTATTTCAATAAGAAGTGAAAACGAATTTCGACTGAAAATGGGGTTCACTAACTTCTGACTTATCGTTTGCCTTACGAGTATACCAGAACAGCAGTTTCAAAAAAAACCCACTGTACTCTGAAAATTTACTTAAAAACAACAACATGATACAACAAAAGAGATCAGAAAGAAAAATATAAAACACACACACTCACACATATTCACAAAAAACAAATTATAGACAAAAAAGCATAAAATTTTAATTTTTAATTAAAAATAAATTTTATTTTGATTGTTAGAAAATCAATTATAAAAGATTTTAATTATTTAATTATTACAATAAGTCTGTAGAACACCTTCTTCTCTGCTGGTGTCCAGTCTTGGAGGAGCATGCTTCACTTTGGAGAGCGCCACCTGCAAGGTCTCACTGAGCTGTCGAATATAAGTAATAATTGGTTTAAGTTACGGACTCATATTCTCTATCTTTCTTCTTATTTATTTCCTTTCCTTTCACTCTTCTATCAATACTGCTATCCTTCTTCACTTGCTTCTATACAGGTATCACAAAGGGATCACTTCAAAGGACCCAAGTGAGCCTCTCTTCTGTTTTTCTTATTTAAGAGAACTGTGTAACCTAACTTAAGTGATTTTAGCAACTTCCAAATGAACCTATAAAAATTGCGGGATGCGACACATATCATTTTAAAGAGAAGGTCGTCTAGATTTGTAATCTATCACCCAAATACTTAGAAAATATTTTGGACTATTTTTAATAAATTTTTGAAATTTGTGTATACAACAGAGTTGTTGCTTTGAGTGATTTTTACCATTCCCCATTTTGCCAAGTTACCATTCCCGCTTTTGCCCATGAACATTACCTAAATCAAAAAGGTATTTAATCTGTAGGTTCTAAGCTTTCTGGAAGTTTTTCAATAATTTAGAAAATTTTCTTAGTTTTTATTTTATGATGCAAAACGGAAACTGATAAAATTCTTGAGAACAACAGCACTGGGGTATATGGAAATTTAAAAAAAATTTTAAAAATAGTCCAAAGTAATTTCTGATAATTAGAGCGGTCTATTATAAATCTAAACGACCTACCCTTTAAAATGGTATGTGTCCCATCTCATAATTTTTGTGAGAAATCAACTTATTTATGCATATTTTTACTCATGCATTTATATTTCTCTTAAACATATTTGTAAATATGTCATAAATTCTAAAAACATAATACGTATTTGATAAATATGCCATAAATACTAAAAAGATATTTACGTATACTAAAAAACGTAACGGGTTACCTTAAAAACATATTTAACTCGGCAGATTTATCTTCACTCATTTAAATTATATTAGTGACAGTCTGGTATTTCGCTGACGAAGTAGCGAGTTAAATGCTATAAATTTTTTTTTTTTTACTAAAGAGTCCTTGCAAATAATTTCACTGCAATTTATTTAAATAATTAAGAAAAAAATTTATTAAACCAGAGATAAAAATTACTTAACAAAAAAAGGTACATAAAATTCTGCTAGCATACTTACATAAATATTTTGATTGACAAGTTAATTGAATTTCTTAGAAAAAATTACTAATTAACAATGCAGAGTTTTGTTTACTCCTTTTATTCATTCCACGCCTAACAAAATGAATAGAGAAAATTCTTTTAAAACAAAAATTGGAATTTTTCTAAAGAAATAATGAAAATAATGGCTGAAAAGACAAGACAAGACAGAAAATCATAGTATTTAGATCCAAAAGAAAAAGAGAAACTTTAAAAAATTAAATGTATTTTCCAAATTATTATTTTGATTGACGTTTGCAACTAACTAAAAAAAAGAACAAAATATTGAATAAAAGTACATGGAAAAAATATTTATAACCAAAAGGGAAAACATAAAATAACAAGCAGAACAATGTTAATACATAATAGAAGATTGTTTCATGATTAAATATACACATTTTTTTTTTATTAAAAAGTACGAGTTGTAATAACTTTTAGTTCACTGTTTGGCTGCCTGCATTTATACAACGAGTAGTAAGTACAAGCATGATGATGATGATGACGATGATGATAATGTTTTTGTCAGCTATTTTTTTTTAATTTCTACTTTATGTTTTGAGATAATTTCAGCATTTAATTAGCCTACGAAAGTTTGTCGTTTTCCATTTATTATTAAATATTTTATACCTATTGCTTTGGCAAAAGCATTTAATTTGTAAAAAAAAATTTAATCCTTGTTGTTTTTGATATTTTGTATAATGTGTGATAAACTTTTATGATGAGCTGAAAAAGTTTTCAGTTTTTAATTAAAAAGTGTAAAAGTAATTTCCAAATTGAATTTTTTTTTTTAACATTTTCAAATAAAATTTTTAAACGACCAGCAACAAACATCGAAGTTGTTTTATTAACTTTGAAATGGGAAAGGATTAATAAACAAAATTAAACTTATGAAAATTTCTACCAAAAAATGCTAAAAAAAATACAAAAAAAAAAGGTATTAAAAAATTATATGATGAAGAAAATTTTATCATTGATATCTACTCATGACTAGGGCAAGGGACTTCATGTAAATTTAAGTTTGTTGTCGTTACTCTGAGACCCACCTAAAGTTAATATCCTTGCAAATCACAATATTTGCAGTAAAATGGCATCAATTTGTTAGTGCATATTTTGCCTTAAATGCATGTTTTTGCATATTTTGTTATAAATTTATATTTTTTGTTGTATTTCGTATAAATAAAAAAAAATAATTTATAATACCTTTTTGTTTAGAAATATCTTTCTGTTCAAGGCGATTGCAATATAAGGTGTAGTCAGTGGACCAGCTGATTATAGTTCTCAAACAGTCAAAATAGTATGGGATAATATGCTTTATTTGACATTTTCAAGTAGCAAACATTTCGGTGTTTAATATAGAATTAGTTTTACGCAACTGTATTTTGTAGTAAATTTTTTTTATTTGGTTTTGTTTCTATTCTTTCAATGATTCAATTTCGCTTTTAGGAGAAGACTTTACCAATAATACATGATTAAGACTGGACATTTTTTAAAGATATTTTACCCAAAAATGTTGCTTAGCTCATGCCATGTATCATGTGCTTAAAAAAAATTTTGAAAACAATTTCATACAATAGATTTATTGTTATTATGTGCTACAAAAATATTTTTAAAGTTATATTTGCGTGATTTACTATTTAAAGAAAAAGTTTCTGACTTGATGCCGCTAAGTATTTATTATGTTAAAAATTTTAGAGAGTTCAAAGATGTAGTAAACAATTGTCATTTTGTTAATGGTTAAATAAATAAATTTTGAATGCATACTTTTTAATTTTATTTTTGCATATTTTGAGATTTTAAGAGCATAAGCTTCCTTGCCTTGCTTATGACTCTCTTAGTAAAACAAATAAATCACACAATTTGATACAAATTTATGGCTTATCCTATCAAACTGCAATTTAATTAAACGGATTATTAATTTTTTTTTTTAATTAAAATATCTTTTTCATAGTCCACTCTATTCCTTTCGTCATCATCAACTCTCTTGAAAATGCTTTTACCTTGACCAATATTTGGCAACAATACCATTGTATGAATATAATAATAACTTTTTGTAAACTTTAATAATTTTCGAGTTAATTTTTTTTAATATGCCTTGTTTTATTCCTTTTTGATTATTATTTTCATACAACTTTTCTGTTGTAATTTAATTCTATGTTCTGATTTCCATAGGATTTCTTTTTTTGTACTCTAATAACCACTAGAGTTGAGTAAAATCAATTCTGACAGTTACCTGCAGCGTTACAACAACAAAAAATTGTGTAATAACAAAAATGGCAACATTTTCTTTCTTAAAAAAATAATACAAAAAAGTAGAAGGAAAAGTTTTCATATACGAGTGTGTATTTAGTTAGCTTTTAACAAAGTGTGATGTTAAATTTTCATATTCTCACTGGCTTCCGCAGAGAATTCAGGCAAAGGAAATGAAATACAAAAGGGAGTAATTAGTTTACTTTATATAAACACCCTACGATTATAATTGTTAGTTATAATGTGAGGGAGAGCAAAGAGAAGATCGAGAGAGAGAGAAAGAGAGAGAGAGAGAGTGAAAGAGTGTGCGAGAAAAAAGAAAGAAAGAAACAGGGGGAAGAGAAAAAGGGACAGCTAGAAAAGTAAGACAAAAGAAAAAGAAAGAAAGTAAAGTACAAAGTGAGCAATAGAAACTGAGAGACAGATAGAGAAGAAGATTAAGAGGAAGAAAGGAGGAAAGGAAAAAGAGAAGTAAAGAGAGAAAGAGATGAAGACAAAGATAAGAGGAGTGGGAGAGAGAGGGAAAGAGTTACAGATTTTAGAGATTTAAAAGAGAAGTTAATACGATTAAACATTTTAATTAATTTTTGATAAGCGTATCTGTATTTATTTTATACTAGATTAGCTGACACGGCAAAAGTGGTTTCGCCTTAAAATTTTTGCATATTCGATCTTCTTACTCTAAGTAATCGTACTCATAAATTAAAAAACCGTGCAAAACCGAGTAAAAAATTTGACAGATACAGACTGAAGAGCCACCTAATGGGCGGATTTGTAACGCTAAGCCTTCCAAGGCGTAACCCAAACGCATACACAGAAATTCAATTAAATCGGTCCAGCCGTTTAGGAGGAGTACAATGTCAAACACACGTACAGTCGAATTTTATATATTAGATGCTTTGGCCAGATTTTGCTCATCCCACTCCTTTCTTATTACAGTGTATGCACCAAATTTTAGAGAAATTCGTTAACAAACAGAATTTTTCTCGTTAAAAACCTTATTTAAGAAATACAGTCATTCACTACTTTATAAAGTCTCTCATGCCTTTGCCTAGCATTTATAGCAGAGGCGTCAAGTAAAGTGGTAAATAAAATATTTCTGTGACTAGACAGCATTTTTTGCTGTAAAAATAAAAACTACTTTAGACTTAAAAATTTTTTTAAAGACTTGAATTAAAAATTTAAAAGCCTTAACAAAAAATGTTTTCCAAATGTATGCAGGGAAAGTTTTTTATAAAATCTTTTATTGTATATCTGATCTGTCACCTATGCCGACATTTTAAATTCTTAATATTTAATTTTAATTTATTTTTTTTGTTTTACATGAATATTATCATACTCATAGCACCAGTTGTTGGCTTTTTGTAGTTTTTCGTTTTACTTTTTGTTTGAACTTTTTAGTTTGAAATAAAAAAAAACAAACTTCCTCTTCGTAAATAAAACTTTTTATTTAACAAAAACTATGTGCCAACAACAAAGAACTCAAAAATTTGCTAAAACAGAAATTAAAAAACTGATTTTAAACAAATGCCTGGCCAGGCATCACTGCGTCAAACATTGCAGGTGCAAAAACAAAATTATGATATGAAAAAAAGTTAAAAGTTTGAAAATGTTAATACTTAAAACAAGGAAATTATCAAAAAATTTATAAACAAAGTAAAAAAAAAATTTAATAAGCACAAAAAATGACCTACAATTAGGCTTTGTTATATAAATGAGAAACCGAGGTATACTGACTTATGTAAGGCTGACTTATGTAAAACATTTTAGAAAATAAAAGATTTATTACACTGTTTTACTGTATTATCGAGTTAATTAACAAAAAAAGTGTCGGTTATTGGTACTAGTAAAGTGCCCACGGTGCCTTTTATCGGTTTAAAAGAAGTAGTGGTACAGCGATTTCAATTTATATTTTCAAATATTTTCTCCAATACAAAAATCTGTTTGGTTTCAAAAGTTTTTGGTTGCTTGTAACGCAGTTTATTAGTCATCTGTCCAAGGTGTGGCTGTTTTGAATTTACACCACCGCAGTCGTCTAACGCTCATTTCTATCATGGCTAAATGTATATGAGTAAGAAAAATCTTTAGCCCCTCGAAGAAAGTTCGTATGGTGCTGATTCTTGCTCTAGATTTTGTTGTTCAACTTGATGCTTTATGTTAATTTTAGTTTGTACTCAATGAGAATTATAAGTGTAACTGGTATCATACAAGGTATACGCTACGTGTTGCGGATTGGTCTGTTTAGATCTTTTATAAAAGTTTTTAATTTTTTAATTCCTGCTTGAAAGCCAGAAAGCCACTATGCTAGATCGATCATCGATGGCATAACAAGGTCTGCGATACCTCTCCTAGTCTTTTATTATTTAGATTTTAATCTTACATTTTTCACTAAAAAATTAAGTGAATTTTCACTTAATAATTATTATTAACCATTTGTAATCATTAAAAACCCAGCATAAAGATTGGCTTAAAACAGATTATTATTTTTTTAATGAATCTTGTTTTAAATTTTACAAGATTAAAAGTTACCACTTACTCGTATCTTTATCTAGTAACTTAATGGTTTTGCCTTTACAAAATAAAATAAGTAAAAAAAAAACTATTAACTTGCAATGAAATTTAAACTGGAATTATATTTTGTGTTTTAAATATTTAGTTTAAGTCTTAACAATCCTTTCTTAATTAATAATGAAAATATTTTATGTGTCTCGTATATCTTTTTATTCCCAACTAACAAGATAATAACAAAAAAACCTGATAATGACATCTAATTTGTTTAATTAGAAGACCACAAACCAACACATTGTAGCTCTGCTTACAAATTTATATGTATACGCACTTATGAGTACGTTTGTTGATGTGTTTGTTGAGTGTTGTTTTGTTTTGCAAGTGACATGATAAAACGTAATTGTAAAATCCCCAAAATGCACTTACTTAAGTAATTGCTAACCACGTACTTGTATGCCAGAATGCATCTACAAAATATTTATATTAAATTATATTTAAAGGCAACAAGCAAAATGGTAGGCAAATATACGATGGTTTGGATATTTACTAAGCATGTATACGAGTATGTGTATGAGCTAAACATTTTAAAATAAATGACACTCTGAACATCATAACATCAATCTTACATTGACAACATACTAGTAGAAATACTTACTTACACATTTTGGTTTAGTATGTTTTAACAATACAACTACTTGTGCAAAAACACTGTATGCAACTCTAGAAAAAAAAAAATTAATGGTCAAAATTAATGGGATCTTATCCTTAAGGGAAAATGCTGTGTGTACTTGTTACATTTGGATGTGTTTATGACTTAGGTTAAGGTTATTTCAGAAGATAATGAGCTGAGTTGTATGCGTGTCTCTCTCATTCTGTGTGATTGTGTGTGTGCAACCAAAATGTTGTTATCTAATAAGCAAAATGAGATCTTAGACCTTGTGCTTGCAATATACGCACATTCAAATTTATATAAACAATTAAAAAACCTTTGCCTTAAATGCTTTTATATGACTACGTACACACAATTATTAGCCACAAAATTGTATTAACTACTAAAACCTACTCTGTACAAAAACACACCTTCACGCATATCAAATTACTTTAACATACAGTGGGAAACAAGCTCTCATTAACTATCACATTAAAAAAAAAATATTTTGCTTCAGTACAGGTTTTTTCAAAAAATTCCCCAGAGAAAATATGTTTAATAAGTAAATGCTGAATAAAATAATTATTATTATTATTATCAAGGGCTATACTCGCACCGTGACTTTTATAATAAGATCTACCCCCTTATCCAAAAAAATTAACGTAGACTTTAAAGTCAACGTTATCGAAATTTTTCATATACATTTTACTTTAAAGTCTACGTCAACAATACGAGACTTCTTAAAAATCTCTAGATCTTCTGGGACCAATGCCACACTACTTAAGAAGATTATTTTGCATTTTACCACCGCTATATTCTATATTAAAAAAATTTTAAACAATTTTGTCTTCTTTGTAATTTTTTATATCTCTGTATGCCTTTGCTCTACTGTTCTCTATTACCTGTAAACGTATTTATGTGTATGCTTGTGTATTTGTTTCAGAGAGAGATACAAATTACAGGTAATATGGTTTGGTTGAAACATGTATGCATGTACATTCCATCAGGCTGTATTTGCAGCCGTGTTTTTAAGTGTATTTGTTGCAACATTTACATGCTATGTTATGTAAACAACATTTTGATTACTTATGCCAACATAATTTTATAAACACACACACACACACACACACACACACACACACACACAAACAAACATTTATAAATTCATGAAAACATACGTTTGTTTGTGCGTAAATTACATGCGTTTTTGTATTAGTTGGTTAGCCTCATTTTGTGGCCATTGTTTAGTTGACCAAAAAGTCTAAAAAGCTTTAGATACTTGTTTTGTTTTTAGGCTTATTCAACGAATATTTGTATGCATGTGTGATTGCTTGTAGTGTAAAAGAGCTATTCGCTTGTAGTACAGTGGCCAAAAAGCGTTTGTGCATTTGGTTGTAATTATGTTATTGCTTAGGTGGTGACAATTTAGTGACACCAATGATCTGTTTAAATAAATCTTTAAATGTGCTTCATTTAGACAACACTAAAACAGACAGACTCACTCTGGTAAATGTTTCACAGCAAATGTACGAATAAAGCAAATATTGGTGTATGGCAGAAATAAATTCTGAATATTTTTTCTAGCATTCGTGTATGAGAGGAGTTTTTTTTTTTAATTTTGGAGTTTTCTTTCTTTGGTTTGTAAAAAATAAGCATTAAAAAAATTACAAGTAAACTTATCTACTGGCTGGCAAATTCGAGAGATATAAAATGTAGCATATAATTAGGAGCATTAAACAATAAACAATTGCTGCATATTTTTTGTTAAAAGTGCCTTCTTGAGCTTTATATTGTTTACTGATCACCTCAAAATTTAGATTTATTTTTCAGAACTATTTATAAAGCAAATATTTTTAACAAGAATTCACTTTCTATCATCTCCAATCATGAACTGCAGAATGTATAAATTTTATTTTATATCTAAATTACGAATGTACAGATTGTTTTTGTATTTTACAACCAACAATAAACTTTTGTAAATTCTACTATCTATTTATTAATTTTTTTTGTATGTTTTGTTTTTTGTTTGGCCAAAGTTATTAAGTTTATTATGCTACAAGTATTTCTTTATTTGTAGCTCAATTATTTTAAAGACTGTGGCTTAGTATTTGACCATAAGTATGTAATTTTCTACTGCATTATATAAACAATAAGTGTAGAAAATAAGTACAATTTAAATGTTACAAACATATGTTTCAAGTAATCGTAAATAAAAGTTACTTGAATGCCTGCAGCCAACATGTATTAATTATGTTTTTTTTTTCTTTACCTGTAAAAGATCAAAGTTTAAATAAGTTTTGTTATGCATATTAATTATATAATTAATTTTTAAATTTATTTTTTTCAGTGTTCAAAATTAAAAGAAATCTTCTCATGGTACTCAATGTTGGTCACGGGTAAGTTTTCTTGTTATTTTATGGCTTTAAATTTTTTGCTATTTTAAGGAATAAATTTTTTTTTTAATTTTTATAAATAAATTTCATTCTCTATAAATCAATAAAAACATTTAGTCTTAACATGTTAAAAAATATATTTCTTCAAAACTATTTATTTATAATTTTCTATTAAAACATTATTTTTGTTAAATTTACTTAAAAAGAGTCTAACGGTTCGAAGGACCATAAACTTAAATATTCACAAAAAAATTAATTGAATTAAACTCTTCACATAAAAAATATAATTTTAAATTAAAAAAGAAATTAAAGTTTACAAATAAAATGTTTAGTAAAAAACTGTGGTTAACTTGATTTTATTAATTTGAAAAATACAGGCAAAATTTAAAAGCTGTGTTCCAGAAACTCAAGCAATCTACTCAGCTTAGTCTGTGACCTGTTTAAGATCACTTAAAAAGTTTATTTATTTTCTTTTTGAAAATATTGTTTTAAAAAGTGGTGAAAAAGCTTAGCGGTTCGAAGGACCAAAAACTGAAATTTTATAATTTGAATTCTTCACAAGATTCACATAAAAACATTTAATTTAATGTTTACAAAGAAAGTCAATTTCATTAATTAATTAAGAAACTTGATCATTGTAAAATAAAAATAAAAAACATTTGTGTAGAAGGTATTTTCAAGAAGGTCAAGTATATCGTTTGAAGGACCAAAAACTAAAATCTAGTACTTGGAAGCTGAATTTTCACATAAGACTTTAAGTTTTAAATTATAAATAAGGTAATTTTTGTTTTTGGGCTTTCAATTTTCTTATTTTCCCGACGTTTCGTTGGTTTTTTTCAACTTCCTTAGGGGATCTTTATTTGATTTATTTATTTTGAAAAATGTATTACAGAAAATTAAAATAATAAATAGACCTTGAAAGACTAAAAACAAAAATTACATTATATTTAATAAAAAGGTCACGTAAGAAACCTATTTTTCATATTTAAATTATAAAGTTGAAAGAATTAAAATTCGTGAATAAAATTTATTAAAATGGGTAGAAATTTAAAAGAAGGCCAAGTTATTTATTCAGTAAGGCCTGTAACCTGCAAAATATCATTTATCAGTATGAGTTCATTTGATTTTTTTCTTAACTTTTGAAAAAGACTAGCAGCTCGAAGAACTTAAAAATTAACTCTAGGCGAGTTCATCAATATTCACATTAACAATTTTAGTTTCTAAATTAAAGCTTAAAATGAATTATATGATATCGCTTAAAACATACAGCTTACGCTGCTGAGCTTACATGTGAGAACTTTTTTCAAAAGCTACACTGCTATTCTACATTAAATAAAAAGGTAATCTACTTATCTTTTTAAAAATATCTAGTGGCTCGAAGGACCAATACTTGAGTTCCCATGTTGGAAAGTTAAATGTTTACAAAACACTTCAGCTTTCAAATTAAAAAATTCATCAATAAAATGTATCTTAAGATTTTGGTTTTTAGTAAAAATAAGCCTAAAATATAAGAGGTGTGTTCAAGAAACTCCAGCATTCCATTCAGTTAGCCTGAGAATTTATTTAATTCATTGCTTTTATTCATTTATATAAATCATTTGCAAAAAAAAATTTACTAAAACTAAGAAGCTGCTGAGAAAACTTTAGTTTTCAAATTTAAATTTCAAAGAAATTAAACGATGAAAATTTGGCTTTTTTGGTTTCATATTGTAATTTACTGATTTTTTTTTGAATGGAAATGTATTGCCCTAGCCTTATTGCGCTATCACATTTCTAGCCAATTTACCAAAATAATTTTTGGAGATAAAATTAAATTCACAAAATTGATATGAAATAGTTAAACAGTATAACCTGTTCATTGTAAATTTTAAGACAAAAACAACAACAAGAATAAACCAACTTTAATAAATATTAAATAACAAACTTAAATTACATTTTCCTTTTCTAAACACCCGCCTACATACCCACACACCCACACAGTGTTCAATCCCACACCTTTTATATTGTCAAATTCTATACATACTTTAGTTTTATCTTATTTTCTTATTAAAAGTATTTTAGGTTATAACTGTTTTATTTTTCTTTTATAAATTTTAATTACATTTTCTTTTAATTTTATTTGAAAAATATTTTAAATACCATTTGATATACCTTAGATAAGAAAGTAAGTAGGAAAACAAAACACCATCATTATACACTTTTTTTTTATTGTTTGCTACTTACTTACGTAGTGTTCTCCCAACTCCTTGCTCACAGAGATTTCTTTAGAGTTTCGTAACAAAAGAATGTGTTATCACTTTGACAGTTTTATTGCCTTTAGAAAGTTATTAACTTGATTTAATAACAACCAACCGTTGCGAGTTTTAGGACGCTTATCTTGTTCCAAATACTAAACGAATTTTCGTTGGTGCTTTTAAAATATTTTTGTTGTTGTTTTTGTTTTAATTATAAAGCCAAGAGAGAATTTTAATATTAAATTGTATTTAAAACGCTTTATTTGAAAAATAATAAATAAATTTACTTGTGAAATGGCAAATACGTAGAGTTGTTGGTGGAAAAAAGCAATCAAAAGTCATTTAAATTTGGAAATAGATAAGGATTAAATATTTAAAAGTTTCTGAAAACAATAAACTCAACTGAAATGATTTTTTATGGAAATATAATTTGTTTTTTTTTTTTTTGTTTGACGCAAAACATTTGGATTTCTTTTCGTAATGTTTCAGTTGCTGCCAGAAGTCAGTTGTCCTTGTTGCTGGTTTTCAAATTAAAGGTTCTGGAGTAAGCACAGATTTCATCTTAATACTTTCAAAGCATCGAAACAAAGCCATTCTTCTTAGTAAGTAAGCGATTCTAATTGATTCTAGGTAACCCCACCAAAGTGCAACCAAGGAACGAATTACAGCATGCGATAGTGGTTGAAATAGCGATCGATATCGAGTGCTGTGATTTGTAAAATAATTACTGGTTTCTTGGGTCTCCTTTCGATTTATTTTACACTCTCAATGATGTAATGTGGCTGATTTTAACAAACCAATGAATTTTTCTTATTGATGTTCATGTTCCTATAATCATTTACTATTTAAACCAGTAATTTATATAGTATTGATTCACTCTATTGGCCTAATTCAAAAATCTACAGCGCATTATATGTTTTCATGTTGTATTTAAGTCTAATTAGGGGTATCTAGTGATTGATACTCTCATTCCTACAATCATTGATATTCAATCCAGTGAGATAGACTTCAGGATTTGATAGCATAGTATAGTATGGGATAGGAGAGGATAGGATAGGATATGATATGATAGGATAGGATAGGATAGGATAGGATAGGATAGGATAGGATAGGATAGGATAGGATAGGATAGGATAGGATAAGATAGGATAAGATAAGATAAGATAGGATAGAAAAGGATAGGATAGGAAATGAGTGAGACTCTAGCCCCAAAAGACTTAAGTAAAATAAATCGAATAACAATGGATGGTGCACACAGAAAATAACTTTGGTTGTGAGAACTAAAGTTGTTTCCAATCAAAAATTTAGTTGTGATAATTACTTTTTTTTAGCAACCAAAATTATATATAATAATATAGACCAAAATTTAGTTCTCCTAAAAGATTTTGACCTATAAGACTGATTTTCTGTCTTCACAATTAAAAAATTCAGTTATGACAACAGAATTTTTGACTGGAAACAAATTTAGTTCTCACAACCGAACCTGTCTTCCACTGTGTTACTTACACTTACACAAAATGAAAAAAAAAAAAAATTCTTGAATCACAAGACACATCCTTTTTTTTACTTTTTAACTTGCTTTAATCAAGAGCACTGTTTCATGTAACTTTAGGCACCTATCAGCCTTTATTTTAAAGCAATTTATTGCTATTTTAGTGAATAGTTTATTTAATAACACAAATGACATTAAATTATCACTAAAGACTTTCAAATGCTTTGGTATATGGTGTGATTATTGTTTTTTATAGTATTTTATGAATCTGTGTACAATTTAATGGCCAGTGAAATAAAATTCCTTTAATAATTTCATTTCATATGAACTGATATGGTTCAAGAAGTTATAAATCCATGCAGCAAAAATAATATTTACCAACACAAGAAAGAAAAAAATAGAAATGAACCGCAAGTTTTTCTTAATGGCTTAACACACAAAACAGACCATACGAAACGAACAAATGTAATGTAAGTAATTTAAATATTTCGCATCACAAGTCATTTCGCGGCCTATTAAAATCAGCCATAAAACGAGTCAGCATTATTTTCCCGCAGCTAAAATTGCGTCACACCCAAAGTTTGTTCATCGTATCTTTCTGCTTTTCAACAAACACTCATTCAACGTAGTACATTTCACCCACCCACCAGCTATTCATCCACCACCACCACCACCACTATATCGTTAAAACAATTTCTTATAGCAGTAACAGTGTATGTATACTGGCGACCGGCAGGATATGATTATCATCACCATTGTATGATGATACATTAAAACATCTACATCGTATATCGGTGAGCCATTAACGGCTGCAAAAAGGAAAACTTTTAAAAACCATTGCTGTAGCCATAACGGCACCAATTTCTCATAATCTTCAATGAAATTGAATCGGTTTGGTTTTTGTAATGTTTATGTATTCCTTTCCTTATGGCTTAACACAATAAAAAAAAAACAATCACACTTAAAAGAATTTTAATTTCGTTTTAAAATTCTCAAATTTTTTCAAACAAAAACACTAAAATTCTATCGTTTTCATACGATATTGAGTGTAACGATTAGGACTCTGATCTAAATAATCTAGAAAATTAAAAAGTTTTTAGGCTTAGTCTATCGAAACACAATCATTCGCCAACCGCAATTGGTTTTTTTTCAGTGTATGTTTAATGAAATACAATACAAGCAACCATAATCATTTGTATGTGTATTCTGTATAACAGTGATATACTTTTAGGCACTTTAATTGGCATCACTGCTTTTCGTAACGTATTTTATTTTCCTGCTTCCCTTTTTTGCTCCGCCATTAGCTTAAAAAATTTTAAGCGGATTTCTTAACTTTTTCATTATTATGGTTGTTGTTGTTTTTATTTTCATTTTTCGCCCAAATATGAAGAGTATCTGTGACGAAGCCGTTTATTTGTATGGTTGAGTGACTTCGTGTTATAACAGAGTGTGTATGTATGTGTGCTTATTTGTATGAATTTTTAAATATTTGTATTGGCTACTTAAGGCGTGTTGATTCACGCCTTACAGAAATTAACTCTATTGCTTCAACGTGTTGGTATTTACTGTTTAAATTTGTTTGCCTTCAGTATTCAAAATTATTACAAAAGCAACATTTCTCCCAAATAATTTGCTTCATTATATTATTAACAAGTGGCTTAGGTCATGTTTCTGAGAACAGACACCTTTTTATTAAACGGAACATTAGGGCGTCACTACTAAATTGGCTAATGCTTAATTTTTTTCTAGATCTTTTTAAGAATTTAAAAAAAGAGAATATCTTTAAAGAAGTTTTCCTTTTAGTTTATATTTTATTTATTAGTAAGCTAAAGGCTTTGAAATCACAGTTTAATTGATTTCGAGTTAGAACCTGTAACAACCAACCTAATAATACAACTCCTTTCTTTGGTGACTCTGCATAATGGTGCATGTTGTTTTTAAAGTTGTAAGCTTAATTGAAATGTTCCAATAATATTGTCACAACATAAAAAATGATATTTTTATGTAAATACCATTTAAATCTATTGTTAACAATTTAATTTTCTTGACTATAAAAAATAGGTTCGTAAAAAAGTTATTTCAATTAAACTGTGATTTTATAAAAGTAAATAAAAACAGAAGAACTTTATTAAGAAGTCATGAAAATACAATTCCTTAACAATAATTTGAACAAAAATTATAATAATAAAAATGGAAACCCATCAGATTACAAGCGAACAATCCAAATCGTAAAATAAAATCCAAGCATATTACATCAACAAACAAACAAGCAAACACTTCAAACAAGCAAATCCCCAAGTGAAAGGAAAAGGCATCAGCAGCCATCAAACAGTGTCATCATCATCAAAATCATCATGCACATAATCGTAAAAGTAAAAAGAGATTCCTAAAGTCGTAAATATAACACCATGTTATCCTGCCGCCTTCACGTGCTCTTTAGCAGTTGGCCAACAAGTGTTAAACAGTGACTGAAAAAATAAAGGAAACACAGGAAAAAGCAGCTGAAAAGCTTTAGTAGCAATTTTACACAGTTTTTGTTTTTTACAACTTCCGTAAACAAACAACAAAACACACATGAAAACAGGCGTCAATAACAACAATTGGATCATAAACTGTAATCTTTATGATTTTATTAGAAAAAATAAAATCAAACACCAGCTTCAACAAATAAATTAGAAAACAGAGAAAATAAATGCATGAACAGTCAAGTTACATTTACTCTTCTTTGTTTTCAATTTTTATCAAAGCCTGTGTTATTATTATTACTACTTTTATGCAATTGTTGACGCCAATTAACAGCGGATGTATCAATTTTTACAATTGTCAAATTGACATTTGTGTTGACACTTTTTTAAACATCACAGCACAAGCATTACACTGCTGATTTTACCGTAAGAAAAAAAAATGTATGTAGTTAAATGCAGTCACAACTAAATTTTGTTTTATTTAGAAAATTTCGAGGACAGATAAAAAATTTTAGGGAAATTTCTTTTCAATACGAGTATCTTTCGATCAAATAAGTTTGTTGCACTATTGGGGAATATATTTTTCCTAACTGGTGCAGTTGAAAATTGAAAATTTCTAGATAGTCTTAAAAATGAAAGGAACAATTTGTTAAGGGGTTCAGAAGTTGCTGTAATATCAGACAGCTCAGAGAGTTAGATGGTGAAAAAAAAGAAGATAGATAAAATAAAGAAAATTGAGGGTTATATTTATAACCAAGCTGCCTAGTCGGCAACAGCGTTGTCCACTTTTGTAATTCAAAAAGTAAAAAATCCAAGAAAATGATCAGTATTAAAAAGATAAAGCCCAAACATGCATTTTAAAATTTTATTTTTGCATAAATCTTTATTTTATTATTTTTAATTTACTAGAATTAAAAAAAAGGGGTCAATCGCATTCAATTTTATTTTGACGGAACAATTAAAAATTGCATATGATTGTTGAGTTTGTTATCATCTCGTTTTGCTTGAAAACTTACAAAGAAATTTAGTACCATTGAAGAGGAGAAAAAGTCACCAAAGAAAGCACTAAAACTATTATAAAAAAAACACTATTTGGAAAACTTTCCATTAAGAAAATGTTAAGCATTGAAAAAAGTGATAGAAGCACTAAGTTCACAATTCTATTCCGAAAACACATAGAGTAATTTTAGATGGGCAGCTCTTGAATTTATAGGAAAGAGACAGAGAGAGGAAAGAGACCACTCTTTTTTGTTCTCAAATTTTACCTGTAGTGCGATTCAGATCGAACATTCATATCGAAAAAACAAGCATAACGATATTTGATCGAATTCGGTATTCAGTAACTTTTCGAAAATTGTGACGAAGTTAACAGCACATAAATAATCATCGCAAATAACGATCGTTATACTTATTTTTTTCGATGGGTCGCAGCTTGAAATGAGAAAAAAATTTACTCTTGCTTTGGCACCCTTTAGTTTTCGTTTCCTTTTTTTTCAGTTATTTCGCTCGTACTTTTCTTCGAAAGTCTGCCATTTACAGGCTAAAAAGTTAATGTTGTTAAAGACATCGATATCGTGAGTTTGTTTTCTCAATTCTCTACTTTGCAGGATTATCAGCCATATAATTTCATTTAGCACGTATCCAGCCCTCGTACATACACATGTACAAACATAAAAATCCTTATTGCAATGACAGTGATGAGAGATCGTAAAAATGTTACTACAAATAAACAAAGACACATAATAGTATGGAAATAGTTGCCGGTTGGTCTAAGTGGGTGTTTGTGATGTTTTTTAGGGTTAAACACTTTAATAAAATGTTTGTCACCGGATAAACAATTAAATTAAGGTTTCAAATGGAACATAAAAATATCGTAAAAATGTTATAAACTTTCATCAGCCACAAAAGGTATTTGTTTTTACTGTGTGTGTGTGTGTGTGTGTGTGTGTGTGTGGTCGGTCAAATGACAACAAACATAAATTTTTACTTAGAAAAAGTAATACAGTTGGCTTCGCTTGTCTTGTCTTTAGAGTCGTAAAATTTTTTATTCTTCTTAAGCTTTTCATCACAAATCGTATGATAAAGTTGAGTCAAAGGATAATGAAAAGTCCCTATAAAAGTCTTTTTTTTTAATATAAAAAAGTAATTTGGGTTGACACATAAACGCACATACGACTATATGAATATACTTTTTATCATTTAAGCTATTAAAATAAGAGAGAGTGACATTTAAGTCCACTTAGCATATGTCTGTGTGTCATGAGTATCTCAAGGGGAAGCCATAAAAAAAAGAGTCAAATAATAGTTAACACAGTGATAAGTCGCCATGTTAATGATAATAAAATTATAATTTCATTTCGCATAAAGACTCGTTCATTCATTCATTTAAATAGTCGTTCAGGCGTTCATTGTTTGTTTGTAGAAGAAAAAGCTTAAGTGCGGCAGAGTGTTTAAACGAAAGTACTTAAAAATATTTTTACGAGCTTCCAAGTATTATGTCATTGTTGTGGATAATTGACATTTAGGGAGCTTTTGGCTCTCTTAAGGGGAGAACAAAAACCAAAAGAAAGAAAGGCCACCAGCTAATAAAAATTATGGCAGCAATTAAAAACAACTTAAATTAACCATTTTATTATAACGTTTATAAAATAAATTATTACTAAATGCTCCCTCGTACATATATTTACATTTATTAAAATATGTGAGATAAATAGATTTTAACGTAAAATCTTTACAGAATTTATGGCAAATACGTCTTACGTCATTAAATATTTCTAAATAAATTGTTAGTATTTATGACATATTTGCCTATAGGCTCTAAGGTTCTTGGAAATGGAATTTTATAATGCAAAATGTATGAGAGAATTTCAAAAAATTTTTAAAAATATTTAAAAAAAATTTCTGAATAATTAAGTGGCAAATTACAAATCTAGATTAACTCTCCTTTAAAACGGTGTGTGTATCATCCCGTAATCTCCTACGGTTCTTCCGGAAATTGGCAAAGTCCCTCAAAGCATCTGTTCTTGGGCATTACGAAATTTTAAAAACTTTTTTAAAAATTAAGTGAAATATTACAAAATCTAGATAACCTCTTCTTTAAAACGGTGTATGCCTTATACCGTAATCTTTTATGAATACAAACATTTTTTAAAAATACTTCAAAGTAATTTCTGTGTATTAAAAAACATAAGCGGTAACGTTAAAATATATTTATCTGCACTCGCTTTCTTAAAATTAGAAAATAAAAATGTTGATGTTTAAATCTTCTTAAAAAAGTTTTTAAGCTTTTATTCAATTTGTAAAAATTTTAAATTGAAATTCAATTATTTTATTCTTAGTGACCACTTTCTTTCTGTGTCTACAAAATTTAAGTTGCCCCTGTTGTTTTTTTTTCTTGACGTTATCATTTTCCCAACTGTGAAATTCGTTGTTAGTCATGACAAAAGGAAAATTTCATTTTTATTGTACTCCTTTACACTTTAAACAAACGAGACAAAATACAATTTGAAACAATTTCTTTGCAATTTAAATGTTTTGTGGTTTCTGTCCTTTTGTTGTTTCTTGTTTGTGTAATTTTTCTGTGAACTTTTTTTTTTATATCAGTTTGAGGTAGCAAACGTGGCCAGACAGTTTTTATGACAGCCACAACAAAATCTTTGGGCAAATGCTAAAATTTAATTTAATTTCTTTGTAAAACAAAAGAAGAAATAATGATTGTTTTTTCTTTATACACAAGGTTTCTTTTCGTCTGCTAGAAGTTTTATCTGTATTCAGAGGTGAAATTTTAAAATGACCAGCTTTAATAAGTTTTTGTTGAAATTTTAAACATAAGAAATTTAAATTATGTATTTGCAAATAAAGAACTTATTAATGAGCTTTATTAGTAGCACCAGATGGTGTCAATTTGACATCATTCGTTATTAATTCTGCATTGTTAAAATGACACCTTGCGTTGTCAAAAGTGAGCACAAACGTGATTGTTACATTATTGACACCGTTTGTGGTTATTTTGACAACGGATGGTGTCAGTTTTTCTTTGAATATAAATGAAGTAGTTGTAATTAGCTGAATTAGAATTTTTTTTTGTATAAAAAATTGTTCTTGTTGCAAGAAACAGTTTTTAAGTCAAAGGATTTTAGATGAAAACAAGACCTGAAGCTAAATCGTTATATTAGATGTCGAGCAGGTTCTATCGAAATTTAGAAGTTTTTGCATTGGATAGGCCCGTATTGTAAAAGTTATTTAAGTTAAAAATTGGTTACTACAACAAAATTGTTGCCAGTGTGTATGCGAGTATATGAAATGTTAAGCAATTAAAGGAGTGTAAGTTGTCGGCTTTAATACTTTCACTAACATAAAGGCGACGACATTTACAACAGCAAATGATGTTTAAAAAGAAAAACAACAAAGATTGTCAAAAACTAAATTGCCAAATCAGAAATGACGCCAACATTCTATTTATCTTGTTTATGGGGCGAACGTAAGTTATTTGTCGTATCAAACATAATCATCAAAATAATATTCAATCTCCCCTCAGGAAAAACTTATGATTTTCTATGTATTTAAATTAAAAATGTTAAAAAAAAAAAAAAAACAATTTATTTAGCTAAAGATGTACGACTGACTAAACTGACTATTCCTATAAACTGAATTACTTTATATAAACTTTAAGTTGAGCACAAAATTTATAAATAAATGCTGCCATAGATGAACAAAATGTGAATGTGTGTTTGTTTGCTTGCTTGCTTTATTTGTTTTCTGGTTTGTAGTCTCGTATAAGAAAAATGTGAGAGTGTGTTGTGTGTGTATGTAAGTAATGTCATAAAATTATGCTTAATGTTTGTTAAAATTGCTGTTTTTAAGAGATAAGTCCATAAAGTAAATTACATTGTAATTGAAAGTGCGGGTTCAAATGTCTATGTACGAGTGAGTACGAGTGAGTACTCGTTGTAAATATATGAGTGTGCGTCTCTCTGTTAGTGGTAGTTTAGTAGTAGTGGTTGTTTTATGTCCTTTTTCTTTTATTTAAATACAACTGGATACGTATAACATTGTAGTATGAGTTATAATGCGTCAACTTGGCATAAGACTCGTACATAATATCGACCGCATTGCTATATTTCTTATGCCATTATAAATGCCACTACCTACTCTCTGTCTCTGTATGTTGGCAAGACAAGTAGTTCTTATTTGATGATGTTGCTACTTAGCCTGCCTGTTTTATTCTGCTTTGGCTTTTGCTAGTGTTACTGTTTCTATTTGGTCATTAATTTTTATAGTTTGCTTATCTTGAAAACAACCGAAAAAGAAACAAATATGTTTTATAAGGTTGCAAATAAAATATATAAAAGTCTGAGTAAGTAAATGCTGCAAAGTATGTTTTATAGCTCTCTAAGCAAAAGTAAAAGCTTAAGAATTTTTATTTTGTATCGCTGTAATTTCAAATTTAACTAAATTTTTTTCTCATGTTTCATTTATAATTTTAATACAAGCCTGCTTACAATTTAAGCTAACCGATAACAAATACTTATGCTTTTTTATTTGCAAATTTAGTTTTTTGTTCACTTTATTTAAATCTTTTACATTAACAGGATTTCCATAAAAATTTACCCATTTTCAGGTAATATTTTTAAATTTGACCTATATATCAAACAAAAGCCATAAATAAACCATTCACTGTTGACTACATACAAGTCAGTGAAATCCTTTCTTCTACACATACACACTAACTTTCATACTCCAATTGATGGGTCTTCACACATTTGTCCCAGCTTTAGCCAATCAATCCGTATAGTGTTTTTTTTTTGGGTTATAGTATTTGTTATTTTTGGTAATACCGTTGGCCATCCTGCATATCGCCGCTGCAGCATATGATAAACTGTAAGCCAATTTTATTCTATGGGCTTAACATTGAACGGCAATAGCAAGCAAGCAACAAAAAAAAATCTGTTGAAAAAAATTATTTTATTTCTATAATTCTAACATTTAAAAGAGTGTAAAAATTGTTTACATTAAAATTTTATTTTAACAATTAACAAGGTTGTAGGGCCTCAAGCTGCTTCTAGCAATTAAATTAAATATTAAATAATAAGGCTTGAAAAAATTATAGTTTTGATTAAAAAAATATTATTTTGTTTAAAAATTTAATTGACTCATGTTAGAGTACTGAAGGTTTCTGTCGTTTTTTTAAAAAGATATTTTATTTACAGCTTCCTGTGAAATTTCATTCAAAACATTTCTTTTCTATTAACAACCATCTGAAATCCAGCTTTGGGCAATTACGAATTAACCCTTATTTTAATTTATTTTTGAATTCTTTCTGACATTAAAGTAAAATAGAATTTCCCGAATAGAAGAACTTTTCTAACTCTTCAGTGTATAAGCCTTTCTTTTCCTTTTTTATAAGGAAACAAAAAGGTCTCACTAAGTGAAAAGTTAGAAGGCTAAAAATTTCCACAAAAATATTCCTCGTAGTGTTTTACATAAGTTGGCTAGACATTTTAATCTTCTAACTCTGCAGTGTATAAGCCTTTCTTGTCCCTTTTTCATAAGCAGTCAAAAAACTTGTATTAACTGAATAGTTAGAAGGCAAAAAGGTTTAGAAAAATATTTCTTTACATAAGTTTGCTAAACATTTCAGATACCTAAAGTGGAGAACTTGCATAGTTAACTATGACGATTCAAAATTTATATTTAAAGAAAAAAAAAAAAAAAAAAAAACGGAGAAGCTTTAAACTATTGACATAAAGCCAGATATAAACTTTCAATATACTGAAACAATTTTACTTCTACCACAGTCAGCCGTAAGTCTGAAACTTTTTACTTAAAAAAATCCATTGAAAAAAAATCATATTGATTAAATATTTTAATTACTTTTTAGTTGTTAACAAAATAACACGAAGGCGTGTCGAAATATTGGAAACTAATTTAATAATAAATAAAAAGGCGTGTCGAAATATTGGAAACTAATTTAATAATAAATAAAAATATATAAAAAGACTGAAAAGCTAAAAAAAATATTTATTTATTTACTTTCAGATAAAAAAGGTCAAGTAATCAAGATTTATATTCAAAAAATTATGTTTGTATTCAAAGAAAATTAAAGTAGACTTGAAATCGATATTATGACAAATTTATATGAAAAATTTATACTTGAAGTCGTTAAAAGTCTCTTTGAATATCAGCCTTAATCTTTATTTGTAGTTAATTCCAGGAAATGTGTTGGCTTTTAAATTTATTCTTTTACTCATGATATTATCATGAGTTATTTATTCAGTACAATAAGTACCAAAGGGCATATCATATCTATATGGACCATTTCATCAGACGCTACTTTGAATCCTCAGTAGGTTACTCCCAACGTTTCTTGCAAACATTAGAACCTTTATATTGTAAAAGTAATTGACTAAATAAGAATTATTTGTTAAGAGTTGCAAAAAGATTCAAATATTCAAACAAAAAGCTCAGTAAGCATTGAACTGAATAAACACACTTCCCAACCAACATTTTAATATTGAAAACTGTATATTCTATTTTTATTCTTCTCTTCTCTTTTACATTCGAATGTACTTTCGGTATTACTGGAATGTAATTAAAGTTTATATGGAAAACAAAAATAAAAATTAGAAAAACATAGGGTTTCTCTCCAATAAGTACTTGTATTACACATAAAATTACTATTTTGAATTGTATAGAATTTTGTGCGTTTCTTTATGAGTAGAATAATAAGACTGTGCAACAAAAAAGAAACCTGTTAAGTGATAATATTTTTCTAGTAGGTTCTATCGAGTACCTTGGAAGTTTTTAAACACCCTTAAATATCTTGAATTACGGGTAAAAAACCGGGTTTTCTTACCTTTATGCTCTCATAAACCAGTAACTTAGTTAAATATCAACCTATTTTAAGTTTCTCAATAGAGAAACATTGAGGCCGTTTGAATGGTATGTATATTATTTAAGTAAACTTAAGAATTCTATGAATATATCTCAACCAAACACATTTTTTTAAAGTTTTTTCGCCATTTTTCAACTTTCAAAACGTTTTTCTACTGTATTTTATAAAGAAACCGTAAAATTTTGAAATTAATTTTCGATATAAGTTTATTATTGAGTATAAATAAGCTTTTTTTCAATCATTTAAAAATTTACCGAGTTATTAAATTTTTTATTAAAAATAAAAATAAATTTTTGGTCATTTCACTCAAAAATGTTTGCTTGGCAGTTTTTTTTTTAAGTGACCAAAAATACTCTGAAAACATTTTTTTTTTATTTTTGCAACCATTTCTTGGTGAAAATGTTCGTTTTGTTTAGCACTGAACTGGCTCAGGTTGTCTGGGAAGAAGTGAAAATCGCACTGCAGAAAATAAATTTTTATAGACATATTGCAGCCCATTTCCTCATACTCACGTTTAAAATGTTTTTTCTGCGACCACGAAATGGCCAGTTATTGTCATCATTTGATGATTTGGTGCACCAATATCCCGTTCAAAAAGATAGCATGAATGTTTATGTGGCGGTTGTAAATGAACTTTTAAGTGCCTATGATGTAATGGCAGAAAGTATGTCCATAAAAATTCATTTTCTGCAGTCACATTTGAACTTCTTCCCAAATCAAAAACTTTTTATTTAAAATCTCTCTATTACTGACATTTTATTGCTGATGTGCACTACAACTTCAATTAAATATTTAATTAAAATTTTTAATTCTTACCAACGTTTGTTTTAATCAATATGACACTCTTTTTTCTATTTCAAATCTAATTATTTATTTTTTTCTAAATGGCCATTGATTATATTTATATTTCAAAGCATTTGCTTTTAAAGTTGACTGCATTCCTTTAAATTACATCACATTCATTGCCTGGCAGTCGTAAGTGAAAAGTGGTGGCGTATAAACAGAGCATTATTTGGTCAAAGTGTAGCATAACACATCATAAACGTAAAATATATAACACGAGTATGATAAAACCCGCAACCGTAACACTTACAGCTTTTGGTTTGATTTTGTTGCAGAAAATAGTTTATAGGCGCTCCTTTTTTGTTACGCTTGTTTGTTTATATGTAAATAGTTTAAAATTTTTATTTTGATTTTATTATTGTTGTATGTCATGTTGCAGATCTATTTATTTTGTTGTAAATTTTTTTTTTTTTTTTTTAATTTTTGTTTTTTTTTGGGAGGCTGCTATTTTGCTTGCTGATATTTGTGGGTGAATAAACTTTTTGACAGTTAAATTGATGTTTCCACACAGCTTCACTCTTTTGAAAACTACATGCAAAAACACACACGCACACATACACAAATTCACACACATAGACTGATACTTACATACATAAATGTCTACTGCTTGGGCTTAAGTTAGCTGTTTGCTCCTCTATTTCATTTATTGTGGGCATGTGTGTGCGTGCATATGCTTGTATGCACAATGCGGCATATTTTGCTATTTTTGGCCTGTCTGTGAGTGTATGTGAGTGACTGATTGTTTTATTATATATATATTTTTTTTATTTCTTTAAAGTTTTTTTTTTCATGCCAATGGGCTTTAATGGCTGCTGATAAGCTTTACGGGTATTTTGCCAGCCTATTTTAAGGGATATAAAATTGTGTTTGAATATGTATGTGCATATGAGTTGGTGTATGCCTGAGTCTGCTGGAATTTTGGTTGTTTATAAAAAGCTTGAGGGCTTGAGGCCACAACAACCACTACTTGATAGTTTTGTTATTGTTGATGACGACAGTGATATGGAGAAAATTGTCCAAAACAAAAGTAAAATAACAAATTTAGGTTAATGGGATTTCTTTTATAAAAAAGTATACAGCATTTTAAATAATCAAAATATTATAACATTTTATCTCTAATAAATAGATAAATAAATTGAATGAATAACAAAAACTCATTTTAAATTCCCTACGAAAGAGTTTGATTTTTTAATGGATTTCAATTTATTTTTTTGTATGCCAATAATTGTCCAGAAGTTAAAAAAAAGAAATTTTTTTTAGCAATTTCATGCGATACCGATATGAGCTCTACAACTATAAGTATATCTGATGATGTGAATTTGAAAACAATTTTTTTTATAACATCACAGACCCTTAAAGCTTTTTGGATTTTATACAGAAAGCACCCGGGGTGTAGGAAAGACCCAGAAATTGCTCTCACTAACCTACGGGGGGGGCCACTCATAACGTTCGTTACACGATTTTTTTCAATGTTTTCTGCAGTGTTTTCACTCTGCTATTTCAAATAAAAATATTTGAATAAAATCAAACCTTCAAAATATTTTGACTACTTAAATAAATATGTTGGAATACAAAAAACTGCTCTCTAAAACCTATTTTAGAAAAATGAGTGAAGATACATATACCGAGTTAAATATGTTTACATATAACCCGTTAAGTTTTTTAGTATTTGTAAATATTTTTTCTGTATTTATGACATATTTATAAATATGTTTAGGGGAAATATAAGTGCATGGGGAAAACTATGCATAAATACGTTACGGGATAGAAAGGAAATGTCGTCTAGATTTGTAGTCTACCGCCCAAATACTCAGAAGTTACTTTGGATTATTTTTAAAAAATTTTTGAAATTTTCATATCCGTGCTGTTGCTTTGAGGGATTTTTACCATTCGACACTTTGCCGAGGTACCATTCCCGATATTGCCCATGAAAATGACCAAAATTAATTAATTTAATATGTAGGCTCTAAATTTTCTGAAAGTGTTTTAACATTTTCTGAAAACTTCGTAGTTTTTAATTTATGATGCAAAACGGAAGCTGCCAAAATTCTTGAGAACAACAGTACTGGGTTATATGAAAATTAAAAATTTTTTTTTTTTAAATAATCCAAAAAAACCGTGTTGTCAAGTCAACTGTGAATGCCTTAAAATTGTCCTTGAGTTTTTTTTTTGCTCATGGGCATTCAAATTTAAAAGTAAATTTTATATTTGTCTCTTTACTTTTTTTATATAGACGCTTAATTAACAAGTGAAAGAAGTTGTGATAATAAAGTAGATATTGTTTATGCCATAATTTTTGTTGTTTTTGTAGATTAATTACAAAATTGATTGACGTATTAACGTCACCCCAGTAAAAGATTTAAATATGAGTAAATACTTCGCTTTTAAAACTATTTTGTTGGCTTCCTAAAGTGGTTTGATGTTAAATAAAGTGTTTTATTTTATATTGTTGGCAAAAAATTTTATTTTAGATTATACGCAATTGCTAATAATTAAATTTTTATTATTTTTTTTTAATATTACGTGGTGACATTCATACGTAAGTATCGTCCTTTTAAGCCCTTTAATCAACATATTAAGAAATTTTAATGCAAAAAATTTTATAAAGAAAATTTTAATGTTTAAAATTTTAAAGGCATTTTAAATAAAAATTAAAAAAAAAAATATTTTAAAGCAAATGCTTCTGTATTTTTTTCTCTTGTTTTCTGTCTCTCTCTCCCTCTTTTTCACCCACGCCTCAAATGTATGTGTGACTTTGTATGTGTATTTGTATGCCAAATGTCTGCAGTAAAATCTTCCGCCATTTTCTATGATGAATTGCTATCCAAAAACAACAACAACAATAGCGATTACCTTTTTAAAGCTCAATAAAAAAAAACAACAAAAATACACCCAGAAATAAGAAAAACTCCCTCTTAGAAAGGAAATTAAATGGGCAACATACAAAAAAAAAAAAACAAATACAAACAAGGCCCATACAAACACACATACATTATGAAAGCAATAAAGAAGAAGCAGGTGAAGTAGAGTTGTTTTCCTTCCTTATTTCCTGCTGAATAACAGCAGCTCCAACAACAAATCATGACATATCACCAGACAAAACGTGAATATCCTTGATGTATGAGTCACACACACACACACACACACGTTTATTAAATGTATAAGAAGAATTGTGAATGTTTGTGTATACAAACGAATTGGTGGTGAAATGCTAAAATATCTCTTGCTTTATAACCTCCACTTACACATACAAATAAACCTGAATGATTATACAAAAGCATCCCATAAACTTTAGATTCAAATGGTTTAAATAAAAAGGAACACATGAGTCTGATGCTGTTGCTGCCACTGCCAGTTGTTGGTTTGTTGGCTAAAGAGGAATAAACAGGGCTGCTAACGGATGGATTTTGTTTTTTTTTTTTATAGTGAATTGTGTGCTACAGGGTGGTTATTTGTAGATTTTACTTAAATGTTCTTCGTAGTTCGTCTTTTTTTTTTTTTTTGTATTATTGTGATGGTTCTGAGGGAAGTTCTCAAAAATCTCGTTTATTTTGCTACATACTCTTGCAATGAGTGCAACCATTAGCTATAAAAACTGATGATGAGGATGTATTTGCAGAAGCATTATAATTGTCGATGTGTGCTGCTACAGCACAGTGGGTATGGAAAAATATCATAGCGCTGTAAAACTTGATGTAATAAATCACAAATTATGAAACGTTTCTTCTTGAAGAATTTTGGCTTAAATTTCCATTTCATACATTACGCTGGAACCAATTTTTTTTTTAGCTCCACTGTATATTAGTTATATGAAAGATTTTCAGTATGTAGCCGGTTGAGGAATTTTTTAATTTTGTTACTTTCGTTACAGTAGTTGTGACTGTGAACGTTTTATTACTTTTATTGCACATCTTGCCTCCCGTTCTTACTCACAGCTTTCCTTAGTAAATGTTGTGTTAAGTTGCTAGTGCTGTTAAGCTTTACGACTGACTCTATACCGTTGATGGTAATGATGACGATGATGAAATATCTGAATGTGTTTTCCCACTTTTAGTTTTCTTTTTTTTTGTTTTTCAGTAACTCCTTTTTCATATTCGTTAAAAGGAAAAGAAAAACAGGAAAACAAAGGCAAAAGAATTTCATTTTATATTTTATAGTGTATGTGTTTGTGTGCGTGTGTGTATGTGAGCATTTGAATTGATGAATGCTCCACAAATTGCATTAAAATTAAGGACTGCTACTCAGTTTTTGCACTCATTATTATTTTTTTTTGGTGTGCTTTGTTTCTCTACCTCCTGTTTCTGTTGTTTTACTAGACACAAAGAAATGTTTCAACCATCAATGGCATTAAATATAACTGCCAGTGACAGTTTTGTGTCGCAGACATTCTCTTGCTTCTTTTTTAAAATTTTATGCAATTTAGTTGTACGCAAACGGAAGAGCAAGGGTCTCCTTTTTATTATTGTTCTTGTTAGAAATTTCTATTTTAAAGAGATTTTCTATGTGAAATATTTTCTAATAAATTGAGGGAAAGAAATACTTACTATTTACAATAATGAACAGTTTTATAAAGCACTTTACGCTCTTCTTGTCTACTCATATAAATCGTTATGAAAATAAATCATTTTCTTTAATAATAACCTTGAAATTATATAATTGAGCTCAAAAGTTAATAAACGTAAGCACAAGCTCTTGTTTAGTAGCTCTAATTTAAGTAAATATTTGTAGGTAGAATTTAACAGAGATTTCTTAGCTGAAACAGCAAAACGCTTTATCAAAAAATAGCAAATCATATTACCTAAAAATCATATAAACTTTGAAGTTTCCATAAAAAATTATATGTTGCAAAAAAGAAAAAAAAATATATTTCAATAAAAAACTTCACATCACCAAGAAGAATTTCAAATTTGATATAAAAAGAAATTGGGCTATAATCATAGTCGCAAAAAAAGTACGATTTTATTAAAAGCTGACTTTTGTTATTAAGAATTTCATGAATTTAAAACCGTTTAAAAAAAAATAGAGACTATGGACCATTGACTTTTAGATCAAAAATATATATCTTTTTCTTCTATGTAGAAAAATGTTAAATTAAAATTTTATTATAGAAAAAATGTTGGTGTATTGTAAAATTTATATTTCTTTAAAAAAATGTTTATTTTATTAAAAAGTATTTTCATAATAAAAATTTGTATATCGCTAACGAAATCTTAAATGTAGTCATATTAAAGAACGATGTTTTATAACAAAATTACACTGAAACAAAAATCGCGTTGCAGTATCAACAACATATGTGGCTGATACTCTAACACCCTTCCCGTTGTTAATTTAGTTGACAAATCAACAACGGTTGGTCGTGAACTTATAAAAAAAACTAAGGATTTTACTTTTTTGACAACTCACATTATCAAATTGGTAACAAACGTTGTCAAATTGACAACGAATGTTATCATTTTTTTTAACAAAAGTTATCAAATTAACAACGCGTGTTGTCATTTTGTTATCAAACGGTGTAATTTCGACACCAGTATGGTGTTGCTTTTTTAGCCTTTTTAAGGCTAGATTTTGGCTTTTTTTTCTCGCATTTAGCCTCAAAATTTTTGATTTAGCTTCTAGCTTTTTTTGTTTTTCAAAATGGCCTTAATTAGCCTTTTTTGGAAAAATGAAAACAAATCATACATAAACAAATTCAAACTGAAACCAAATTAGCTAAAGTAATTTGTTGATAAATTGATCGAATGAAGGTGATTTCATAAGTAAAGAAAAGTATTTGGCTTCTGACTTGATTGATTAATTAATTGTTCCATTTAGTATTTAGTTATCTAGTCCTGCCGCTTAGTAATGCTAAGGTTGCTCGCTTTTGAGTACGATAAAGCAAGCGAAATATTAGAATAAAAATCGCATTAAAAATCGAAAAATAAATTATTATTTAAGGGAATTTTAAATATTATTTCTTAACATTGAAGTTGAAAAATAATTTAAAGCAATGGGGAAAACGATATTGTTTTCTTTAGTTTTTGATATATCATGTTTTTCTTTTTTATAAAAATTATAATTAAAGACTCTTAATGTAATAAAGAATTAAGAAAATTTTGAATTTTAATCTGTAGTTTTCTAACTGTTTTCTAGCTTATTTTTTTCGGGTGATTTAATCTTTTCTAGTGTTTTTTTTAGGGAAATACAGCCAGTTGCTGGTTGTCAATAGTGAGCACAAACATAGGCGATACACTTTTGACACCGTTTGTTGTCACTTTTACAACGTAAGGTGTAATTTTTTTTCTGGGTGTAAACTACAATTTTGATAAGCAATTTTAATCGGCTTATCGCCAAAAAGTCTCTGCCTTAGAAAAAGCAATATCTCATTAAAAACTACTAAGCAATTTTCGGTTAAATAAATAATCACAAAATCACACAAAAAATCTAGATAACGATAAAAAAATCTTTAACTTGGAATTTTTTTTACAAAACGATAATCACACTAAGGTCGGTATCTTTTTCTGAAAACGATTTAAAATTCATGAAATTCTTATTAACAAAAGTCAGCTCTTAATAAAAGCGTACATTTAATTAAAATTAAAATGCAATAAATAATCAGATTATCAATATTTCATTTAAAAATCTATTTATTTTTAAATTTCCATAAAAAAAAAATTTTTAATTTCATTTTAAAATCAATAATTCGTTAAACAATTTCAATAGAGCCAAGACACCAAAAATTTAATTATCATAAAAAATTATACACGCAAGAAAAAATAACCGCAACATAGTTTTGGGGGCCTTAAAACACATCACAATCACCGCCAAGCTCTGTATCGTCACCTCCAACATGAAAACCGTACTCTTCATTCTATAGCGAGTAAGAACTTTAGTCCTTGACTGAAGTTTACTCGCGAACTACAATCCTTCAGGAACACCTGCTTCCGAAAAATTGTAAGGATCTGGTGGCCTCACACCTTCTCCAACCAGGACCTAAACTAACCATCAAGCGTAGATGATTTGGAAAAAAAAAATACTTTTATCAATTTATATAACGATAAGTAAGTTTTTTTATGTTAGAAAAAACTCTAAAAATACGTTTTTAAATTTATAAATAATTTTGCCTAAAGATTTTGTAAATAAAATTTTTTGAAAAATAAAATATTTTATTTTACAAAAAACAAAATTTACTTAAAATATATAACATAATTTCTTTAAAATTCCATCATAAAATTCAATAGATTAGTAACGACCAACAGCATAAAGCATATTAAAGCATAAAGCAAATTAAGAGTGTGTAGCTGCTTACTGGCTGTAAGTTGAGGGTGTGTTTTATAACTGTTTTTGACACATTAATACCCAGTAGGTATTTTGTTTTTTTTATGATTTCTTGTTAATCCATCATTTTCTACATTTGCTTTCTTACTCTAGCTCTTTATTTCTATTTCTCTCTTGCTTTTTCAGCTTATACAAACTGCCAGCAAGAAAGAGATAACAGTACAGGAACAGCTTTTATTACAGCAACTTTAACAACAACACCAAAGTTATATTTAAAATTATTTTAAACATTAAAAAAAAAAAAAAATTTGCTTTAAATTTAATGTTATTTTAGAAACCTAGGTTAGTTTTTTAGTATTTTTGTTGTTGTTACATTTCAAGGTTTCTCTGATACGCAAAAATCGAACACTCACAATCACTGTGTGTTATTTAACACGTGTCTAAAAGTCGTAAAAATTGTAAACTTTTTCACTCAACAGAAAGAAAACAGAATAAAATGAATGTCGTTAAAGTTTATGATTATTTGTGTCATGTTTTTGTATTGTAATGCTTATAAACACTTTTGTTTGTTGTTGCTATATACGCTATATACTGGTAAACTAAAAATGTCTGTCGCTTAAATGACTCGCTGGCTGGGCTAAGTGATGCGAATTAGATGGCTGGTGTAGTTGTGTCAGTTAACTGTCAAATTGAATTTGTTTAGGCTAAATGTTTTTGTTGCTGCTTGTATGGGTGTATATGTGTGTGTCAGTTTCAAAAAGGGAAAAGAAAATTTAATAAAACAGCCAACAGGTTTCATTTATTTTCTTCTTCTACTTTTAAAACATTTTTATGTGCGTGAAGTGCACTTCCGAAAATTGTTATTGTTGTAGCTGTTGTTTCATTGCGTTACCGGAAGTTGTTGTGTCATGCTGATATTTGTAATTTTTAACACTATTTTATTTATGTTTATGCCGTTATGTTACTTTTCGTTTTTTTTCTTTTATTTTATTTTTATTATTTTGTATTCAACTTGTCGGTTGTTGTAGCTCAATGTTGTTTTAGGTCAAGAATTTTTACATTTTTATGTTGATTATTTATTTTGCTTTATGTCTCAAAGTCGAGGTCAAATTTTATGTTCTTTTTTTTTTTTTTTTTGCCCAGACACAAAAATGTGCACAAAGAAAAATCGATTTTTTTCTGACAAATTGATGGAACTCTCAAGTTCAGTTAAAGTTGAACAAAAAAAAGTGTGTTGTCATAATGACAGATAGGAAATCAAGGTTCATAAGGAGTCACTTTGAGCAAAGTAAGTGAAAGCATTTGCTCTAGCAACATTCTTATTAAGTAAAGCCGATATTTTTTTTTAACACCTAATCATACTCTAAGCTCCAACCGTTCAAAAATACACAGAACATACTCGTATATTCTCTTAGCCAAAAAAATTAACGTTGATTTTAAAGTAAAATTTTTTAAAAAATTATATGAAAAATTTCGTTAACGTCGACATTAAAGTCTATGTTAATTTTTTTGTTTTTGGATAAGGGGGATAATGTTTCCCTTGCAAATTTTCTACACCAAAAAACCCACATAATTCTCAATTGGCAACAAATATTACAAAAGCTAAAAACAAGCTTAGAATTGTTAAATATTAAATTGAAATTTATTTATTTGATTTTGGGCAACTCTCTCCCTCCCTCTCTCTAGCTTTCTTTATGCTGCTCAACCCTTCAAATCAATAAATTGAAATTTCAGTGGCTTAGCTGGTACATTGATAACGTTAGTTTTAAACATATTGACGGCTGGATAATCGAATCTTATCTCAAAGTTAGTTAACAATCTTGTTAATACAATTTCCAATTCTAAATCAACAATACGTTTTCCTATACAAATGCGTGGACCAAAACCAAATGGCAAATAAACAAATGGATTTGGCTCTGCAACAGCATCAACTTTTTCCACTCCATTTAAATCATTACAGCGTAACCAACGTTCTGGTAAAAAGTTTTCTGGTTGTGTAAAATATTTTGGGTCTTTTAAAAGTAATTGTGCAGCCATGGCGATATCAGTGTTGCTGGGTATACGATAACCACTTAATACAATCTCTTGGGCAGTGGCACGAAAATTCCCAACAGCTATAGGATTTAAACGTAAAGATTCTTTGATGCAGGCTCTCAAATATGGTAGATTTTTCATGTTGTCTTTGGTTAAAACTGTGTCTTTGCAAGTTAAAGATGTCAACAGTTCCTGTCTGAGCAGCGATTGTTTGTTGGGATTTTTAGCCAAACTAATTAAACAGGAAGCTAAAGCAGAGGTTGTCTAAAAGTAAAAAAAATCAAAAAATTTTCCTTTTACTTCAGTTGTGAGAACTAAATTTGTTACCGAACAAAAATTCAAATTTTTTAATTATGATAATAGAAAAGCGGTTCTATAACTCGAAATTTATGTAAGAAAATTAAAAATTAGACTGTGTTAACGAATTGTGGTTCCTATAACTAAGAAATTTGATTATCACAATTGAATTTTTGTTAGAAAACAAATTTTAATACTCGGAGAAATTACACAAAACTTTGAAAATATTGCAAACAAAATTCGCAATAGCAATAGACACTTTTAAAAATCACAAATATTTATTTATCAACTACCTCGGTTTCACAAGTTGTCTTTGCCAAAGGAAAAGGTACTCGAATTAAACTTACCGTATCCACTCCGGCCAAAATTATATCCATTGCCATTGTTGTAGCGATGAAGCGATCCTTAGTTATTAATCTCTCCAATATACTTTTTTCACTTTCGGGCTTTTTTGTCATATTCTCATTTGATCGGTCTTTGGCTTGATTTACATATTCTAAAGCCAGCGCATTAAGTAAATTTAAATTTTTTATGATTTTTTTAAATTTTGGTGTGGGTATCACTTTCCACATTGAAGGCTGGAAATCCAATTCGAAAAGCAATTGAAAGAATTCCCCTAAATTGTCTATAATGGCCTTGGCTTTTGGATTTGCTTGACTGTTTTCTATCATATTTAAATCTGTATCTAAAGCTACTAGACCCACCGAGTCCATAGTCCAATATTTTATAAATTGCTCAAAATTATCAGGCACTTCCAAGCTCATGGGATCTGTTATGCGTTTTATGCATTCAACAAATTTAATAGCCACTTGATCCATTTTGGGTATATAAAATTTTATAGTTTTGGGATTCATCATTATGGGATTAACAGCCGAACGAAACTTGGACCAGTCTTCACCCTGACTTCATTTGTAAAATAAAATAAATTTTTGTTAGAAAAAAAGCTTTCAGTTGCAAGTTAATTTATTTTATCTTACGCGGCTACCAATCCCACCGCATGTTGAAATAAATCTTTTTTAAGATGTTTACGATGATATTGTATAACATCGAGACCTCTACGTGTGGGATACAGGCCTTCCGTACGAAACACTTGTTGATAATCTTTGGGATTATACGAAAAAACAATATCTCTTTTGCCAAATACTCCTGGTATCAAAAAAATATTTCCATATTGGGAACGCATTTCACGATTAAAATCTATGAAAGATTTTTTATAAAATTTTCCTGCCAATGAAATAAGTAGGAGAAAAGAATTAACAAACACCTAAAAGCAATTGTTTTTAAGTTATTTACCTCCTGGCATATGATTTCTCAATAACTGATATTTAGACGGACCTGGCAGAGATTCAAATGGTTTTGCTGATAGCCATTCGGTTTGTGTTGTGTTATCAAACTTTAAAAAATTAATTATTTTGTTTTATCAAAAATTCCATTAAAGCGTAATTAAAATCATAAAAAAATATTTTTAAACAATTTTTATTAATAATTGGCGGGAATATTTCCACTATCTTTTTTAAGGAAATAATTTATTATTTTTAATTTTTAAAGATATTTTGTTTGCATTGTTTTATTAATCTTTAAAAAATAAATAATGTTGTTTTATCGTAAAAAAAAATATTTTAAAAAAATTTAATTTGGATTTAGGCACAAATAAAGATTATATTTTGTTGAACCAATAATGTTTTTAAGTTTTTAATTGAAGGTCTTGTAATTTTTAGCAATTAATTAGAAGATAACAAATTAGGGAAAAAAATGCGTTGTATGTTAATGTTGCTCATTAACTGCAAAAGCGTATTAACTAAAAAAAAATTATATAAATAAAATAAGAAACTAAAAATAAAATTTGTGAAATTCAAATGGGTAAAATTTTTTTTTATAAATTTGCTTATTTAAACTGCAGAAAAATTTAAATTAATGCCCAACACTTTCTTTAAAATTCATTACGCTAGAAAGTCTGTTAAATATACACCTAATTAAAAAATTACAATTTTCTTCATTTATTTATTTCATTAATTATATAATAAAAAATAAATTAAATTTGGAAAAAAGGAATATCAGTGTCATCACCAGAATAATTTTGTTCATCATCTTGTGTTTAAATTGCATAAAAATCGTGTTGGAATAAAACAAGTCATGTAAAAAGAGAATTTTATTTTCTTTTTAACTCGGGTTAAATCAAATTTGTGGTAAAAAAAATTCGTTTTTCATCACCGGCCTTTTTCGTGTGAACCAATTAAGTTGTAAAAGTTTAACATCTAGTATTTATATGCCGGTTATGCAGAAAAGGAATACGAGATTTAGCGCATAAATAAAAAAAAATATTAAAGACTAACCCCCAAATTCATAAAAAATATTATGTGCTTATTAAGGGCTTATTTGACAAACTTCTATCCAGTATTTGTCAAATAAGCACATAATATTTTTTATGAATTTGGAGGTACAAAATTAGCTGTTTAATAATAAGGAATTATTTAAAAATTAAGTTGATATGTTATTTTTCGAACTTGACAGCAAAAGAATATAATAAAATTAAAATTTTGATTCAACATAAAAAAAATAAAAATTATGAAGTGAGGCAAAAGTAATGCCCTAATTTAATATTTTGTTCCTGAAGAACAGGGAATTATTGTTACTCCTTATCTGGCAAAGTTTCAAGGCTCTGTTTTTTTTAAATATATTTCAATTAATTACATTACTTCTGCCCCAATTTGTGTTTAAAAAAAAATAAATCAATTAAGCTGGAACAGCTTACACTTACACCAACCATTGTTGAGTAAAGAGATAAAGAATTTAAATCTGGTTGAAGTTTATTTTTGATTTTACAAAATGTTGTTTTTAACATTTTTTTTTGTTTTTGTTTTTTTTTTTTTTTTTTTAATTTTAAAAGAAAAAGTCAATAAATCATAAAATCACTTAACTATTTTTACACTTTAATATAATAAAGTTTTGTAATTAAAAGAAATTTTTATAAAGCTTTTCGGTAAAGTTATAATTTTATTATTAATGAATTTGAAATGCTTTTTAATATTATAAATCGAATTTATTTAGTTGTGTTTTTTTTTTTAAATAATAAAATTGTTAAATAAATTTTTGTTTGTTTTAAGTGTTTCACTGCTTAATAATGTTGAGTCTTTAAAGAGTCTGCTTCAACTGACTAAAAGTAAACCAATGAGATTTGTTTTAAAATTAATGAAAAGATAAAGAAATAATAAAAAAATGCGTTGTTGCTCATTAACCGTAAAAGAGTATTAACTAAAAATAAAAGAAAACTAAAAAAAAAAAAAATATCGATTTCTAATGAAATTAAAACTTTAGATTTTTTATTTATAAAAATAAAATTCATTTTCTACTTGTTTCAGTGCTTGTCCTGAAATGTAATATATATATATATATGTATTTACAGTTAAATACAATTATTTAAAGCCACCACGCCTATTTGTGCGCCCATTTTTTTTTTCATTATTTTACTTTATTTTGCTTTAGAAAAACAGACAGTTACATAAATTTCCCTAAAAAATTTGCTTAAATTTATTTTTAAAAATTTGTCCTAAAAAATTTAGTCCGTAAAATTTATAAAACAAGTATTTTAAATTTACTTGAAGTTAATTATATATATCCTTAATAAACCTGTTGTAAAACTTGTAATTTATTAATCTAGCATTGACATGCAGAAAATGTTAAAGAAACTGTTTTGATTTGTGACATGGGTATTTGGTACTAACTAAAGGGCTGCACAAGCATACTTGAAATGGCTTCCAAGCACTTTTTATTATAAAATATTACAGATGTTTGTAGTGATGTGTGGCTTTCAAGTACTAACATACACCGAAGTTATTCTAAAGCAAACTAAGCTTTTCTTGTAGTTTTAAGTGCTCTCTAGTGCTGTGATTACTCAAAAATGTTATCAAATTTCATGTGTTCTGTTTACAAAATGTTCAGATGCCTGAAAATATGCCTTATTGGGTTAAGTTGAGGTTGCGTCACACTGTGATAGACTGGGACCACCGTTGCCAGAAGCTAAAAATAAAAATAAGCTAAATTGACCAAAAAAAAAGCTAGAGACTGTCTAGATTTGTAATCTATTGTGAAAATATTCAGAAATTACTTTGGATTACTTGAATTTTTTTTTGGAAATTTCCAGAGCTGTTGCTCTCAGTGATTTCAGCAACTTCCGAATGAAAACTAGAAGATTGAGGGATTAAAATACATTATTTTAAAGGGGAGACTGCTTTGATTTGTAATCCATTACTTAAATATTCAGAAATTACTTTGGATTATTTTTTTAAATTTTTTCGAAATTTCCATATACCCCAGTGCAACTTCCGGCTGAACCAATAAAGATTAAGGGATGGGACACATATCTCTTTAAAGAGATGATCGTCTAAATTTGTAATGTAAATAAATAGAAGAACAAGAAGAAACATGTCGAACTAAAATATGTTTATTACTTACACTGAGAAAAGAATTTCGGTTGTGAGAATTAGATTTGTTTTCAATCAAAAATTCAGTTGTGTAAGTTGAATTTTTTAAGTGTGACATTAGAAAATTGGTCTAACAGCTCGACCACAATATCGAACTACAATATCGAATCTCGTTGCTACAACTATAATAAAATATTTGATTAATACAACTCCATGTTGGATCAAAAACAAAATTATTTCTTACAACAAAAGTTGATTTCTTTGTGTAAATACCAGAAAAATCAATCACAAATAAACTTTTTGTTAACCGATTCTCATTCATACTTTATTTTGTATGTATGTATTTGTGTGTGAATTTGTTCTTATCAAAGCTCTTGAAATGCCATCAATGAAGCTGCTACTACAAATCATAAAGATACACTCTCAAATGTGATGCCAGCAACTCTAAAAGCATAAAAATATCTTTCTCATATGTGTAATAAAAGAAACAACATGTTCATCATCCACTTCAATTTCAAGAAAACGTTTTTCTTCTATTTTCTTTTGCTTATCGCCTTTATACTTGCCATTGTTATAGTCATCTGTTTTGGCATTAAAACGTTATGTTAAGTGTGTAATTTTTATAGCAAACGGGGCAAAAAAAATATGTACGAAATAATTTTCAATTTCATTGATGGCATAAATATTATGTGTACCATTTGCTTTATTTAAGTTAACAATAAAGGAATTTTTTTATACAATCAAAAATATGAAAAAAAAGGAAAAGAGAAATAAGTCAAGTACTTTTTCACATACTCGTATGTGAAGTTATTTGGATTATTTATTTAGGAAAAAATTGCAGTTTTATGAAATCTTTGCTAAATAAGAAGAATAAGTAGAATAAGAATAAGCAGAAGAAGAACCAAGTTATTACAATTCAACTAAAACGAAATCAGATACAGAAGAATAAAAAAAAAATTCTGAGGGCTACCTAAACTGTCCATATACTGCCATCTCTCACTATACTTTTTCTCGTTCTATGAGAAAATCAGCAGACAGACAGTTCAGTACAGAGCGAGGGAGGCTCTCAGTTATTGTGTACGGATGACTACAAAATAAATACTACTAATGCTAGTGCGTGAGTTCGAAGCCCACATTTCCACAACTCCCAGTTTTCAGATAAGTAATGAGTCTGCGTTCTAGCTAAAACTTATATAGAGGTACCGTCCTACCACTATATGATTTTTTATTGTGGTTCTGATATCATACCTATTGAGTTGAATAGCTTCACCAAAATATATATCGTTACTGTGGCTACTGGGTTATAATGGGCATCTGAGTAATGAAAAAAAGAGTCTTTGACTGTGATAGTCGCAGAAAATTATTGCATTCTATATCGAATAAAAGCAGTCAAAATTAATGGCCCGTTCAGCGATGTCACAGGAAAACCTAAGCGAACTAAAGCAAAGCACATTTGTATTAATAACAAAAGCAATGTACGAAAATTTGTGCTTTATTTTCGTGCGCTTATTTTTTCTTGCGAACAGGCCATAAATTTTTTTTGCTTGCAATGATTTGCGATTATCGATTGTGGTTGTTCGATATTGATTCGGGCCCAGAATTTGAGGTTGACACTTCCTTCAAAATGTAAGCTCTTTGCTCCTCATATCTGTAACTCTTGGACAATATACAAATTTTTGGAAAGTAAAAAACTTAGAGTAAAGAGATCTTGTATTCCTTCAGAGAATTCGTTAATTGAAAAATGGGCGTAAAAGAGGGCGGGGCTGGATGGCTTTATCTTTTTTCCTATTTTTTTCTTTGTATTTTAGAAAAAAATCCAAAATTCCCCAAATCGATCCAGACCTTCCTGAGTTCTTGTGCAGCAATGGCAATTCATTTTTGTATATGTGGAATATGAGCTTGAAAAATTATTCATATTAAATCAAGTTATCTATAAATTGACTTGAAATTGTGATTTTAACTTGCTACCCTGGTAATATTATCACACTTTAGAAAGTATGATTGTGGCTAAAAAGGTGTAAAAAGCATGTTAACTTGTCTTTCCTAAAGAATTTTATTTACAGTGTTAAAAAGTATTAAAGCTTAACATAACAAACAGCCCTAAAGGCGGCAACAATTTTTTTTACGATCAACAGGCTTTCGTTCATTTAAAATTTTAACAGTTAACGAACGATTGGGTGACCTACAAGATCAGCGCTTAACTGCTCTTTATGGCTTGACTCTTATTATTTTTATTATATAAACATTTTTCTCAAAGCTGTTCTTTAACAAATACATTTAAACAAACGTACATACATACATACATTTTCCCTTTAGAGCACATAATCTTTAGCACACAATTACAATTTTCATTATAACGAATTTTCTTTTGTATTTAATTTTAAAATTAAATTCACATTCCTTTCCACAAAGGATATCATTTTAATGAATTCAAAACCCCTAAAGTAGCAAAAAAAAAAAAAAAATAAAAAGAAAAAATTCACACTGATGAATTAAATAAAATGAAATGCAACCAAGAGAAGAGCAAAAGGAGCGCAAAAAAAAAATTAAATTAAAATAAAAAAAAAAAAACGTAACAACAAGAAAAAAGAAAAATATAAAAAAATATAAGTCAAATATAGTGTGTCCCCATACAGCAAATACAAATACAAATAAAAAGTAACAAGCACACACCAACAAACAAATACAATTCAACAGCAAAAGAAACGCCGTCATGCATACATTTCAGTGACAGGACATGATTAATGGTTGTCATTGCCAAACAAAACATAAAAAATTGTTTTTCTTTAATATAAACACACGCATGCATACACTCACACACTCTCATACAGAAATGTATCATTCTTAAGTGTTGTGTGTATGCGTGTACGTATATGTGTGTGTGTGTGAAAGTGTATGAAACATACAAAATTTTTACACAAAGCAGTTTTATCGTATAAAATGCAATGTTACTTAGTTTTTTTTTTCTTTTTGCTGTTTGTTACCATCACATCATCAATGTAACACACTACCACTCTACTGCCACCACTACTATTTACAGTTAATGATGGTAGCGAGTATTTCCTTTTTAAAGTGTGAACCCAAAAAAAGCGTTTTCCTGTTTTTCTTGAAGTCAACAGAGAGTGTCTTAGTATAGGAGGTTTTGTTAAGCTAAACTTTTGAATATACTTTCAAAGTAAAATAAGAACGTCTAATTTTTTTAAGACTTTAAGGTCGAATTAGAAATATTTATTTTCAAAATGATATTTTGCTTCACTAAATATACTCTGAAGAATCTACAAAAGGTTGAAACCCAATATCGATATAAAAATAAAAACTTAAGCCGTTTTAATATATTGAAAAAGAATTCCAACGTGTAAGATAAATTTTTTGTGAGCATTTGGAAAAAGTCAAAGTCAAAGAAAAATGTTGCTGAACTTTAAAAGATTCAAAATAAAATCTTGCGATTTGCATTGATGGCCTTTGAAGCCATGCAAAATCCGCCAGAAGCGGCAAATACAGATTTATTTTATGCTTTACTGGTTTATCATATTTTATTGTCTAGAAATATGGCTGCCTTAACTATGGTTGTCAGAACTAAATTTGTTTCCAATCGAAAATTCAGTTGTGATAATAAATTTTTTTACTTGTGGTAACAAAAATTCCATAATATAGACCAAAATTTAGTTTTCCTAAAAACATTTTGAGCTGTAAAGTCTCAAATAAAAAATTAGAACTGAACTTTTGATGGAAAACAAATTTAATTATCACAACCGAAGTTGTTTTCACAGTGCATAGACTTGTAGGTAACGCTTTAATCTTTCCTAATTAAACCCTGGTTAATTTATGCAGACAAGCTAAAAGGCTTTGTGGATTTATGTTGTTAAAAATAAAATAAAAAAAAACAAAATTTTACTAGCTAAACTTGTTGAAAACTTTCTTCCAGCACACACTTTCAAATAAAAGAAAGAAAAAAAAATAAAAAAATAAATGAATGCGTTAGTGATGAACTTTAAAACAGTCGAAAGTACTAAGAGGTAATGAAATTACAATGATTATTTTAACAACAATAAAAAAATATTTCCAAGAATAGAAAGAAAAAATGAAACATTAGTGTTTGTAGGTATAGACTAGTATGTATGCAAGTGTTTGTGTGCTAAGAAACCATTTGACAGTAGAACAGCACCCTCAATTAAGAAAGAACTGCATGATTTCGTTGTTTTCTAAAGTACGAGTGAGTGATTATGTAATGTGCGTGTGTATGTATATAAAGTGTGACATGCAGTTGTTTTTGCTTTTTTTTTCTTTGTGGATATTGATATCGCTGAAGTTTTTTCCTTTTCAAATCGCTGCTTACGTTGTTGGTAATGTTTTTATGTAAAGAGTTCTTCAATAAGAAAAAGTAAATTTTTCAATGCTCAGCTTTTCTGGCCTCGATACCCAGATTTCTCTTCTTAAATTTCATCTACGTTCTATCTGGAATATCGGGGGAACCGTTTTAAAAGATCTTCTCAGTTGATTTAATGGTACAGGTTGGGTCAAAATTACTTTTTTATACCTTGACAAGTAGCTATTTCAAGACGTAATCTTGAGATTTTATTTAATGGCGGCGTCGCAAACGAACCAAATTATTTTCAGTAATAACACCACACAAATCCACTGACTTTGACAGCAAACGAAAGTTCAATTGGCACAAACTTGGGTAATTTTTAGTGCATCAAATTATGCAATGTTGAAGACGCTTTCACTTAATTTTTATTGAAATTGTAGTATTTTCTATGCTATTTATATTCCTCTTGCTGGCTTGTCTATAGAAAACATCCAGGGTCTAGACAGGCATCGAGCCTTGCGACCCCCAGTTTGGTAGGTTAGTAAGCTACCTTTTCATTAATGTAAGAATCAATAACATTTCCACCACGCAAGTTTTTTTTTTATAAATGCTTTACTAACTGGGTAAAGTTCTTTCGATTAATTTTAATTTCATTACCAACATTAACCTTCAGTTGCAATTAGAGTGCTCTTGGCTTGAAGCACATGTTGGTCGAACATGTAACGTGTCATGTGAATAATAAACCACCCGCCCTAATTGAAAAACTCTTTAGCTGTTAGTGCACCTTAACATGCTCGTGTGGGTGACAAAGAAATTCCCCAGCAATTTTGCAATTGCGTAACCTTTCGTTTCTCATTGTCTGTATCAAGCTTCAATGCTTCACAATAAAAGACACACAAACTCATAGAAATATGTACAATAAGAAGAATTGAAAAGTTTTTGGAAATAGAAATGGCTTGAATAAATAGATTCAAAGTCTCTTAATAAACTTTGGTTAGTCTTGAGAAGCAGGGCTTATTAAAATTTTTATTTTAAAACGCTCAAGGTTGGTTAAAAAATGTAAAAAAAAAATTTGCAACCTTGGCCTTGTTCAACCCATTTTTGTAGGGGTCCTGCAACTCGTTAAATATGTTTATGTTATATAAAAGTTGGTGATCCTTTTTTCGTATTAAAAAAATTTTTTTTGTTTGGTGTGAAAACAACTGTATCTAGCGAAATTTTGAGTTATTTTAAAGTACACTGAAACAAAACTGTGGCACAAATCAAATGAAACTATTTCTTTGTAATTGTTTCATTGATTCAATGAAATATTTCTTACATTATGTGAATTAATTAAATATTTTAATTAAATTAATGAAATTACTTTTATTAAATTAGTGAATATTTCATTGAATTAATGAAAAATCCATTCAAATCCATTCATTAAATCAATGAAATAATTCATAAAATATATAAAAAAAATTTTTCAGTGTAAGAAAAAAATTAAAAGTTGATACAAAAACTGGAAATATTAAGACATTTTTTAAATGCTTAAGAATTTTGTATAGAATGTGCTGCATACTTCATTATGTTTTCTTTTAAATCATTATGAATTCATCCACTGCTAAATTTCGGTTTCAATTGATGTTTATATTCACCAACACACACTTACAAACACACATTTACATACACATATCTGCCCTCACCCACACTCACCTTTTTTTTATTGAAACTGTTGCAAATACGGCTTTTCGCTTGCCACTACTTGTTTGCTTCTTTGCTATGCTGTTAATAATACGTAAATATACCGTGCGGTTTTCAAAAAAAAAAAAACATTTTTTTTCTATTTTTCAATCCTGCTTAGCTAAAATAAAATTTAATTTATTATATTTTCTCACTAAGCATTGCTAATCGAATTGCGTTTTAATCAATTGAATTGAAAATTAGAATTAATGATGGAAATGGGATTTACATTTTAGCCAGAAAAAATGGATGAGAGAACTTGAAGAATTATTCTTAAATTTTGTTCATGAATGTGTGTGAGTGCGTGTGTGTAAACAATATTCATGAGCTGGCACTTCATTATAGATAAAAAATTGTGCAAACTAGAGGGCTGAAAAAAAAACAAAACCTCTTTGAATAAATTTAAAACAACAATTTGTTTGTTTTTTTCCTTGTTTCTTTTAATATTAGAAAATTGATATAGACAAACAAGACTGTTTGCTAAAAGGAAATCAAGTACCGATATGAGTAACTTCCTTTTTTTGTCTTCTTGCTGTGCACAATCAATTCTTATCTCTTATTTTTCAAATAGAATAATGTAAACTATTTATTTTGTTTGGACGTCGTTACTTAAGTGTGCTTGGGAGTATCTTCAACACGGTCATCCTGTGTTTTCATTTATTTTGTCAGTCTGATTGTCTCGTCATTTTGTTTCTCTGTTTGTGGTGGTGTTTAAAAGCTTAAAATATTCACTTACACTATTTATTGTGTTTGTATTACTCAATCATTTGTAAAATAAATTATTTTGTGTTACACAGGTATCCAAAAATCTGACTACATAAAAGGATCTACATGAATTCTCTAATCTGCTCTTATTTCTTTAATTCAAAAATAAAAGTAGAGAAAGTTTTTAGAATAAAATTATTTTTGAAAGTAGTATAAGTCCACTTTTTTGAAAAATTTTTTTTAGTGTTAGTTAACTATTTTTTTAAGGTGACTTATACCACTTTTAAAAATAACAGTTCATATTTTTAATTTATTTACTTGAGGTAAAATTTTAACGTTTTCTTATTGAAGATGCAACCAAAAATTAAAAAAGCTTAAATTTGTTCTCAACATTTTACAAAAAAGCTTATTAGAACTCCCATTTAGTTATAAATCCTTCTATGTTTTCCAAATTAACTGAAAACAACTTAATGAACTAAAGCTGCCTGCTCACCTTTACGTAGAGCACATTTAAACAGAAAATGTTTTACAAAATTTCTTTATTCGTGTCCCATAAACATGGTAGTAAACTGAAAAAGAAGAAAACAACATGCTTAACGAGCTTTTTACTTTGACTTCTGTTACAAAATTTGCAGTCTTCAGGTAAGAAAGGACAATAATATCGTAAAATAATGAGAAAGTTTTGTCCAGTTATTGTGCAGTTTCCTTTTTTTTATAACTTTGCTACTTATAACATACACACTCTCACAAACACACACATACGCACACACTTACACAAAAAAATTGACATTTAAAAAGTTTTTTTTTTCTTGTGTCCACTCTGCCCATGCACGAGTATTTTTATATTCCAACGTTCATTTATTTGATTTTCATTGGACCATTACTTTGTTGGTTTTTATTTCCTTCACTTAAGGTACAATCTTTTTTTAATAATGCAAAAACTATAAGAAACATTTTTCGTACGATAAGATAACTTGCATTGAATTCGTTCGTTCGTTCGTTCATTCATTCATGCATTCATTCGTTAGTTCGTTTACTTATTTATTTATTTATTTATTTATAACTCTTGCACTCTTTGTATGCAGACATTTCCGTTTTGTTAAAAAAAGAAAAAGAGAAAAAAAATTACAAACAGAATTTCATTTAATTTTCTTGTTTACTTACTTTGGTTTTTTGTATTCTTCAACAAAGAAAACTAAAAAGTTTTGCTTTTCTTTAAAGTCATTTTCTGTATCAATAATAAATTTCTATCACAATTTATTATTTATAAGATTTAATAATAAGCAACAAATTGTTTCGTATACAACTATTGATTTGAAAGACATTTCTTTGTCGTCTGTTAAAAGAGACTTAAAAAAACTGTGAAAATAAATATTCTTAAAAAATGCTATTTTCATACATAAGACATGAATTTAATAATCTCTAAAGAGACAAAATAAATAAAAACAAAAAATATATAAAAACAAATCAAAGAAACACTTAATTTTCCCTTGTATTTTCTTATCAACTATTTTCATTTCTTGGTGTTGAAAATTTTTGATTAAAAATATTTTTCATATTAATTAAAATTTTAATTGTATCAATTCGAAGATTGACATTAAATATTCTTTTTAATATAATTAAAAAAATTGTTATATTATATTTTAATTAACAGTTTAATGGAATCAATTAAAAAAATTAAGCAAGTATACTTGAAAAGACACGTTTATCATAAAATATTACACATGTTTGTAGTGTTATGTGCTTCGCATCAATCAATACATATAAATAAAAAATGAATTTAGGCACCAATTGTACACCAGGAATTTTTGTAAAATTGATGAAAATTAAAAGGAGTCCTTAACCAGTATATGACTCATATCGTCATATGTTTTTAAAGAAGCCTTAAGTTGAATTTAAAAAAGTTTAAAACAGAAAACAAAAACTCTCTAATAAGAAAAATTAACCACATTTTTTTCAGGTTCAGAAGGGGACTCGTTGAGTCCTCAAATATTGTGGCTTTGTGATATCTGTATAAGAGGAAATACGAGACAAAAAATATTGATAAAGCAAGAGTAGAAAAGAAAAACGAGATACTTTTTTTTTTAATTACACACGATAAGAAACTCGCTGTCGAAAGCCATCATCTCAAACAGAATTAAATTTGTTTGATATGGAATGTAATCATTTGATCAAACTGACCCTGTAATACCGATTTACCTACTATATAAATAAAATTAATTTTCTGGTTGTTTGTTTGCTTGTTGACTATAAAAATTTTGTTTTCCAAAGAAAGGATTTATCTAAAGTTTGGAAAATACAATCTAGTTAAATTCCTTTTTTTTAAATATCGCATGCGATAAAAAAAATTTACATACATATTCTTCACACATGTACTGAATTTAAAGGGGTTTATAGAGAGATGAAGCCATTCTGACCAAGCCCTTCTATTTCAAGGAATGGGATCTAATGAAAAACAACCACAATGGATGGGGCTATCATCCTGGGATTACAGTTTTTCCCAATTGTATTTGTAAAGCTTTTTTTAGAAAACGTTGAAAATTTCTCTTAGTACAAAAATAGGGTATTTGTGACCCCTGAGGGATGAAGGCTATTTCTATCTAAAGTCATGTTACCTAATGGGACATATATCATTTTAAAGTGAAGGCTGCTTAGATTTATAATCTACCATTCAAATACTCAGAAGTTTCTTTGAACAATTTTAAACTTTTTTTTTGGAATTTCCATATACCCCAGTACTGTTGTTCTTAAGGATTTTGGCAGTTTCTGTTTTGTATCATCAAATAAAAACTACGAAGTTTTCAGAAAATGTTAAAACATTTAAGGAAAGTTGAGAGCCTACAGATTAAATATCTTTTTGATTTTGGCATTTTTCATGGGCAAAGTCGGGAATTGTAAAAATCCCGCAAAGCAACAGCACGTGGTATATGGAAATTTCAAAATTTCTTAAAAATAGTTCAAAGCAATTTCTGTGTATTTAGGCGGTAGATTACAAATCTAGACGACCTCCCCTTTAAAATCATATATGTTCCATCTAGCAATCTTCTTTGGTTCATTCGGAAGTTACTTTGGATTTTGAATTTTTTTGGAAATTTTTATATACCCCAGTGTTGTTGTGATTTTAAAAACTTCCCAACGAACCATTAAAGATTGTGGGATGGGACAGATATCATTTTAAACAAGAGCTCGTCTAGATTTGTAATCTGCCGCCGAAATACTCAGAAGTTTGTTTGAACTAAATACATTCCAATAGGTTTCGATTTTTTTCATATTTTTAAAATCATTCCTTTTTTTTCATAATTTTTTACGAAATTATTAAAAGTACTTCCATTAACGACATGGTTATGTTTTTAAAGTGTTACCGAATTCAAAAACGGAGCCAACTTCATTGACTTTACAAATCTGCTTTTACAAAAATATTAAATTTATTATAGAAAGAAAACTCTCTGGTTTCATTTTCAAAATGCGAAAAAACCCGAGTAATAAAGCAAATGAATAGCTGCCCAAGAGGAAGTTATAAAGTTTATACAATAATTTCGAACTTTTCGTTTCAAATATTTTAAACATTTTTTTTTTCAAAGTCAAAATGCTACTAATTAAACCTTCAGCGAGCGACTGAGAGTTTGTACGTTTTTTTCCACTAAAAACCTGCTTACTAAGTTTTTGGTTTGTTACACTCATTTATTAGTTCTTGTTGTATTTTTTCTTAATTTATTTTCATTGATTAATAGACAGTGTGACGCTTTATTTTCATAAGTACACACTCAATATAATTGAGATAACAGCAACTAATGATCAGTAGCCGTTAAGAGGCGTTTCAATAGAAAAACATCAACTAAAGAGCATAACGCCCCATTTGGAAACAGCAACTACGAGTAACACTTACAAATTGACATTATATGTTAAAGAACGTGTACCGGTAACACCTACATTCGACAAAAAATACAAACAACAAATTCAACTCCTCTAACTAATGATACTGACAAAATTTTGCCAAAGTACTAGTTCAATTGACACGTGACATGAAAAGTCATTTAGTTTTGAGCGTTATCAAATAAACAGACAGACAAACTCAAATGAAAACTAAACATGTTTTCTCATTATCTCTCCAGAAAAGTAATGAAACTTATGCAAAATTCTTGTGTTTGTAATTGGAAACAAGTTAAAATTTCCTTTTTGTGTGAAGTGTATAATTTTGTAAATGAATTTCATTATCGTCGCTGATGGTTATGTATGAAGATTAAACACAAAAAAGCAAGTCTGCAATTGGAAACATGTCAAAATTTACCAAAAATATTAAGGGTCTATATTTTGTACACCCAAAGCAAACCAACCAACCTGCCAACCAACCTCAAGTACCCTAAAGGTTTAAACAAATTATATGTTAAATAGGCACATACAGCTCTGGCTTCACTAAAACTAATAATATTTGTGCTACTAAGATGACAATTGAACGAGTGAAACTGGTAGCACCCGTTTTTACATGCTGAGAATGTGCACTCATACTAATTTTGTGTCAAATTGTGAAATTTGCAACAACAACAACAGCAAGAACATCATGTCGATATGTTTATAATGTGATGCCATTTACTGTGTACTGGGGGTGGTGGTAGCAAATTGAAACTGGCCAGTTGACCTCTCTCTCCCTGCATCCATTGAGCAAATGCTGTTAGACATTAGCGTACGTGCTTTGGCCACCTACAAAATTTACTTTTACATTAGAAAACATGTACGCAACATTTTCGACCAAAGCAATATTCCTTGATATTGGAAACATGTGGCAAAGTAACCAAAAATGTCATAAAATACTTAGACATCAAATGACAAAAACAAGTAGTAGGTGGGCTTAAAAAGGAATTCATGAACATGAACACAAGACGTACATACAAACAAAAGTTGTATTCTACTTACACACGCATGTATGTAGGTATAGGTTTGTATATGCGACGACATTTCATGTGATGACCATATGCAAGAGAAATGTTATTTAACAAACGTCACTCCTCGTGCCCCCAAAATAAGTGTCTAGAAAATGTATCGCACTTGGAAATGCATTGGTTAAGTGTAAATAATTTCTAAGAATTTTATTTCTTTCTGCTCTCATTTAAGCTTTATTTAAAAAGAGAAGCAACTAATGGTGTTGGGTAAATTAAATCTATGCGAGTAATCGTATATGATTTCACGTCTATATGTTAAACAGTAGGAGCAGTCCTTTAGCTTAAAAGCAAGTCGCGCAAATTTTATCGAAATTTTGCAATTATTTTGTACAAAAAAATTTTATTCTAGTGTATCAAATACGAAAATGTGGTTCCTGCTGTTTGCTTTGCGAATTTATTGTCTAGGTATAGCAAAAACTATTCTTTTCTTGTAGATTTACGGTTGCAATAATGTAGCTCTAGGCAAATAAATTGCTGATATCAAAATCTAGGACATGATTCTACTTGACAGTCTAACATAGAGGCACATATTCACTTAAAAACAACTTCCAATCTATAGGTTAGCCTGTTAATTAAGTGAATTGGATGTTAAAGATGAAAGAAGTGCAGAGGAATGCTCACAATTTATTTTTAAAGAGTATATTATTCCTAGCTGGATTTAATCACTTCGTGAGTACTGGAAATATTAGGACGGTCTTATTACTACAACAAAAGTGTTCTACTACTCAAAGAAGAGAAACGAAGTCTACAAGAGTAATGGAGGTTCGAAGTGGGCATGCTGCAGTCAAAGAGACTTATTAATCCCGCACTCATTCTAAGCCTCGGTAGCAATAACATAAAATTCCAAGTTGATCTACTTATTTGTCATTGTAGACTTAACTATCACATAAGTAAGTCGGTTTGGTACAAGATGATTCTTGTCGTTTTTGTCGCGAAGGACGGTAAACGTCGGCGTATGTTTTATGTGAGTGCATATCCGTGACAAAACACAGATGGAGACCTCAGCATTATTAGTCTTACAATAACTTCAAGATTCGTAAGGGCTGCACAATACGTCTTAAAGTTCACGAAAAATTTCTTATTATTTTCTAAATACAATCGTCTGACAATAATAGATTCTAAGTTGCCCAGAAAACATACTGTGTTCCTGTAATGGTCTAGTTGGTTTACGTGGTAGTCTAACGGCCCTCAATTAGAGTCGCAAGACTTTGTTTTTAACCACCTACTCGCCAAGACTGTGAAGTCGTAAAGTGACCTAGATCCACAATGTCACATTTAGATATCTGAGAAGGTCAGCTAACCTTACTCCCAATATCTAAGATAGTACGGCCAGATGTGCACCGAGAAATCTGTGTCTCGAAGTCACAAAAGGCCGGTACTCGCAGAGAAGGTGAAAAACCGTCTCCTTAGTTTCGGGTCACCGACAGCTGCGGCAGCTATCTAATTCGGAAGTTTTTGATTTTTTACATTCAGAATGATGTTGCAATTGGTTATTCTGGCCGCAGTATGCCAGTGACCTGCTACCGCTTCTAGTTCTAATTATGTAGTAAAGCAGCACGGTGATCTGAAAGTTCTAAAGGGTGTTTCAATAAGATTGCACTTTTACATTTTAAAATAAAAACACGTATTTTTTTTAAAGAGTTGAGGTTTTTTTTATTTTATTGTAAACAAAACATGTCCCGATTAAGTGTGGAATAAAACTTTTGCGAAAGCAATTCGTTTAATGGGTAATAAAGCAAAGTAAAGTCAATGCCAATTTTTTTTAAAAAAGTCGTCTTCTCCGATGAAGCGCATTTCCATCTGAACATTTTGGTGAATACACAAAATTGTTTAATTTCGCGCTCAGAAATTCAGGAGACACAAATGCACAGACAAAGAGACCTTCATTTTTTTTTTAAAGATGAGACCGAAATTGGTATTCCTTTGAACGGCATTCGCATTTGAACATGTTAATGGATGTTTTGTAGCTTCAGATGTGGACGGACTCACCTGCTATCGATTTATTGCAGCATGAAATAAGCAAGTGCACTTTAACTAGGACAGCCTTATTAGGCAGCCATAATTCGTACGGCTAGCGGAGCAAATTATTTTGCTTTTAAAACCGTTGCGAGTAAATAAAGCACAGAAATGAGATTAAAAGTTTATTCTTTAGACTTCAACTAAAAGCGGAGGACTTTACTTATGCCTTTAACCAATAATCAAGTATATTGTATTTATAATTTCCTATTTACAGATGATAAACTGAAACGCCTTCTGGCATTATTTGATACAACTCCATTTAGAAAAATGAGTATCTGTGTGTGTGTGTGTGATTGTTTATTATTTGGCCATATTTGTTGTTTTTTGTTTTTGCTGTTGTGTTCATTTCATTTTGCGATTAAACATAGAAAAGTTTTGCAAAAGCAGCTCCAAAATAAAACAAGCAACATTATACTACGTGCACAAACATCAACACAATTTACACAGAGGCAGGCAAGTACATACGATGCGAGTATGTTTAAAAATAACAACAAAAAACATATCATATCGCACACAGTTGGTGGGTAGGACGCTAATATGTCTGCATGTGCCAAAAATTTGACTTTGATTTGCAATTTATTGGCAACACTCACATTAAAACATGACACATACAAACGTAACTTGTACTTTTATGTATGAAAAAAAAAATCAAACTAAGTACGAGTACATGCACAAACACTCGTACTCTTGCATTGTTCTACTTTCCATTCAATGCGAGTAAGAGGGATTTTTGTATGGCCCCTCATTCACATCTCCTAACATTTGTGTGCATTAAGTCAAAATGTCTCCATAATCATCTCACTGATTGGCATACATACTCAGTATTAAACAAAAAAACAAAAAAAAAAAAAAAATAAGAAATTTTACAAAATTGCGGGTGGGCTGTTTTACGACTAACAACATGTTTTAGACCATGTTTATCTCAAACAAAACTAAATAAATTTTTTCCCTTTGTTTTTATTATCCTATGGAAAAAAAAAAAAAAAAAAAAAACTCAAATGCAAAATCATAATAAAACAACAAATGAAGTTGTTGCTAATGTTAGTAAAATGTTATTTTATATCATGTCGTTGTCCCTGTCAGTTTTTGTTGTTTTAGTCGTTTCTGTTATTACAATTATCGCTGAGATTTATTGGTTTTTTTGTTGCTAATACGTCAAAATTTTTATGCGTTTTTCGTAATGTGTTTTGTGTGCTGTGATTCTGTTCAAGCATTTTTCAAAGTTTTTGATAATTTCAAGCAAGTAAGTGGATTGTTGTTTGATTGGCTGGCATTTATATTTATTTTCCATCATTTGAAAATTTTTGTATTCTGTAACAATGTTGCCAATACACACACTTATTCGTTAAAGCTTGCTTTAGCATAAAGAGCACATCATTTTTGACATTGTGAAAGAAAGAAAAAAAAAACACTATTGGCTTGCAACGTAATTAGGTAATATGTTTTCTTTGATTGTCAAGTTATGACACTTGAAATGAGTTTACTGTTTTTGAAATGATTAAATAATTTAAAATATTAAAATTTTGTCTTCTAAATGTTAAAGAAAATAAAAGATTTAATTAAACCTTCCAGGCTCATGCTGGTTCATATTTCTCGTATGAACCACAATAACATAATAAAAAGACAACACAATTTTTAGAAATTGTGCGCTTATTTTGAATTAAATTAATTAGTAAAAGAAAAATAACTTTATTTATTAAAATATTTGAAAACTAAAATCAAACGTGGTGTCACAAACTGAGGTATCATTTTATTTTTGTTGTAATTTTTTTCTACTTAAAATTTTTAATTTCAGATTCTAAATACATCCCGGTTAGTTATTATGGAACGTATTTTTATTATTAAAAAAAAAGGAAGAAAATTAGAATTTTTTTTTTAAAAGTAGTCTTCACCGACCAAGCTCAATTTCTATTCACTTGCAGTGAAGAGAATCCAATACTTTTCTTAGAGCAACCATTACATTAACGAAAAATTACGGCTTGGTGTAGTTTGCGGTTCTTCGGAATATATTTTTTTTTTTGGAAATTGCTGCAGGCAGATGATTCGCAGCCTTTTCCGGTGGAAAATTGATGATTTAAACGTAGAGAATGTGTTTTCAACAGGAGTGGCATCACTCCTGGATATTTTGAATGAAAAATTTTAAAATTTTATTATTTGTCGTAGAGGAGAAGTAAATTGGCCACCAAGATTGTGTATGTGACACCTTTAGATTATTTTTGTGGGGTTTTTCTAAACCGAAAATATACAGCAATAACTCCATAACAGCTTAGAAGCTTCTAACCAACTTTATCGAACAGATATCAACCATTAACATCACATACGAGTACCACTATAAAGGGGAGGCTGTGTAGATATATAATCTACAAGTCAAATACTCAGAAGTTACTTTGGACTATTTAAAATTTTTTTTTTTTAATTTTCCATATACCCAAGTACTGTTGGGTATATGAAATAAAAACTACCAAATTAACCCAAAATGTTAAAACACTTTCAGAAAGCTTAGAACCTACATCCTTAATTTTCTGGGAAAAAATTGGAAATGGTACCTCGGCAAATCGGGGAATGGTAAAAATCCCTCAAAGCAATAGCTTTGGGGTATATGTAAATTTCAAAAATTTTTTAAAATAGTCCAAAGTAACTCTTGAGTATATGGACTGCAGATTAAAAATCTAGACGACCTCTCCTTTAGAATAATATATGTCACATTGCGTACTCTTTTATGTTTCGTCTGGAAGTCACTAAAATCCCTGAAAGCAACAGCTCTGGGGTATATGGAAATTACAAAAAAATTTTCTAAATAGTCCAGAATAACTTCTGACTATTTGGGCAAAAGATTACAAAGCTAGATGACCTCCTGTTTAAAATAATATGTGTCCCATCCCGTAATCTTCTTTAGTTCGTCCGAAATGCACTAAAATCCCTGAAAGCAACAGCACTATGGTATAAAGAAATTAATTTTTTTTTTAAATAGTCCAAAGTAACTTCTGACTAGTTGGGCCGTTGATTACTATTTAAGACGACCTCCCCTTTAAAATGATATATGTTCCATTTGTCATTTTGCTATGGTTCGTTAGAAAATTACTTTGGATTATTTTGAAATTTCCATATACCCCAGTGCTGTTGCTCTAAGAAATTTTAGCAACTTCCCAACGAACCTATAAATATTGTGGGATAGGACATATATCATTTTAAAAGGGAAGACTGTCTAGATTTGTAATCTACCGCTCAAATGCTCTAAAGTTACTTCGGACTATTTTTAAAATTTTTTTTTAAATTTTCCGAATTTCAAGCACACAAACTTAGCCGTTTGGGCTGGGCGACGATGATAAGCCAGTCAGTCAGTCAGTGATGTTATTCTTTTATATGTATTTATAAGTAGAAAAATAGTATTTTTCAAATTATTTTTCTCATATGCATTTTCTTCTTAATTTATTTTTTTTTTTTTGTATAAAAAAAATGTGAACTGCATCATCACTCTGCATAGGATTTCTTTTATCAATTTGTCATTTCAAATGTAACAAGAAAGAGTTGAAAAAAATCCTTACAAAATTATAATCTTTTGGAGAACATGTGATAATTTTATAAATTTACTTCCGCTACATGTACTCAAACATACTCATGCAAGCATACAAAACACATGAGAAGTTCTCATTGAGAACACACAACAAACACACTTGAAAGAGAGTGAAAAAAAACCGAAATACTAAAAGATTAAATGCATGAAATAAAAGAATCAAAAACACAAAAAAAAAGGAAAAACGGAATGTGTGAATTGCGTAAATAATACGAAGGATTCAGATTCACATAATACTTGGCATTTTTCATATACGAGTATGCCCCAATAAACTCTCGTTCTTTTTTTTTTTTTTTTTTTTTGGAAAAAGAAAGGCACAGGAAATAAAATAAAACAACTAAAAAACAATGGTTTAAAAAGTATTAAAACTTAAAAAAAAATGTTGAGAAAATTTCTCAAATTTTTTATAGGTTTTTATTTTTATTTCTTTTTTTTTGTTTTTGAAGAGGAGAGAGTAAAATATTCCAACAAAAATGTGTTTTGTAGAGGCTTGATGTGGATACACATACGTAATGTTGAAGCTTCTGCATGCTTAAATAAATAAATGAAAAAAAAAAAAAATTAATGGAAAAAATGAAACATTTACATACGTATTTGTATATACGAATGGGTCTGCCAGTGTATGGCTATGTGTTGTGTATGTGTGTGTTTACAAATATGAAAGCTATGGCTAGAGCTGCTGTGGCTGGTGTTGTTGGATTCTTGCAGATAAGAGAATTGTCCTGTCAACCGGAATGATATATGTGAACGCGCATTTAAATTGGGCAAACGTCATATATAAAATTCCACCTACTTCACCAACATCACCACCCCTATGGAATGGAATATCCTTTTAAGCTAAAGTGCATGTGTGTATATGTGTGCTTGTATTTCTTGATGGTTGTCGTCGGAATAAGCAAATTTCATTACGATCTTTTCAAAAGCTAGGAATGAGGTTTTAACAATTTTCTCATATTTACTCGGTTTATTGGTATTTACTAGGTTTTTGTTATTGTTGTTGTGCCTCTGATATCTGTTGGTTGTTGTTTTTCGATTATTTTTAAATTTTTTTTTTTTAAAAGGGGAGCATCACAAAATGCAGAAATAGAGCTAACTTACAAACACGTTTCTGCAATGAGCCTTAAGACAAATAACATGGAAGGTCGCTGTGTGAATTATTGCATAAAAATTCTTAAAATGATTTGGTTAATTTCTTTTTCTTGATGTGTTTGTAATAGGATTAAGCAAAAGTAAAGGAGCACACTTGTCAAATAATTAGCACAACTAAAATTGTTGAATATTGTGGGGGCAAGCAAGGAAGAAGTCAAGTCTCTAATTGACATTAATAAGCTTAAAAATAATGGCCCATAACCATAGTCACTTTAAAGTATACTTTTATTTAAAGCATATTTTAGTTACCAAGACCTTTTAGATTTATGGTAAATTTTTAAAAGATATAAACTTTAAACTCTAGTCAACAAAAACTTGAAATCATTAGCAAAAATTTTACTTATTTTTAAAAATTATTAAGAACTTAGGCTTCAGTAAGTTAATCATAAAATTTCAAATATGTGTTGGAACTACAGTGGCCGCTAGCGTGAGTAGCTTAATAACATTTATTAATAGACAAAAAAATAAAAGAAAAACTATAAGTCCCTCTGGAAAAAAATACGAAATACTTCTTAGTTCAAAATGCCCTATAGATTAGTTTATAGCGTGCTAACCTAGCAATCTGGGGGTCGCGGAGTCAATTCCTCCCTATACCCTTTGAGTAAGTAACCAAAGTCACCCATGCTCGTTAAAAAAAATTTATTTTAAAATTAACTTTTAATATTAAATAAAATATCAAGTAAGTTCGCACCTTTATTTTGTTGAGTTATACTAGTCGTATACAACAATAACACATTTCAATGAGAGTGCTAATGGTAAAAAATATAAATTAAAAACTTATAAAGGGCTTAAAAGTACATACAGAAAACTACTTAATTTGTTATTAATCATAAATTAGGTTGTGATAACCAAATTTTTTAGTTGCAACAACCACAGCTCGATAATACAGTCCAAAATTTAGTTCTCTTAATAATTTTTCGAGCTGTATATCGATTTTCTATTGTCAGAATTAAAAAAATCAATTTTCACAACAGCATTTTTAATTGGCAGCAAATTTAGTTCTCACAACCGAAGTTGTTTTACCTGTGTGTTTATTTCTAATGTAAACTGCAAACTTCACACACAAAAAACAACTTCGGTTGTGAGAATTAACTTTGTTTCCAATCTAAAATTCAGTTGTGATAATTAAAATTTTAAATTATAGTAACTAAAATTTCATAGTATAGAGCAAAATTTTGTTCTCCTAGAAATATATTGAGCTGTAAGACTGATTTTCTATTATTAGAATTAATAAATTCTATGGTCACAACTGAATTTTTTGATTGTAAAGAAATTTAGTTCTTACAACCAAAGTTGTTTTCTCAGTGCACCATCTTAAAATTGAAGCAAACAAATATATTTGTGTGACGTGCAAAAATTAAACTTTTCTGGTGAATCGCCCATTTATTTACAGGTAGGTGATATTTTGATAGATTTAAGTAATTAACCTGCACTCACAGAAAACAACTTTTGTCGTGAAAACTAAATTTATTTTCAATTTAAAATTCAGTTTTAATAAAAAAAGCTTTTAGTTGTAGCAACCAGAAATCGCTAATATATTCCAAAGGTTTGTTCTCTAAAAAATATTTCAAGCTGTAGCATCGATTTTCTAATGTCACAATTAAAAAATTCGTTTATCCCAATTGAATTTTGGATGAGAAACAAATTTAGCTGTTTTCTCAGTCTACAGAATGTTAATACGAAATATTTTTATGCAAATAAAATAATTATAACCCGACCTTAAGCTTACCACACAGAGAGAACAACTTTGTTTTCAATCAAAAATTTAGTTGTGAAAATCAAATTTCTTAATTGTGATAATTGAAAATCGTTGTTATAGATGGAAATATTTTAAAGAGAATTAAATATTGAATTCTGGTTGGTACAACTGAAAAATTTAATTAGAACAACTGAATTTTTGATTGGTAACAAATTTAGTTTTCACAGCCCGAGTTATTTTCTGTGTGCATTTTAAACTATTTTAACTTTAACTTGTGATGCAAAACATTTTTTTTATCGACTCTCTTTAAACGAATTTAAACAAATTTTATTGGTTTTAAAAAAGAGCCCATAATATGGTCTTTTGCATGAATTTTTGTTTCTATTTATTTTATTTTAGTTTTTCTTCTTTACAAAGTAGCAAAGAAGTATTTTTTCTGACCTTCACAAAAGCCATAAATAATCTTAAACGTTAGATGGTGGAAAAATCCCACAGGATATGTCAAGTTTGTTTAAATAAAAATGATTACAAAGCAGAAAAACATATAAAAACTCATATAAATATATTGTATATTCATTAATTTATTGGCAAATTAGTTAAGCTGAAAACATTTTATTTATGGCCACACTGTGGTAGCAGAAGAATAACAAAAATGTTAGCAAAAGAAGGGTATGAGAAATTACAAAAAAAAAAGAACAAAAAAGTAAGCAAAAACAAAACAGTTTGTTGGTTTTTTCATGTTTCTTTAATTTTTTTATATTGAACATTAAAAAAAAAAAAATAACAAATTGTAACGAACATGTGGGGGCGTTGTTCAACAAATGTCACCAGCAAATTGAGCATAAATGAAGAGAATTTACGTTATTAAGGCAACAAACGTGTAAAAGTACAAAAAGAAAAAATGTAGAAAAATGTAAGATGACATCAATTATAACACTAAAATGTCATTCATTCAACTAAGTGAATTTTTGTACGAATTTTTTCTTTCTCTATCTCTCTTTTTTTAAATTTTTTTTTGATGACTTCAAGAACTTATTAGGGAAATTGTTTCCAGTTATAAAGTTCAAATGCTGATGCTGATGATGATTTTGCTATTTGTTTGTTATGCCATCATTAGTAGTATTTCCTTTTTTTTTGCATTCATATTGTAGCCAAACGTTTATTGTAAAATGCTGATTCGTTAGCATTTGCAGTCTCTCTATATATTTTTCTTACTTTTGCTGCTGGCTTACTTACTTGTATTGCCTTCCATTTCCTACTCCCGCCATTTTCAACCACGTCAGTATATCTTAATAATGGATGTGTGTTATTTTATGCTCAATCAGCAACTTGTGCTTGCTCAGCAGCAGTAGCAGCAGCACAACAAACAATACAAAAATCTGCCTGTTAAATGACAAATTTGACATTAACAGAGTTAATAATTCAACAACTAAGGATTTTCAAATGAAACGTACATTTTTGTCATTTTAATTTTTTGATTTACTCGTAGTCTTTTCATCTTCAAGGATAATCTTGTGCGAATTAATTTAATAAATAAAAATAAAAAAAAATCTTGAATTTTATGTTAACTAAAAAGATGTAATTAAAAATTTTCTTTACATGAACGTGTTTTTCAATTAAAAGAATTTTTCACAAAAAGCTGCAACTAGTTTGATTTTGAATCAGGGTACGATAACAATTAAACATCCATGCTATTCTATTCTTCAAAGAAAACAAATAACTTACTAGCCTCTGCTTGAATTCATACTGTTAAGGTATTTATGACTGAGCGCTACTGATTATTAAAACACTTAGCAAATGTAATAACGGCCCCTGAAGATTATGTAATAAAGACGAAGTGTTAGCAGAAAATATACTGTATTAATGTAATGGTATAATTTGGATATGATTTCGTTACTTAAATTACCCAAAGAAGTCTGTGAATTCTGGATGTTATAGCGTTTAGATAGACTCCAAGCTTCCATTTTAAGCCTCTTACTCGCCCAAGCAATAAAGTGACCTAAATCCACCCTGCGACATAATCAATACTAGACTTATAGTGTATTTGTAACATAAGATTAGTGTCGGCGGAAGTGACCAACTGACTTAATCCCGCTTTTAGCTATAAATTTAATTCTACTCAAGTTTTATACGAGGGTTGCCTTTTATATTTCGGGATTAGAGAACAAAAACAAATATTAATCATCGAAAATCACTTTATTGTTTTTCAAAATATTCCCCATGAAGATCTAGACACTTTTGCATGCGTTTGAACCAATTGTCGAAGCACTTTTGCCACTCTGACACGAGCCTTTTTTTGAGCGATTGACAATTGTGTGGGATCAAACGCGAACAAATTTTTTTGACAGTCAACTGTTTATGCAATATTGAATGTATGCTGGTCCCATTAATGTCTAAGGTTGTCTCAATCTCACGATAGGTCACATGACGATCTTGAAATATCAGTTAGCACACAGCATCAATGGTTTTCGGAACATCAACTGATTTTGGACGACCTTCACGAAATTCGTCGTGGAGTGAACTACGACCACGATTGAATTCACCATACCTTCGATAAACACTTGTCCTTGATGGAGCTTCATCGCCAAAAATTGAATTAAGTTCATCCATGCACTGTTGCTGAGTTAATCCACGTCGAAAGTTGTAAAAAATAATCGCACGAAAATGTTCACGATTTAATTCCATGTTTGGGCCGAGATGAATTTTTTAAGTTACTGTAAACAACACAAATAGCGCTCGTATGTCAAAATGTTCTGAGTACGTATAACCTCAAAAATGTCCACCTTTAGGATACAGCTGTCAGTTGCCAGGTTGCAACACCCGCCCTATCTTATGCTATCACGTAATGTTAATCGGTATTTTTATGTAGCATATGTATAATTTCTTAAAGAAATCTGTTCACAAATAGAATTTTAATTATTAAAATTATTTATAAAGTGGCTCTTTATTAGAAACGCCAACCAAAGTAGTGAATAAAAGATTTTAAAGCATAATTTCAGGCTTAAATCAAGTACGGGCACATATCTTTTTAAATAGTGGCAAGGGAAAATCGTTGAAAAGTGGGCGTGGCCGGTCGAAAAGTATATGACAACATGAAAATGAATTTTATTTATATAGATTAAAAAAGGAGCGGATGCACGTTTGAATAGAAATCTAGTTGTTAATGTAAGCTTTAGATAGTTTGCCATTTAAATTTAAAATTTTATAATGTGCTGTTTCTTCAAGATATTAAAAGAAAATTTGCTTTTCAAACAAATTTTCTAGACAAGTTGATCGCTTGTGTAATCGAAAACGCACTTAAAACATTAAACGAAATATGAACTTATACACAAGCTTGATAAAGGCATTTTGAATATTTTTTCGTACTCGATTGAGGCGTACACGTTTCCCTATACCCTGAGTCTATTGCATACCTTAAAAAAAATATTTATGTTTAATAGTGTATTTACATTGAACCGATATCTATTAGATTTGATTATGTTGAAATCTCTTTTGGAACAAAAACAAACTGCACTAAATTTCATATTAATATAATAAATAACACTTATCATTTTTTTTGTATGTATTTCCATTCATTTTAAAATATTTTTAATAATAAATAAAAATATATTAAAAGACCTAAAAGCTTAAAAAATATTTGTTTATTTTTTTTTATTTTAATATTTAATTTGATTTTTTTTTTGTATTTTTTTTTTCATCCAAGTGTCAAATTTTCTTGTGCAGTGTCGTATTTTTTTGGCGTATTAATAACAAAACCACAGTTGTATGACTAAGTACACCAGGATTTTGACTAGATTTTGTCTAGATTTTGTTTTGTATGGAAAATCTAGTCAAATCGAACTAGATTTCGATCAAAATCTCGTATGAACTAGATTTAGCTTCAGAGTAAATTGCGTATAAAGTCTTAAATAAAAGGAATGGAATGTGGGAAAAAATCACATATTAAGAGCGTAGGAAAACATTTTACACCCACTGTATTACATGCATTTTAACAAATAATGTTAAATCAGTTACATTAACCTACAAAGCTTATTACACAATTTAAATACTTTGGAAGGTATAAAGTAAATCAATCCCTTTTATTTAAAAATAAAAAATTTATAAATATTTTTTATTTATTTGTTTTTTTTTTTGCTTTCAAAAGATAACATCCAGTCATTTTCCAAATGAATTCATTACAAAACAACGACTGTAAGCATCACAATGATACACTTTTTTTTGCGCCATAAATGTTGTAACAAAATGTCATCTGTAGCTTTTATGAACCAAGTTTATTTGACTGTGTATCTTTTTTGTCTATCCATCATGCTAAAAAAAAATCAGCCAAATGTTGGAGAGAGTTTAAAGAGAGTGAGATAGAGTATAAGCGAAAGTTTTGTTTTGTTGTTTAAATGTTAAGCAACATTATTATTTGTGACTTTTTTACTTCCGTTGAGTTGATGTGTTTTCGTTTCCTTTAAATATTTGTTTATTCACACACAGAGAGCTAACAACAACAACAACAAAATAAGTTTATATCAAATCAAAAGCATGAAACACAGAAATCGTTTACGTTAACAATTTTTGTCAAGTTCCCCCTTTTTTTACTATTTTTTTTTCATTTTTGATTTCTGTTTTTTAAGACCCTCATTTTATACAACAACATGTTTACTTATTCAGCCTTCTATATTTAAAAGTTTTGTATGACTATTAATCTCATATACTCACCTACACAGACAATTATTTACATCTTTTGCATATTTATGTTTGTGTAAGTGTGTGTGCTTACGCTTATGTCTGTTTTTTTTAAGTTTTTTTTTATGCTTTTTGCTTGTGATTTTATCATTTTGATGTTCACTTTAAAGTGAGTGACGAAATATAAACAGGGATAATAACAATAACAACACAACAACAACAAAAAAGGATATGCTCATGTGTATGTTTTTTTATTTCATTATATGTAGTTGTAATGCTACAAATAAAAGTGAAAAAATAGTGGCAGTAAAATGAGAGAACATTGAGATTTTTACGCTGTGTTGATTTGCTGCCGGCTGTTTGTTATTGTTGTTGCTGTTAATGTTAATTTAAAAAAAAAAATATATTTTTTTTGTCAACTTACAATCAGTTTTTATACTGTTTGTTTGTGTTCTATTTTGCTTTTCAGTTTTGCTTAAACAATTTCCTTTTTATGTTATTTTAATTTTATGTTATTGTTATGACACAATGAAATGAAATTGAATTGACACTGACGCCATATAACAGTAAAAATAATATTTAGGTTTATATATGCCTGCATGTGTGTGTGTATTAATTTTAAAAGAGAGAGTAGTGAGTGGGTGTTTGTTTATCATCAGTAGCAGGACTCATTTTAGGGTACTTCATGTCATACATATGTTTTATATGATTTTGTTTATTAAAATAAAAAGGGATATAATAAATAGTGGACTGCAATTTAAAATTATTCATATTTCTTACAATAAGCAAAAAAGCGAATGATTTCTTTTGACTGATTGTGAATTTGTTAGAATTAAGTTTTTAATGATTGGTTTCTAGATAAATGAAATTTAAGAAATTTTCTTTAAAAAATAAATAAAAAATGTTCTCGGATTTACGTTGTGCCTGTAACAAAAATTATTTTGGTTTAAATTTAGCTGCAACAAATAAGAAATCAGGCTCTCTGTCTGTTTGTCTTGTTGGGAACAAATATCTAAATGCTATAAAATAAATTTTACTTCAAGTCTGATAGGGTCATATATTTTTTTAAAGTCAAAAGTTTTCATCGATTAAACTTGAAGTTCAGAAAGATGTTTTCAAAGAGCAAATACAACTCTTCTCAACTTGTTCTCTTAAAATATTCTATTAATCTAGGCAGGTTAGCTTATACCTTGTCCTATTTAGTGCGGTATGCTTGTGGAATATCAGATCTTCTGGCTCCTGCTCCCGGAACTACATGTACGTTAGCTTATTTATTAAAATATCAACATTGCCAGCAGTATATTATAAAAGTATTTGTAACAATAAAAAACCTTTACAAGTATTCACTTAATATTATTGTGTTACAGCTCTCTACATAAAACTTGAAATATCTTTAGAAGAGAGTAAGAGCTTAGGGGAAGGTCAGCATACCGTTCCAATTAAGCCATCCTTATATTAAAAAGATTGTCAATGATCTCAATGAAAATAAACAGACTGTAAACTTTTAATTTGCTAGAAACACTACAGGCTATAATTCTGTATTTTATTTTTTCTTTAATTCAAACAATAGTAATGATTTTCTTCTTAAAAGCTCATCAATCTGCCTACGTATATAAAATTAAATAAAATGTTACTTATTTAAAACTTATAGTTGAATACATACAAGTACATTCGCAGACTTATAAACCCATTAACAAAATATAGGGAAACTCAATTACAAACCTACACTAATTTTAGTGAATTAATTTTAATCATCTTTCATACAAAACAGTTAGAATTTCAATACATTTCTTTTTCATATTGATTTTGGGCTTAAGAAATTTTTTCTCTTAAAACGATGAAATTTTTTTTGTTGAAATCCTTTACTAATCTTTAAAAAACAAAAATTTTTTAACAGTTTTTCCTCTAAAAACTCAAAGAACGAATAAAGAATAATATAATTCAGTTAAAATTTTTAATTAAATAAATGATAAATAAAATTCATTATCTGTTGGCTTGTATAGCGATAAAAAATTTTTGTTTTCCAACGCCATATATGCACTTTGAGATCAGTCACGCAACCTTTTTAACGAATTTCACTCGCAACTGTTCAAAAATATAGGTGACCATACTTAATTTAAGCCTGAAATTAAGCTTTGAAATATTTTAGTTACCACTTTGGTCGGCGTCTCAAATAATAATATTAGCAAAAACAAGAGCCAACTTATAAAGTTAGATTTTTAACGATTAAAATTCCATGTCTACATGGATTTCTCTAAAAAATTTTACTTACGCTCTCTAGCGGTATCGACTCTAAAGATACTGATTCACGTTATAAACCAACTGGCCGGGCTAGACCGGGAAAAACCTTTAGTCTCATTTTTTGTTTGTTTGTGCGCTATAAAATTTTTAATTGCCTACTGCAAGGAAGGTCGCCATATTCTTTTAGATCGGCCACGCCCATCTAACTATCACTAAAAAAAAAAGTAAGATGGGTTGCTTATTTCACCAAATATGATAATAGAAATACGAACTTGATTTATTTAAAAACAGTTTTGCTACTAATTTCGTCTGCTGTCACCGGATGTTAAAAAAAAATGAAAAAGCGGCTTTTAGCATTTCAAAGCACAGAAAATCAGCGGCGGCGAGCAATTGTGGGCTGGCTGAAAGAACTACTTATTAATTAGTTTCTGGGCTTTCACAGTAGCTATGTTTGGACATGATTTTATAATTCAAAGAAAGTAGCCGTATAATATTAGCCTGACCATGCCCATTTTTAAGCCCACTATTTAATTATTATTTTTTTTAATTAAAATTATTGTTTCCAACCGATTTCTCTGAAGTGTGTTACATATGCTTTCTACTGTTTTGAAACGACTGTGTCCATTTTTAGGCCTCTTATTTTTTAAATACTGAAATTTAATTAATTTCATTTCTTTGTTTCTTAGTAATTTAAAACAAATTTTTTAGCAGATTGCTATGCTTTTATTAACCTTAGGACTCTCACTCATAAATTAAAGGACTAATTAATTTTATTAAAATAAAATATTTGATTTTATGAATTTCTTATTTAAAAAAAATTAAGGTCTTTGACACTTGTTTTCTTTGTTTTGAAATGTAATCCCTTTAAATAATTGTCAAAAATTTATTATAATTTTACTTTACTGTATTTGCTTATAGTCCCCTATGTAGATACAATTCCCGATTTTGCCCATGAAAATTTCCAAAATCAAAAATGAATTTAATCTGTAGGCTCTAAACTTTCTGGAAGTGTTTTAATATATTCTGAAAACTTCGTAGTTCTTATTTATGAGAAGAACAGTACTGGGGTATATGGAAATTTCAAAAAAAAAAAATTTAAAATACTTCAAAAAAACTTCTGAGTATTTCGGCGGTAGACAGTTGTTAGTGACATTTTTATTGTTGATGTGGTGGTATCCTTAAGTTAAGCTTTTTTGAGATATAAAAAAAATTTATCTTTTTTTCATTATTTATTGTAGAGTTAAGTCGTTAAAAAAAAAATAAAAAAATAATTTAATACTCGAAAAGGCGGTTAAACACTTAACCCACACAACTAAGAATAAAACTAGAAAATGATTTTAGTATGAAGCAAAATTGTCTTAAAATTGTTTAAATTATATAAATTAAAAAAAAAAAATTCTTTAAAAATAGTTAACTTAATTTGTTTTGCTCATATTTTTAATAATAAATAATAATTGAATTTTTAAATCCATGTTGATACTAAGCAATTGCTAATTGAATTAGCAGTATTAAAATCCATCACAACATTATAATCTCTTTTTCTCTTTTCCTCGAAAGTACTTATACATATTTCTTAATTCCCCTGTCTGTGCAACTAATCAATCAACTGGAGTAGAAATCAAAGGAATACAAAAGGTTATAATAGCAGTAAAATTTCATTTCATCATTTCATAATAAACTTTACTTAATAGAGATGTTACCAATTGCAATAATAATAAAGTGAAACATTAAAATATGTTGCATTGATTAACGCCCACATGACTTTTTCATTGTTGCCTTGGTTTGGGCCTTTTGTTTTTGCTTTCCTTTAAAACAGCAGCAGAAATAAAACAAGCAACAGCAAATCATTTACAAATTATCATACAGATGTCACACGTCACAGCCAAAAAAAAAAAAAAAAAAAATAAAATAGTAAAACATTTTGTTATTGCAAAAGATTAATGTTTATGAATAAAATAAAATTCAGGGGATCAGTAGGGCAACGCAGTAACTTTTATTGCGAACATTCGTATCGAGAAAACAACTATAACGATATTTTATCGAATTCGGTATTTTTTCGGAAAGCTATTGCATACCGAATTCGCTAAAATATCGTTATACTTGTTTTTTCGATAGGAATGTTCGTAATAAAAGTTACTGAATAGCACTACAGGAACTGCCCCATCTAGCAACTGTATTTAACAATATGTAGTACCAACCGCTTAACCAATACACCTACAAGACATAACCTTACGCGGTAATACATATGAAACGAACGGGGTTTTTTAATCGAATAAATGATTTTTTTCTTTTTCTTCTTTCATTCAATTTTTTTTTTCTTTATTATTGCATGTATTATTATTACACCAGCATATTCTTATACTTTTTCTATGAGGGCAATTGCTTTGACCCTACATATATTTCTAAAACAATAAAATTATTTTATTGTTAAGACGAATTTATTTACCAAACACCTTTTTTTGTCATTTTCCACAAATGCTGCTGTGTTTTTTTCAAAATTTTATTAACATTTTCCTACATACAGATGGGAAATGTTGCCTTTTCGAACATTTGTTTGGCTGTCAGTCACATATTAAAAACAGGGCATTTCTTTTTTTTTTTTTTATTATTATTATTTGTAATATTACTGCTGGCAAAATTGTATGGAATTCATAATCTTGTACGCACCATTTAAGTGAGTTATTAGCTTGGAATTAAAGCTTAACTCTCCCTTTTTTTTTTGGTATGAAAACATTTAAGTGCTTTCAATAGAAATCCCTAACCGAGAGATGGCGTCATCTTGTGCATAGAAAATTAACTAGAATATTATGACGAGTATTTCATACACCATTTTTTATTATTTTCTGGAGGGTGAAAAATAATATATGAACTTGGAACTTTGGTTATTTTTCAAATATTTTAACTAAAAAAATCTGCTCTTAAATTCTTTCAAGCATTTGCCAACAATTTTCACTAAAAAAATTTAACTAAAAGAAAAAAAATTAATGTTTTTTTTTCTTTTTTTTTTTTAATTTAATTGCAAATTTCTATTCTTTTCACTTAAATTATGAACCAATTTTGTTTGTTCTACATCAAGAAATAATAGCAAAATTTCATATCTTTTACAAACAATTTCATGTCGTTTGGTTAGATGCTGGGTATGGGTGGATTTTAAAACATGCCAGAAGACTCAGTAGGTTTTGTTCATACTGAGCACAAACGAATGTCGTAAATACTCAACAAATATGAGTCACAAACAGTCAAGTACTGATAAGAAAGAAAACCTATCAAAAGCTTAAACAGGACACAAACACATAAACACAAAACACATTTATATGTATGTACATGTGCAAGCATGCATACTGGTGGACATAACACACACTTGGTATAGAAAACAGCAGGATACACAACAACGTTGTAAATACAAATATTTTATACAAAAAGGGAGTTGCACTAGTAAAGTATATAAAAAGAATTAAAAAATAAAAAGATTAAAACCAACAACAGTTGAGGGCTGTACACAAATTAGTTCAAACTAGACTTTACAAAACGAATCTGAATAACATTTTCATTTTATACAAAAAACTAAGACCAAATGGTTGTACCCAATATCTAATGAAATTGCTGGACAATTTTGTGTTTTGATATGAACAAATTTTTAAATTTCTCTTAAAGTTCTTTGATCACTAGTGTGATAATTTTTTCTATTAGTTTATAATGCAGCAAATCATTTAGTAGAATTAACTGGCCGGGCCAATAGCTGTATTATCATTCCAACATTTCATTTTAAAATAAAAACACGTATTTTCTTAAGAGAGTTGGGTTTTTTTTAAATTGGATTGTTCCGATTAAATATGAAATAAAATATGCGAATCGGCAATTTTTCGAAAAAAATTCATCTTCTCATATGAAGTACATTTTTTTCTAAATGGCTTCGTAAATACACAAAATGATCTAATTTGAGACTTGGGAGAAATAAATGCACCCACAATGAGGAATTGTGTGTTGAGGGTTTTGCTTTGGCTTTACTTTTTTGAAGATGAGGTGGAAATTGCGATGACTATGAACGGAGGAGGTTTCAGCAAGACGGTGCCACCTGCCACACAGCTTCTGAAATAATCGATTTATTGCAGCTTGAAATGAAAACGTCCAGTCTTACTGAGAGTCCTTTTATTTATTAAAAAAAAAAAAAAAAACTTTTAAAATATGCTTCGCAAAAATTTAAAATTTACTTAATAGAAGAAGAAAACAAAAATGGACTAAGTCGCTTGCATGCTTTTCTAACATACACTCGACCACGATTGTTCTCTAAGAAGAAATAAAATTAAAAAAAATAAATAAAAATTAAACAGAGACCCAATAAACGACCATCCAACAACATTGGTTGCATGTTGTAGTCATTCATTGCTTTTGTTTGTTGCTGCTGTAATCGTATGTAATGTTGAAGATACAGAAAGCAAAAGAAAGAACAATAACAACAAATGGAATACAAACAAAACGACAGTTTCAGGCATTTAAAACGTATACACACATAAACACAAGCCCACTTACTATCAAATGCAACGAGAAAGGGAAATGAAACTTAAACACACACCAACAGAAATCTTTTAATGTGTCTCTAAAGTCATACACACTAAAGGAATGAATGGCTAAATGAAAGGTTGAATGAATGAATGAATAAGACCCAACTAAAGTTGTATTGTTTGAATGGTGTAAAGACTAAATACACAAAATGATTAATTGCCATGAGCTTTGATCGGTTAGATGATGGTCGGTTGTTTGGTTGGACTTTCTTTATTTTAGTTTATTTGATTGTGTGCACGACGGGTGGTCTCTGATAAAAATTTCTATAAAGGGGGATGAAACAAAAGTAATTTCTATGTTTTATTAAGCCACGTTTAAGCAGATTAAAATTTAAATATTTTACTTGGACAATGAACTAAACTAGACAGTGGCTTTTAAATAAATACTAAAAGGAAACTTGGCTTGAAAAAAGCTTTTATATTCTAAATTTGAGTTACTTTCCTTTGATATTTTAATTTTTTTTTTAAGTTTTAATTAAGCAGACTTTCTTACGTTGCTTATAAGCCTAACGCAGAGTAGATGATGATGTATTAAAACATGGAAGAACTATACACGGTAAAGCATTGAAGACAGCTGCACATTTTTTGCTCTCCATCGTTTTGACTTCGAAGCTATCAAAATTTGTTGACTTTATAGCATATTTATCAAATACGTCTTACGTCATTAAATATTTCTAAATATGTTTTTAGTATTTATGACATATTTAAAAATATGTTTAGGAGAAACATAAGTGCGTAGCTACAAATATAATATGCATAAATACGTTGACTTCTCACAAAGACTACGGGATGAAACATATATCATTTTAAAGGGAAGGTTGTCTAGATTTGTAATCTACCGCCCAAATACTCAAAAGTTACTTTGGACTATTTTTAAATTTTTTTGAAATTCCATAAGCCCCAGTACTGTTCTTTTCAAGGATTTTGGCAGTTCCCGTTTTGCATCATAAAATTAAAACTACCAAAATATCCGAAAGTGTTAAAACTCCCTTGGTAGAGTCTTTTCAAAATGATTGTTTGGCATCATTTTCATTCTGTTTTCTACTGAAGTGCAGCTGGACCACTTACTTACTGAATCCTGGAAAAATGCTTTAATTTTTTTAAGAAAACATAAATAAAAGACTCTACTTGGATTCAGAAAACACTCACCAAGCTGATATGTTAGTACTCTACTTGATAATCTGCGGAGTCTTCCAATAATCATAATTGATTAGAGTTTCTTTCAGTAAGGAATTGTTATATAAACGTATGAAAGAAATTTTTCCATTATAAAGAGGCAGCACACTTTCCCTATACCCAATAAAGGAAACTATTTAAGATAATGCAAACACTTCATGCTAATAGAAACTCATTGAAAGATTTTTGAAATAATTGTGCTCTTAAAAGCTATCGGTCATGTAAAAAAAAACTACTCGCAAAATTATGTGCTGTTTTCATAATACAAGCGATCAACTTGTCTAAAAATTTTTTATGAAAAACACTCAATATTTTGAGGTCTTTTCTTATAAAATTTCAAGACGAGTTGATCGCTTATTAAATTAAATTAACAAACTCAAAAAATTAAATTAATGTGCTGGTTCCAAAAAACATAAGCCATCAATTCATCTAACAAATTTCTATAAAAACACTCAACTTTTTCAAGTATATTTCTAGACGAGGGAAAGGCACATATGCTCGTTTTATAACGTCATAGATATGATTTGGAATTTTTAATTGATTGTGAAACATCGTAGTTCAAGTGAAAATTTTTTTAGCCTCTACAATTGAACTTAAATAATTTGCAAAACTGTTGCTTAATATTTTATTTTAGAGAAATGTTTTTGCTTTTATGCCTAACGAAGCCTAAGAAAGAGCAAAACACATTTTGTGTCACTTTAGTAGTTTAATTTGGATTCGTTTTTGTTACTTCCGATATCACTACCTGCAATCGTCTAACATGATGCACAAATCACCCAAAGAAGTCTTTGAATTCTCAATGATTATTTACTATACTTAGGAAGAGTTTGTAACTTGAGAGTAGTACCAAAATGGGTCTATTCTCGTTCTTAATTCTAATTCTATTCAGTCCTTTTGTGATTGTATATGGCTTAAATAAATTTATTTCAAATTAAGGTAAAAACAAAAACTATAAAATTAATTTTCCATAGCCATTGTCTGCATTAGCTTTTTCTTTGTTTTTTAATTAACAGACACACCCAGTCATTTAATTAAGAAAACAATAATAACATTTTTTTAAATAATAAAAAACTAATACGGCCAAAGGCCGCACTCCATACTAGAGCTGTTGGTCCCATTTTCAAAACAAGAAATATGTAGTTGTTCTCTCTTTCTCTACATGGCTGGCATGCAATGTGATGACAAGCGCTAGTATTAAAACTTTTAAGTATTTTTAAATTAGTAGTTCATATAAAAAAGATTTGGTATTATTTATTTTTTCTTATTTTTAGCATTTTCCGCAATTTAATAAAATTTATTGCATTTGAGGCAAAAAGCGTTAAAGAAAAAACTCTCAAATCTGATTTTAAAACACAATTTGGTGAGTTTGGGTAGTCTAAATATTTAATTCATTCAATTAAAATAATTTAATTTTTGAAATTTTAATAATATTACTCAATTAGTTATTAAATTCAATTAAAAATTGAATCAATACAATTAAAAATTGAATCAATACAATTATTTTTTTTAAATTAAAATGTTTGTTGTTGAATAATTTTTCTTCCTGTCCGTAAGCTACACAATAATTCTGGCATCTTTTGAAGCAGACTAAGCCGACACAAACCGACACATTTTGATAAGTTTTATTTTCTTGGTTTTCCTTCTTTTTAAGTTCATAAACTCTAGATACTTTATATATGATTTCTTTATGATACGAATATGAAATTTTGTGTGAGGGTGTGTATGTATATAAAACATCCATAAACATGTATGATGATGTCAAGCGTGCAGAACAAATCGCTGAGAAAAATACGCAATTTAAATGCATAACACACAAAAGGACATGCCTAATGCCAATAATAGAAAAAAGTAAATCCTCATACATTTTAACATAAATCCCCATATAGAATTGACACAAACAAACACACATACTGAGAGGCTGAAATGTTAAGAAATCTTCATGTACCTTTTAATAATATTTTTCCTGCTACTTTTTTTTGGGAGACATTTTGTAGCAGATTAAGTCCTATTCGCACATGGATGCGTTGAAATATGAGTTGAACTCATTCTCTAGCATTCTTACATGAATGTAAGTGTGTGGGTCTGTTATTATTATTTCAAAATTCTTGAGATGCCTAAGGTCGCCTTGAAAGGAAGTAGAAAAACAAAATTCAAACAATGAAAGAAAGCAAGAAAGAAAAAAAAAAGTTGTCATACATTATGTTGTCGTATGTTACAATAATTGGAACATGCTGCAAGCATATAAAACGTTTATTATACGACTTAAAAAATTTTTGTAATACGAGTAGAGGAATGAATACAAGCACTAAAATAATCTATGAAGGAGATACAAATATTAAGGTTTGTCATTGGATTATCATTTTAATTTGTTGAAATAGTAAAAAACCAGGACTATGAATAAAGAGATTTTTAAAAATTACAGATTTAAATGGAAGGTGCAGCAGAAATAAAATAAAAATTATTCAATAATTTTAAGCAACTTTTTTCATTTACATTAAAAAATATATGGCAACAGGTAGTTAAGAAAGTGACTGAGTCATCTAATTACTTCGTATAAAATAATTTTTGATCACTAGCGTATCTTGTGTAGAATATTTTTTTATCAAACTCGTAATTAATTTAATTTATCAGCGTCTAAAAAAGGCTATAAATTGTCTCTCTTGGAGTTTTTTCTATAGAAAAATGTCTCTCTTGGAGTTTTTTCTATAGAAAAATGTCTCTCTTGGAGTTTTTTCTATAGAAAAATGTCTCTCTTGGAGTTTTTTCTATAGAAAAATGTCTCTCTTGGAGTTTTTTCTATAGAAAAATGTCTCTCTTGGAGTTTTTTCTATAGAAAAATGTCTCTCTTGGAGTTTTTTCTATAGAAAAATGTCTCTCTTGGAGTTTTTTCTATAGAAAAATGTCTCTCTTGGAGTTTTTTCTATAGAAAAATGTCTCTCTTGGAGTTTTTTCTATAGAAAAATGTCTCTCTTGGAGTTTTTTCTATAGAAAAATGTCTCTCTTGGAGTTTTTTCTATAGAAAAATGTCTCTCTTGGAGTTTTTTCTATAGAAAAATGTCTCTCTTGGAGTTTTTTCTATAGAAAAATGTCTCTCTTGGAGTTTTTTCTATAGAAAAATGTCTCTCTTGGAGTTTTTTCTATAGAAAAATGTCTCTCTTGGAGTTTTTTCTATAGAAAAATGTCTCTCTTGGAGTTTTTTCTATAGAAAAATGTCTCTCTTGGAGTTTTTTCTATAGAAAAATGTCTCTCTTGGAGTTTTTTCTATAGAAAAATGTCTCTCTTGGAGTTTTTTCTATAGAAAAATGTCTCTCTTGGAGTTTTTTCTATAGAAAAATGTCTCTCTTGGAGTTTTTTCTATAGAAAAATGTCTCTCTTGGAGTTTTTTCTATAGAAAAATGTCTCTCTTGGAGTTTTTTCTATAGAAAAATGTCTCTCTTGGAGTTTTTTCTATAGAAAAATGTCTCTCTTGGAGTTTTTTCTATAGAAAAATGTCTCTCTTGGAGTTTTTTCTATAGAAAAATGTCTCTCTTGGAGTTTTTTCTATAGAAAAATGTCTCTCTTGGAGTTTTTTCTATAGAAAAATGTCTCTCTTGGAGTTTTTTCTATAGAAAAATGTCTCTCTTGGAGTTTTTTCTATAGAAAAATGTCTCTCTTGAAGGTCTTTCTATAGAAAAATGTCTGTTAAAAAATTTGTATACAAAAATATTTCTGATGAACTTTTTTCATATTTCATGTTGAAGATTTATTTTAAATATGCTACCACTTGCTATAAATAAAAATAAATATTAAATCTATTATATTTAGCTTTCAAACTAAAATTAATTTGTATTTTTTTTCAATTTCATTGCAGGTAAAACGGTAACGGTGGTCATCGCTCGATGTTTCTCTTTGTTGTAAGTCACAAAGGTTTTACGTGTTAGGTGTGGTATACGGCTCACCGATTTAAGCGTGTAATCACTCCAGCCTATCGTAAGTTTTTATCCATTCAAAACATAAAGAAAAACATAAACCAATAGCTTAGAGCATGATTCGCTTTAAAATTATTGCTGAAAATAAATAAGAATTTTTGAATTATTCACACAATTTCCTCAAGGTTTTTTTTTTTGCTATTCTAAAAATATTACAAAATGATATTTCTTCAAGCGATTGGTCATAATTTGAATTTATTTCATAAACTTATTACTGATTTTATATTTTTTAATTCATTAATTTAGTTTTATTTTTGAAACTACTGATAATAATTCTTTTTGTTATAGGGACTCTATATTGCTCATTAGCTGCACTAACATATTAAAATAATTTTTCGTTAAAAATATAAAGCTATCAATAAAATATCCTTTATTCGCTTATAAAGTGGATTTATTTCGTTAATAATTTCGTTTTTAATTTCTATTAAAAATGAAAGCTAGGCTCAAGTCCTTGCATTCGATATTGCATTTTTTTGTATGAAGTTTTTGTTATAAAAAATTTTAAAAATTTAATTTAATTAATTGATTAATATTGTAAATAGATAAAAATACTTTTGAAAAATTCCAAACATAAGAAACCTGTTAAGGGTTTATATTTAATTAAAAAACCTTAAAAATATTCTACTACTACACTGAAAAAAAAATACTTTCAAAAAGAAGATACAACAACTCAAATTTTCAACGAGTTTTTTTTTTAAATAATTTTTGTTATTAATTTTAATTTGTTGCTTTGTGACTTTCAGTTATTTTTTAATAATTCCAAACTGAGTCAATTCAAGTTTAATAACTCACAATTTTTTTTAAATATTCAAAAATTCAAATTAATAATAAATTCTGGTTTGGTAAAGAGTAATTTTTTGATAATAAATAAAATTAATTGAATAATTTCCACTTTAACACACTAAAAACAATGATTTGTTAATAGATTTTGGTTGGTTTGTGGTCGGTTATTTTTCCGCCAATAAAAAAGACCATTGAGCCTGAACTAGTTTTTGATAAATTTATGAATTTAACATTATGAAATTTCTAAAGATTACGGTTAGGCTTGGCTTGGAACGGTTCAGTTCGTTTCGCTTTGGCGTGATTTGGTTCGATTTATTCAAGGCAAATCTATACAAGTGGACGCATTCGCCATTCTTCATCATATTCTTATTATTAAAGCAAACTTTCTTTTTTGATGCATGAAATTTATGAATTTTTATTTATTTTTTATTTATTTGCGATTTTAAAAATTAAATTTAACAACTTGAAATATAACAGATGCTGAGGAAATGCTTTAATGCGGCCAAATTGTATATTTTCGTATTGGGCTTACATATTGGCAATATGTTTCGGCAATAAAAAAAAACAATAAAATGCCGATTTAATAAATTTATCTTTCGATACTTTCGAAATTTCTGTGGATTACGGTTCGGTTCGGTTCTGCTCGGTTCAGTTATGTTATTCGCTTAAAAAAAATGAGAATTAAATGTCATACAATTTTGTGAAAATTATCTCTCACCTCGGCACTTGCATTGGGTTACGGTTCGGTTTGGTTCGGTTCGCAAACGATTTTAATTTAAATGATCAACACAAATGAGGTGAGTGAAAACAAGTTTTATTTTATTATTTGCGTCAATTGTTTACACATTTTTTACTATATTTTTTTTTTGGTATTTCTTTACATCATTTTAAGAAAAAATAATTGCATTTTTTATTTCTAAAAAAATTTAGCAGCTGCTTTAATTTAAATCATTTATTTATATTTTATGTTTAACAAGCCTAACTTAACTCTCTTAATGTTTAAAAATCTTATAATCTGAATCATGTCTTCGTCGATGAAAAAATATTTTCTAAATAATAATTTGTTTAAAATATTGAAAATTATGTGGGCCTTCGTATGTGCCCGTTTTTTTAAATTTATTTTTCTAAAAGCTTTACATGGTGTTTGATTTTTAAAATTAAATAAATTATCTCTGCTTTCCTTTGTCATTTCGTAAATTTGTTTATTTAAAACATTGTCTGTTTGTCTCTCTATCTCGCTCTTTCATATGTACGAGTATGTGTGTATGTGAGGGTGTGTGCGTGGGATGTTAAAGTATATTTTTAATTTGTTTGCTCTTTATATCGGCGTCTTTTTATTTGCAAACAATATTTCCAATTGCATTTTAAACATATTTAACATTATGTATGGCTTTTGTTTTCTCATTTTAAATCTAACGTGTTTTATCAGCAATATGAAACAAAAACCATTTGTCAAACAGGCCTACAAAAGCTGCGTATGGTAATGGGCTGTGTGCATGAATATATTTTGTAGAGAATAAGTTCTGAAATAAGCTGAATATGTTTTAACAACCCAGCTAATTTGAAAAGGTTTTTAAGTAGAATTTATTTTGTAAAATAAATCATTTTGCATCTAAACAATTTAATGTCATGAAAAGATATAAATGATTATGGACAAAATATGTATAGAATTTACTAAAAAAAATATTTAAAAATTAAAAAGTTTTCGAAAGATTTTTTTTAACAAAAAAGGTTCTTGTTTTGTGTCTAATCTAAGGACCACGAAAAATTTCTTTCAAAGTCAATATAGAAAATATTAATATAAAAATATTCAAATTTTGAAAATTTAATTATTAGTTTCTTTGACTTTTTATTTTTAATTAAAATGGCTATTTTATTAAGCTTGAGGTTGTATTGTATAAGTTTAAACTAAGCTTTGCGCTACCACACAGGCAGGCGAAAGTGAATCTTTGTATGATTTGTGAGCACATCCATATGCAGATTTTAGTGAGGCAGGTTAACTGCAGCTTCGGGGGGAAAAGTTTGCAAATCTAAAAAAATCCTCAGCAAATAAAGCAAAACATTTACATTTGTCAACATTTTGAAAGACTAAAAATATCCTCCTCGAGTCAAAGAAGGCAGGATTTCGAGACGTGTAAGGTTGAGCATCAAATATGCCCTAGCGCTAATCGTAAATGCCAACTTGAGCTGTTGGAATGGATATTTCCAGATAGGTTCTTGTGATTGGTACGCAGGCCAATAGGCTGGGACTGCCCTTCAACGTTGACGGGCATCTGAGGTATAGGAACAAAAAAGTTTAGATTTTCTGCACATGTCTGACACTTAGATGCAGGTGCAGATTTTATGGATGGCCTACCTAAGTTATCGCCAATAATGTTAGGAGATTTTCTCAGATATCTTAATAATAAATTGTGGGTCTAAGTCACTCCTAAGTTCCGATGCCTTGGAATTTTACTTGTTAGCCACGTAAACCCACCAACTTTCTTAGTATCTTCAGTTGATATTAAAAAACTATTTTATGGGTGCCTCCATATACTCGTATTAAGCAGCGTACCAACCTACTAATCTGGGGATCGCCGGCTCGATTCTTGTCTTGACCCTGGGTGTTTTCTACAGACAAGCCAAGAAGCTTTGCGGATTTGTGTTGTTTAAAAAGGATATTCACAAAATGCCATTCCATAACGTAAGACAGTCTGCTAGCTGGCTACTTTTCCCCTTCAATTCAGCGATTCTCTAACAAATTCAATTTTCAAGAAACTTCTTAGCTTGACTTCGTTTATCGGCATAATGCTTTATGAATGCATGTCAGTTCTAATACACACGTCCATACTTGATACATAACAAACGTTTGGCTATGTATGCTAGTGAGTGTGTGTGTGTGTATAAATGTTAAGCAATCAAACCAATACCATTCTCCACAAATAAGTAACATATGAGTGCTAAAAGTCTAGTATTTAAAATGAAAAGTAAAACAACAACAAAAAATGAAACAGAAAACAAAAATTACAGAACAAAATTATAGCGAAACGTATTGTATTAAAAGCTTCTAACTATATGGTTTGGCATACAAAACGCTTGGATAAACAAGGATGTATTACTACAATATACGCTGTGTTTTGTTTGTCTAGTATATTTTGAAAGCAGCAAAAAATATCCTGCTCCTACAGTGAGCTGAGCATCTCATATAATGGGATTATGTGCGATTAATGCATTGACATGTAACGATTTTCAATTGAATTTATTGCTTTACAGTTTTTACATACACTCGTGTATTTGTTTTCTTTTTTTTTATAACTAACTGTATTTGGTTAAGGATATGTGTGGCTGTTTCTTTTTCATTGTGTGGTGTGTGCGTGGGTGCATAATCACTTAAGAGAATGAGTAAAAGCTATATGATAGATAATACATATACGTACATATTCATAGCTATTAAAAACAACAACAACAATAGAACAAAAAAATAAAAGCAATTGAAACAAAAGGGTGTCAGAGTTACACATGTTTTGCATAAAAAACAATGAATAATTTTTCTCAATTTTTGTAACTGCTGCCGCTGTCGCATCACTGTTTGTATTTTCTTCTAATATTTATCCATTGAAAATGTAATTAAGCTTAACAATAACAACAACAGCCATTACAGAATACAAAAAAATAGGCTTTTGTTAATATTTTTTTTATTTTGAACAAAATCAAAACACAAACAACATCATTAAAACAACAATAACAGCTGCAGTGGCAACAGCATCAACCAAAAGCGGCAAATAACACCAACATTGTCAAAAAATACAACAAACAGCCGGGTATAAAAAAAGGACAATAGAACCTCAGCTGTGTGATTAACACATGTAAAGCTGCTGCTGATTCTTTTTTTTTATTGTAAACCAACCAACCAAAAATTTCCGACACTTGCTACAAGAACTACAGACAAGAAACAGTGGGATAAAAACTGTATTTTTTTAGAAATTAAAATAATTTTTCATAAAATCAAAGAATAACACTGAGGAGCACAACAAAAAAAATGTAATAAAGGCAACTTAAAACATCCTGTCGCAACTACGGGCAAGACACAGTGGAACAGTAGAAAAATTTTTTTTTTTAATTGTCAAAAAATGTATATCCGGAATTCGAACACAAAACAAATAAAAAAAATAAGAAGAAGAACATCCCCTGGTGCTAGAGGGTGTCGGTGTTTTAAAGATTACGTCCAGCCCTTTTTTATATTGAAGGTTGCTATTTGCCTTAAGCAGATTTTAATAGTAAACCGACATAGTTTTAAGATGCAAGAAGTGTTAATATATAAAATACTAAAAGGAATATTTTTTTTGAAACACTTTTGACTTCTAACTCTTCATTTAAGTGTTTTTTTTTTTTTTTTTTTTTTTTTTTTTTTTTTTTTTTTTTTTTTTTTTTTTTTTTTTAACTCCAACAGCAATCACATGCACTACTCGTACATGTTGTCATTTATTTACATTAAACTTGTGTAAAATAATTCGGTCACGGTCATAATCAAGCAACGTAGCCAATCTAAAAATTTCAAAAGGCAGTGATACCAAAAAAAATAACGCTTAAATAAAAAAAGCAACAAAAAAATAACTTTCTCAAAAATTTAGCATTACTGAAGAGCCAAACAAGCACTAACTCTAAAAATTTCTGCTTTTAAAATTTTAAAAAGCGCTAAAGTGGGTGCTAACAGCACTCAGTTGACAACATTGTAGTGAAATTAGTTAAGCTGATTTTCATTTCCCTGAGTTTTAAAAGCTTGTTTCTACACCGATCACCCAATCTCAGTAAAATATTTCGGCTCTTAAGTAGCCATGTTAACAAATACAAAAAAAACACAAGTACCTATTTTTTTAAGCACCAAAAAAAAAAAAAAAAAAAAAAAACAGCAACTTACACATAAATTTACTGCTACTAACTCAAAAAATTTCTTTTCTAAACATTTTAAAAAGCACTAAAACCAATGCTAAAAAAACCAAGTTGACAACACTGCTCTTAAACAATTAGTTTTATACTACTTTCAGTTTTATTCTCTCAGCCTTTAAATTTGTTTTCTGCAACGATAATTTTCTTTGAAGCCCACTGTACATTTAATGCAAATATTTGGCTCAAAATAAAATTTAAAAATATTTTTGAAACAAAAAGTTACCCTTTCCTCTTCGAATATTATTAACAAGCTCGCTCACTCATTGACTTTAGCAATTGAGCGTATGAAAATTAAGGGTTTTAGTTAAATTTAAACATTTTGTTTGTCTTATAAAAGGAACTTACTGTCCAACTCCCTTGCAAATGTTCTTTGATGACTTAAAATTCATTTAAAAAAATAAAAGACACAAAAAACAACAACTTTAATCAAAATACCAAACAGTTGTGAGTGGCTCACATTACGAAGGGTGTTATCTAATGCTGCCGTTACTGTTGTCTACTACATTCACAATTTTTGTGTTTGTTTAATTCTGATTAAGTCGTAATTACATTTAAAGATATGGCACCAGTGGTGCACAATCTCATTCTTTATCTTTTTGATTGTTGTTCTACCGTTTCTGTTCTGCTTCATTAACAATGTTGCTCATTGTTGTTTATGTGTTTATTTTGTATCTTCCTTGTTGATCGTCATCACATCAATGTGCTGGCTCTTCTGAAATGATGAATTTCTTTCTTTTATGTGATTCATATAGACACTTCGATAGTTTAAAAGATACCGGCGCCTGTGTGTGTGTACATATTGCGCTTGAATGTTGGGTGGTTTTTCTATCCTCCCCTTTTAGCTACTGTGTACTTTCTATGTTTAACGGGCTTCTAAGATTGTTCAGTTGACTGTATGTCACAATATATACTTGGGCTATTTTGCTACTGTATCTTTGCTGTTAAGCTATTAGTGTTGATGACCAAAACATTCTTAATATTACGTATACAAGAGGGTTGCGATTGTTTAGTGTTTACTGCTGTGAATATTCTCTCTATGCTCCACAGTGGCTTGTGTGCTATATTGTGCCACGCTGTTCTGTGCCACAAGTACACCGGGAAGTAACTGGTGTGGCTGCTAAATGAGCAGTTTAATATTGTAAAAGAAATTAATTAAATACACTTTAATAAATTTTTTACTTAAAATTAAAGAAACAAATTAATCAGGAAATCCTTTTGGTCAGCTTGGGAAAGAATAAAAACCAACAATAAAACTGGTCACCTTCATCTCAGCCTTAAGAAGCTGTTAAAATAATACCGTCCATTTGTTGTCATTTTGACAACGTATTGGTACTATTTTTCTCTGGCTGTAAGCAGAATTTTTAGGTCTATATTAGCTCCAGTGACCAGGTGGCTCGTTGCCGTTCTTAATTTTAATTATTGGGTTGTTCGGAGAGTAATTTCGTTTTTTCCCGACAGAGGACTTAATTGTATTTTTTTTGCACCCAACTTCACACTTAAGCCGTATAATTTTTATATGCTTTGAGAGCTTGTGTGTGAAAAATTTCAATTAATTCTACGCAGTAGTTTTTGGTTGGTGTTCTTTTAAATATGGAGAGCGATAAGCAGTATTTTCGACATATCTTACTGTTTTGCTACAGAAAGGGTAAAAATGCTGTTCAAGCCAGAAAGAAATTAACCGATATGTATGGAGAAGGTGTGTTGACAGTACGCCAGTGCCAAAACTTTTTCGCTAAATTTCGAAGATGCACTACGTTCGGGAAAATGATAAAGACGCGATAAAGGCATTGGTTGATACGAACCGGCGAATAACAGCACGTGAAATCGGATTGAGGTTAAATTTATCAAATTCAACAGTTTATGACCACTTGAAAGGCCATATACGAAAACTGTCTTTCATTTCCACAAAAAAAAAAAAAAAAAACCAAATTACTTTCCGAACAGCCCAATATAATATAATCCCAAATTTAGTTCTCTTAATATTATTCTGAGTTATATTTCAGAAATTTTAATTGATGAAACTAAAAAATGTAACTATAACTACTAAACTTTTGAACTTTGAAAATTTAGTTTTCGAAAACGTCTTTAAATTAGAATCACAAAATAGAGTTTTGAAGAACATGCTCGCCAAGACAACATCGTAACATGATAAAAGCCAATAGAGCCAGCTCATAGCAGAAAAACAAATAAAACGGTGGTTTAAGCTAATTGCCAATATCACAAAAACACACAGAAAACCATTTTAGGTGTGAGAACTAAAGTTGTTTCCAATCAAAAACTTAGTTCTGATAATAAATTTTTTTAGTTGCAGTAACTAGAATTTTAAAATATAGACTAAAACTTAGCTTACCTAAAAAATTCGACTACCGCAACTGAATTTTTGATTGGAAAGAAATTTAGTTTTCACAACCGAAGTTCTTTTCCAAGTTATAGGTTATCCTTAAAGTGTGCCTTGAGAAAACTTAGTAAAAAATTTTTAGAATGAAGCTGCAGCTACTAACAAAGAAGGTAAAATAATGTCTTTTCACTCTGGTTTGCTACTTTACCTAAATCCTTTGAGAACTCCAGTACATTCTCTCAGACAACTGGTTAGTGCTTTCAATTTTTATTTTCTTTTGTGCTGATTTAAAAAACTTTTTTTTAAGTTTTGTAAGCTACTTTTAAGGCAGCCCAGTTTTGTATATGTTTTCACGGTTTTTAATTTTCCAAGTGTAGAAACATGCTTGTATTCTTTGTTACTGTTTTTGTTGCTATTTCATCAAGGGTTGAACAGTGCAAATATTTTTTTAATTTTACTTTATTTTGCTTCTCTTTTTTTTCTTATACTTTCAAATTTCTAATATTACTTAAGATCATGTGTACCCCTATGGATTTATAAGACATTTTGTGGCGGGGCGTCAATTTATGGTAGCACCCAAAGTGTACAAGTTTTCAAAAATACATTCAAAAGAAGGAAAGAATGTTGGAGAAAAAGTTTTGTTAATCAATATAATGTATCCTCATGAAGTTTAACTTTTTCGTATGCAGAAGTGGATGTTGTGTGTGTGTGTGTAGGTCTGCTTGAATGTTATAATTCATATCATCAGGGAATCGAGATTTTAGATAGACATCTTGTGCTACATAATAATCTTCGACGTTGATTTTCAAAATGTACTTTTTAGTCTGGCTTTGGTTTTTGTATGAGTGTTTGTAGGCCATGGCACAGTAACTACATGTCACAGGATTTATGGCAATCATTTATCTTATTTTGCTAAGCTAGAAATGCAATATTACTATGACTGCTCACTGTTATTCAACACCACCACTGCCTGCCATCATTGAATTTTCGCTTTTTGCCAGCCAATAATCCCTTTCATTCCCTTTTGTCAAACAGTTTTGCTTGATTTGTTGCCTGCTAAATTAATTTCCAGGTTGATTTTGTGTGATTTTATTAAAATTTTTTTGTGCTTTTGCCAAAGAAATTCTCTCTCACTCTCTGTTCTTTGCGGCTCTAAACTGTTTAAGGATTTTATTAATTTATTAAGACCTGAATACAAGTTACAACATTTAGCAACTACTTGTACGTGTTTTGGTAATATATTTCTATTAACATTTAATTTTTTTTCTGCTTTCCTGAAACTTAAATTCTTGGGTATGCGCCTGTGAGTGTATGGTCTCCCAGGTTTACCATCTCTATTTTGTGTTATGTTAATAATTTCATTTTAATTCTTGATTCTTTTATATTTTGTTTGGTGTTTTGTCAAGAAATTAATTTGATTGCTTTTGACATTAGCCAGTGATTTTCCTGTTTGACTAGTTGGGCTTTCATGAGACGTTCCCAAATAAAATTAATGAATTTATTTTTGGTATTTCACTTTACTTTTCTTATTTCCTTTTTTTTTAGCAGAAATGTAATTGTTTTTCTTGTTTTATTTCTAAAGATTTGATTTAATGAGCAATAGAGGAAAAAACTGCAATGTTATGCAATCTTTTTGAGGGGTTGTATAGAAAATAATAAAGCAAAAAGAGAACAGCAAATAACACAATCATTAATCACTCGAAAGATACGGTAGCAAAAGCAAATTTAATTGAATATCTAGCAACTTTGTATTCTCGCAAATGTTTATAAAATGTTTTAATTAAAGATAAGCAAATGTAAATTCAAAAAAACAACTATTTTTGTGTCCCAAATGTTAATACATTTTTTTTGTAACAGTTAAGGCTAGATTTTTCAGCAAATAAAAAAAAACTAAATAAATTAAATGAAGAAAATCGAATAAGTTATTTTATATAACTTTTAATTCAAATGAGGTAGATTTCCTAAAAAAAAACTATCAGTCGTAAGCAAGTGAAAAATTACTCAAACGTGCGAGTTTTTCATTATTTGAGATTCTATGAGTAGTTATCGAATAACATTTGAATTAAAGTTAACTTTAATTCGAAAGGAAATAAGAACAAGTTACTAAAGGCGTTTTCTTTTCTAACAAAAAAATTCACTTTGTTTCGCTTTGAGTATCAGAATTAGCAAATTACGTATTCGTTGTATTCTACACATAAACAGTCACGATCACATTAGTTGAATTACACGCCAGATGTCACATCAAACTACACTGAAAGAAAAATGTATTAAAAATACAATGAAACGATTTAGTTATAAATGTTTCACTGAGATTTAATGAAAAATTTCTCAAATTATATTAATTTGCAAAATATTTGCATTGAACAAATTAACTATTGTCATTGTTTTAATGAAATTATTTCATTAAATTAATGAATAGTTTATTGAACTAATGAATAGTTAATTTATTTAATAAAATATTTCACAAATTATATGAATTATGAAATATTTTCATTGAACAAATTAACTATTGTCATTGTTTTAATGAAATTATTTCATTAAATTAATGAATAGTTTATTGAACTAATGAATAGTTAATTTATTTAATAAAATATTTCACAAATTATATGAATTATTAAATATTTTCATTGAATTAATGAAATTATTTCATTAAATTAATGAATAGTTCATTGATTTAACGAATAGTTAATTTATTTAATAAAATATTTTACAAATTATATGAATTATGAAATATTTTCATTGAACTAATGAAATATTTTCACTGCATTAATGAAATTATTTCATTAAATTAATGAATAGTTCATTGAATTAATGAATACTCAATTGATTTAATGTAATATTTGATTAATATAATGTAGCTAGTCATTGCTTAAAAATTATGAATTTTTTATTAGATTAATGGCAAATTCTGCCAAAAAAAATTTTCTTAGTGTAATTTTTTTATGCAATATATAAACAAATTAAATGCACTGAGTGAATTTTGTTTATTAATACAATGAAAATTTCATTATTTGCAACCAATGACAACATTTTATTATAATAATGAAATATTTCATTAATTCTATGAAATTTAATATTTCATTGAATCAATAAAATGTTGTCATTAGTTTAATGAATCTTTGTCATTTGTGCAAAAATAATGAATTATTCTTACAGTGTGGCTGGGTACTTACATAAGTTTTCTTTGCTATTTTAACTGTTATATTTCAAAGTGGTATAAGTCCACTTTTTTTTTTTAAATGAGTTAACATAAATTCTAGTTAAATGGTGGTCTTATCTTACTTAAATTACTGCTAACTGCATTGTTTTATTGAAAAACTTTACCCATTAAATAAATTTTTTTTTTACAATGAATTTCATAAAAAAATTCACGTTTAAAAAATACCTGAAAATTTTTAAAATCAAGTTAAATGAAACAGCAATTAAACAATTGAAAAATAGTTTACCATTCACCCACTTTCGTTTAAATAATTCATAAACCTGAGTGAGTGAGTGCTGTGAAATGACTGCACTGGAAACAATTTGAAAAAATTTATGTCAAAAGTTAATTGGCTGCACTTCAATGACTGTCATAATATTTTCAAACCTTTAACAATTGACCTCAACAAATGCACAACAAATAAAAATTAAAATTGAAATAAAAATAAAAGAAAAACAAAATTAGAGTAACTTAACATGAACGTTAAAAAAAGGCAAACAAACAACCAAAACTCACTGCGGGTATTCACGAAAAAAGAAAAAAAAAAGAAACTGCTGTGAAGTTCACATGCAATTGTAGGCTCTTAAAATTCCCCATAAACGTAAAGGAAATATTGCTCAATAGCACGCCCGAAAAATTTTTTTTTTTTAAATAAATAAATAAAGAAAATTAAAATCATACATACTGGTGTGCGACTAGTAAGCATAAAGTATTTATTTATTTATGTATTTGTTGTTGTGTATAGTGAAATAATAATTGAGCAACTAAAATTTACTCACGCGTTTAAGTGTGTGGCTTATACAAAACACGCGACACTAATTGCAAATTGGCAATATAACGGAAGTAGTTTCACATACATATAAAGCCATTTAAATGCATTTGTTTAAGAAACAAAACTAAAAATAAATTTAAAAAAAATACTTAAATATTTAGTATGCGACCCCCTACAGATGTATGCCTCTCCATGTGATGCAAGCTTGCACGTCAACACACAAGCAAAGGTTTCTGCATTTACTCTGCTGCTGTTTACACCACTGAAGTTGTTTCATTTAATTTTTTTTCATACAACTTTTTAGTAGATTTCTTATTGCTAGTACAGAGGTAAGGAATTTGACATAAATTTTCATTTGTTAGAGTTCATATGTAACCTTTTCTATTTAAAAGTTTCTTTATTTAATTTTAAGAAAACTTATTTGTACTTAAATTGCTTCTAAAGCAGGTAAATTTGTACAGTAGAAATTGTAATGAACTAATTCAGAACTGTGCAAAATATTTTTGGGGAAAATTGACCTGTATTTCTAAATAGATAAAATTATTTGCCTTTTATAAATTTTATATTAATAAACGTTTAGCCTTATTACGAGTGTCGTTGTCGTAGTCAATTATGTGTCAAGACAATATAAAAATTTTCTTTTATCTTGCCGCATATCCGACAACGACAACAACATTTGTAATAAAGCTGAATATTTAAGTTAAACATCTTCAATTGAAATCTTATGATGTCTTCTTTGAGGAATGAATTATGTTATACACTCTGAAACAAGAAGAATTTCATCACCAAGGGTCTGATTAGCACATTCGATTGTGAATAGACTGCCGTATCGAATAATACTTCGATACATGAATTGTAGCAAGAATTCAGGCAACAATTGTGCAAAATGAATTTTTGATATTATGGCTGGACAATTGCTTATTCTGACATGTTTTTCTTCAAATAAAAAAATGAAAATTTATTAAAAATTGCAATAACTAACTGTTTTCATCTAAAACTAGACCCTGCTAGTTACAAAAGTAATTTGTTTTGGTTACGATAAGTAGTTTACTAAGCTTATTTAATTTACTAAGATTATACTCAATCGAATACTCGCTATCGAATGCTATCATTTAAAACTACGATACATTTTACCCGATATCGAGTGCCGTGATACCAAAATTAAAAATTTCGAGTAATTTTACTCGATACCGAGTGCCATGATACCAAAATGAAAAATTCCGATCAATTTTACTCGATATCGAGTGCCGTGATACCAAAATGAAAAATTCCGATCAATTTTACTCGATACTGAGTGCCATGATACCAAAATGAAAAATTCCGGGTAATTTTACTTTATATCGAATGCGCTGGGATTAAAATTCTAAGGAAGAGTTTTTTTTATATAAATATGAGATTTTTGAAGAGGCAACTTCACATATCTTATCATAATTTTAAAACAATTTATTCGATTTATTTACGAAGTATCTCAAAAAATTTTAAATTATATTGACTTTAGTTTGTTGTCTTATTATATTTTAGTTCAGTTATTATTTTTTGAGTTATTCAGAAAAATAAAATAATAAAAATAAATATTTTTTTAAAAATTATGAAATTTTTGATTTTAAAAAATTTTAAAAACTAGAAAGCGTCCAATACTTACCAGTTTTTCAATATAATCTTAAAACCAAAAAAAACAATAGACCTAAATTAAACCATAAATTATAAGAACTATCGGAAATTTAAAAAAAAAAAAAAAAAACACATAAAATTCAGAAAAATGCATGAAATATTTATTTGGATCGATAGTTGGGTCGATATAATTTAATGTTTGAAGATTATTTCATGCAAATGTTGGCCGCGGCTGCGCCTCAAATGGTCCATCCGCTTAGTCCAATTTTGGCATACTCTTTCCAACATTTCGGCCGGTATCTCACGAATAATGTTGGCAATGTTGGCTTCCAGTGCGTCAATCGAAGCGGGCTTGTCCCTATAGACATTAGCCTTAACATAGCCCCACAAAAAATAGTCTAGAGGCGTTAAATCGCACGATCTGGGCGGCCAATTGACTGGTCCCAAGCGTGAAATAAACTGTTCACCGAACTCGCCTCTCAATTGGTCCATTGTTTCGCGTGCTGTGTGGCATGTGGCACCGTCTTGTTGAAACCACATGTCATGCAAGTCAAGCTCTTCCATTTTGGGCAAAAAAAAGTTTGTTATCATCGCACGGTAGCGCTCACCATTCACAGTAACGTTGTGATTCGCATCATCTTTGAAGAAATACGGCCCAATGATGCCGCCAGCCCATAATCCGCACCAAACGGTTGTTTTTTGTGGATGCATTGGTAGCTCTTGCAATGCTTCTGGCTGCTCTTCACTCCAAATACGGCAGTTTTGCTTGTTCACGTATCCATTCAACCAGAAATGAGCCTCGTCGCTGAACACAATTCTTCGATAAAAAAGTGGATTTTCATCTAACTTTTCAAGAGCCCATTCACCAAAAATTTGGCGTTGTGGTAGGTCGTTTGGCTTCAATTCTTGCACCAGTTGTATCTTATAAGGCTTCACACCCAAATCCTTCCGCAAAATTTTCCACGTAGTGGAGTAACAGAGGCCCAATTGCTGCGAACGGCGCCGAATCGATAATTCACGGTCATCACCAACACTGGCCGATACGGCTGCGATATTTTCTTCAGTTCGCACTCTACGTAAGCGTGTTGGTGGTTTAATGTCCAACAATGTAAATTTGGTGCGAAATTTTGTTACAATAGCCCGAATAGAAGCCTCAGTAGGTCGATTAAACTGACCATAAAATGGAAGAAGCGCGCGATGAACTTTCTTAACAGAGCACGCATTTTGGTAATAAAATTCAATAATTTGCAAGCGTTGTTCGTTTGTAAGACGATTCATGATTAAATTATAGACCAAACTGAAGATGTTTGACAGTGACACAAGATACAAAACGTGCGTGAGCTGTCAAAACTAGTGTTGCCAAAAAGATAATAGCAAAAAAATCACTCTTTATAAATACTGATTTTATTAGCGTTAAAGTGTGAGCACCTATTGTTATTATTATTATGAAAATTTGCAACTTCAATAGGGGAACTCATACTTTTCACTAAAAATATTTTGAGCATCGCTGTGCATATTTGCTCAACTGTCAATAAACTGAAAACAACAAATACAGGATTAATTGACAGATTAACTTAAACTTGGCAGATTTTTTACGGGGTTTTGTGATCTAGTAGCATTGACTACATTGTTTGCAAGCAAAAATTTTGGGGAATTTTAAAAGGACACTCAAGACCTAGTAATATGACCAGCATATTTGCAACATGCAAATTTGCCTTAATATAATTTTTGATATAAAATTTAATTTTTAATATTTTAAATAAAGTAAAAGTCAAATTTCAATTAGAGTTTTGTTAAGAAACATATTTTTTGGTTCACCCTATGCTGATCCGTTTTTAAGTTATTCTATTCTATATAAATCCAAAGAGTACCACTGGAAACTTCTCTTTGCTTGTTTTTATTTTAACTAAATAAAAGCTCATTTCCCACTCACTCTATCACTAAGTGAACCCTTTAAAAAAAAATTTTATAAGCCTTGTAGTAGACAAATCAACGCCATAAATTTAATTTTTTAATTACGAAATATTTTTACAAATAAGAGCGTGAGCTCCATATTATTCTTGTCTACTTTGCTGCTTAACGCTGCAGCTATTTAAATTCACATGTCACTAGAAAATGATATAAAAATTTGAAAACCTGATAATATTTAGTATAAATAAAAAGAAGCTTAATAATTTTTATATGGGCAACTAACATTCACAATAATTGTCAGTAGCCTAACAAAACAACCAAAATATTTTCTTACTTTTATTTGTTTATTATTCTTTCTTTTTAAGGTTTGAAACGGAATCTTAAAATTTTATTTGATGGTCAGGTAAACCAATTCCTTCAACTAATTTATCCACTTTGTTTTTTTCTTTTTTTTTTTTTTTTAATAGAATACAATTTCTTTCATGAATTATGATGGTCACAAATCCTTTCAGGATTTATAAATAAGCAAAAGCTGTAAGTTATTCGTTTAATTTTATTTTATTATTGTACTTGTTTGATTTGGTTTTTTTATACCAAAGTCCTTGGCTATACGAGTATGTCCGATTAAATGTATGTGAAAAATTATTTTTTCTTTTTTTAAAGAAATGTTTGATGTCACCGAATTATAATACACTCTCACACACAGATAGATACAAGTGAATACGGTGAAATAAAGTGAAAAAGATTAAATAAATTTTAAGTCGCCAACATTACAAGTTTAATCTGAGCAATTCAAATGGCAACTATAACAACAAAATCTATTGATGGCGGTAGCAAAATCAGCAACAGTAAAAGCAAAAGCAAAAGCACCAGCAGCACAGTCACAGTCACAATCTTGAAGAAACTACTTGTTCTTGAAAAGATGAAAACTTAAGCACAAGAACAAAAAGATTTTGCTTCATAAGTAAAATATTATTGTTGTTGTTTTTTTTTTGGAAAACCAGAACCACTTTACAAAAAATAAAAACTCTAAAGCAAAGAAAAAAGTTGAAATTAAAAGACATCAACAACATAATCCGGTCTCGTTTTTTATTGTTGTGGTCCTTCAATTTATACTCATGTATGAGTGTCTTAAGCAACATCTACCTCTGATCAGATCATACGTCTGGTTCCATCAAGTAGCAAGTAACAGTAAAACCCGTAATATAAAAATGTTACGTACGAGTATGAAGAAAGCATTTACGGAATTCTAGTGTAGACAAATTTTCTTTTCTTTTAATACCACAAATTTTATGCAATTATTGCGGGTCTACTTAACAACTTAAGAGTATAAATATTAAATAAAAGGCCTATTTTTATACAAAAAAAGAATTAAATAAAAATTGTTTTGATTACTACCCATCATGATGTCTTACTATTTTTTGCTGCCAAGTTCAACATTCATTTGTAGTTGATTTCTTTGTCGTTGCGATCATCTCTATTGGGATTTAGTTTCATTTATGTTTCGCTTAGAATTTAACTTCAATAAATGTCCAAGAAATATGTGGAGCATGTGTTTTGCTGTTGCAATTTTTATTGTAAATTTCTCATACACATTTTATTTGAAATGATAGTGAAGCGGTCAGTTACTGCAGTAGCCACCGTTGCCGAGTTATTCCGTTTTGTTTTTTTTTTTTTTTTTTTTTTTGAGGCTGGTGTAAAAGATCAAAAGAAATCATTGTATTTGCTGATTTGCCAAATAATTTTTGTTTTTAGTTTTTTTTTTTTAAGTTTGAACTTTAACTAAGCATTTCCGTTGATAAACTTCGAATGGCTTTTTTTTTTGTATTTTATTCTGCTCATTTTTTTTTGTACGAAACAAAAGATTAATGTTTAGAAGAAATCGTTAATTTTTTTATGACAATGTCACCTGTTTGTTTTTTAATTTTTTAAATAAAATCTTGTGATACAAGTGACTTGAAAGAGAATGGACAAACAGAAAGTTTCTTACATCAACAATATGTGTACACGCCAATAAATTATTTTAAATATTAAAATTGTTATATTGGCTGAGTGAATTAAATATTAATGCAATTAAATAATTTTTGACTTGAATTAAAAAAAATTTATCATATTGATTTAAATTTTAAAAAATTCAATTAAATATGTGTGATAGAGAAATCAAACGAATCATAGGCCTTTCTGTAGATAGTCAAGCGCTTCTCCGGCACTTCAATCGAATGTTACATCTTCTGTTATATTTAGTTGGCTGTGTTATTCAATAGATGACCTTAAACTGACTTATCTTTATAACAGATTCTTGCACAGATCAGACTGATTCGTGCCCGGAGGAAAAACAAAGTCTTTGCTGGGGAGCCGACGTGAGCATACCGTAGGCAAGGAGACTCATCAAAAAAGTGAGAAGAAATGACATCAAACTTTATGCTGATCTGCTGACAGATAATTGTAGATTCAACTACAGCATAAGTAAAATCGGTGTGGTTTTTGTCGAGAAGTAGAACAAACATCGGAACATGAATTAAATTAAATTAATAGCTGCTATCGAAGAATTTTATTTATTTCAATAACATAATTAATAATGGGCCATAATCATAGTCACAAAAAAGTGAGCTTTTATTAAGAGCTGACTTTTGTTCATAAGAATTATATGAACTTAAAAAGATACCGACTTTAGTCGGTAAATAAATTATTTTAAATTTAATGAATTCAACATATTAAATTATTTGGAATCATAAAGTTTAAAAAAATTTTAGTATTTATTTTGTTTATTTGTTTCAATTCTTGCCGATTGACCAAAATTCTTATTTAGTCAATTGGTGTAAAAATATAAGTTTTCAAATGTTTGGCCAATAACTTAACAATACTTGGGAGTAGTCAACTGATGATTCAGAGTAGCATCTGTTGAAATAGGACTTATGGATATGATTACTCTCTTAGTACTTATTGTACTAAGTAAACAATTTTTTGAGCATGAGAATACATAATTGGAATTAAGCACAAATAAAAATTAAATTTTTGTTATTAATTCAATTATAAATTTAATCAATATTGCAATTGTTTTTTTAATAAAAAAATTTTCAATTAGCTCATAACTTCTAATGTTAAAATCTTCATAGTGTAAGCTGTTGCATGACATGCCCTTCAAGTGATTTAACTTTTTTTTAAGTTGTTTGTGGGTCGATCTTTTTTTCATACAGGCATATAGGAAATGTATTTTAGCTTTAAATTAAAAGTAGTTTGAAACCAATTTAACTTTTTAAAGGGTATATACGATTTATTTATGTTATGATCTTAATACGTTTTTAATTTTAATAAAAAGTAAAGAACATTACCCACCACTTTTTTATAATTTTTTTTTAACTTTTGTGGAACGTGCCTGTTATCTTAAAGTGGACTTTTCTGTTGGGTATAAAGTTGGTTTTTGACAACAAAATTATGTTACATCCTTTTTAATATTTAACAATTTTAAAAAAAAATTTTTTTTCTCTATTAAAATGGCTATTTTGTTAAGCTTGAGGTCTTATTTTTCAAAAATTTATTTTTATATCGATATTTCGCTCCAATTTTTGTAGCTTCTTCAGGATATAATTATAAATTAATCAAATTATTAAAAATACATATTTCAAAAATTTTCTTGACAAAACTAAATTAGGGTGTTCAATAATAAGGTCATCCCAAACAAAATTTGAAAAATATTTAAAAGTAATATGTTAAAAATGTATATATAAAACAATTGTTATAAAAATGTATGTGTTAAATGAATTATGTATGTATGTAACAAGTAACAATTAAAATTTTTTTTTTTTTTTTTTTTTAAAGTTTTTTTTTTCTCTTTTAATACTCGTCTACTCTTCAGCAATGATATTTAATTAACATATTTTTGAATTCCTTTAGGAAATTAGTACTCAGCCGCCCTCTCATTTCTAGTATTTAATTTTGAACCCTTTATTTCTGTAAAAATAAATTCAGTGAAGAATTTCATTTACAACAACGTATTAAATTACACTGTGCAAACTACATTTCGAATTGTGCATATTTAATTTTCTTGTAAAATTCTTTTGTACTCCCCTTTTTAAATCTAGTCCATTTTGGTGATTTTTGGTGATGTTATTATTTAAGTAAATTATTTTTTAATATGTTTATGATGCTTTGGTGGACTTTATGTCTCTTACTCATAATTTATTTATTCATTCATTCATTTAAACAATTTTTTGTTGTATTAAAATGCTGGTGTATGCTACATAACATTGTGTCTGTAATTATGTAATTTTCATATGGATGTGATTTAATTACTGTAATGGGATTTACTTACCATAATCACACAAGCACATACATACACATGCTTACTATGAAATTATTATAAGAATATGATACATAGTTAAGTGGTAATGGCTGTTGCAAGGCAACATTTAACATTCTCTTCATACTCATAATGTGTCATAAAACATTTAACATGATGGATGTATTAAGTGTTGGAAATAAGACTGAATTGAAAAATGGGGGAAATAAATACGGGGAGTTTTTTTTTTTGCAATTGTGTTGAAATTGTAACGAAAACGTTAATTTGTTTCACTTGAATTTGGGGAAACAACGCAAACAGACAGCATGCTGGGTGGTAGTGTACTTAATTAGATTTAAGTGTCTGGGGCTATAGCTTTGTTTCTAGCTTAAATTTTTTAGACAAGGCAACTAAAAGCTTAGAATTTTATAACCTTTAAAAATTAATCTTGACTTAGGTAGGGCTACACAATAGATATTTCATACTTGTGCCCAAAATTTCATTTAAAAAAATAATTGTTTGTTTTATTTTGTTCAGTCTTGACAAACAGCATTTGCAACAAATGCACAGCTAGTTTTCCATTTATTTATCTTAAAGGAATTAAATGTCAATATATGCATTAACAATGGATAAGGTAGGCCACAGCAATTGCAATTTTTGCAGCTTAAATCTTTTGACTCTAAAATGTAATTATAAAGCTGTACTAGCAAAAGAGCGATAGGACAACAGAACAGCAAAATAATTCTGCATGGGCTACTTATTTTATATTGGAAATGTGATTTAAAAAAAGTGTCCTTTCATAAAAATATTTACTGTTTGCAAAATTTATGTTTCTAAGGTTGGCTAGTGCTTATGCAGAATAATATTTGTGTTTAACAATAGTTAAGGAGAGTAGAAATATTGGCATAGGGAACCAGTAACATGGAGAAAGTTGTGTTTAAAAAAATTAAACGAAATTAATTTAAGCAATCTGGAATTGAGTGTGAATATTTTCATTAAAATATTAATATTGCATAGGTTGTTTTATTTAAAATTAATTATGAAAATGTTATTTTATTAAATTTAAAATTAAGCAATATTAAAATAAAAAGTTTGACTTTCTTTCTGCAAGGCTTGGAGTATAGTAAATTACAATTCACTCGTTTTTATTTTTTTCTTAACACTCGATAAATATTTACAATTTCAGATTTGTGGCAAGACAATATAAGGGTAATTTTATAGACGTATAGAACTTTAAATTGCAATAAAACAACGATGGATTATTTGATTGACGTGAATTTTATTTATCCGAAAGATAATCTTGTGGCATTACATTTTAAATATGATTTCTGGCCACGGCTGGCTCGGATGTAGTCCAATCTGGACGTCCAATTTTCGATGACTTTTTCCAACATTTGTGGCCGTATATCGGCAATAACACGGCGAATGTTGTCTTCCAAATGGTCAAGCGTTTGTGGCTTATCCGCATAGACCAATGACTTTACATAGTCCCACAGAAAGTAGTCTAGCGGTGTTAAATCACAAGATCTTGGAGGCCAATTCGCAGGTCAAAAACGTGTCTTTCAATAAATCGATTATGGTTGTTGGAAATACAGCTTCTGGACATCATGGTTGTTCAATTCCGGAATGAAAAAGTTAGTAATCATGGCTCTGTACCGATCGCCATTGACTGTAACGTTCTGGCCATCATCGTTTTTGAAGAAGTACAGACCAATGATTCCACCAGCCCATAAAGCGCACCAAACAGTTAGTTTTTCTGGATGTAACGGTGTTTCCACATACACTTGAGGATTAGCTTCACTCCAAATGCGGCAGTTTTGTTTGTTGACTTAGCCATTCAACCAGAAGTGCGCTTCATCACTAAACAAAATTCTCTTATGAAAATCGGGAACAACGGCAATATCGTTCGAAATAAAATTGCACTATTTGCAAGCGTTGTTCAGGCGTGAGTCTATTCATGATGAATTGCCAAACCAAACTGAGAATAAATCACTTGACAGCTGTTAAATCAGTCGCCATCTTGAACAGTAATGCCAACTTAAAATTCTATACGTCTATTAAAACACCCTTTAGTAGATCGTATTTGGTAACTATGTTTGTTCTTTATTTGTATTTATTTTATTTTCTTGTGATATTAAAATTTTTTTTTTTAGCGAAATGTCTTTTTCTCCTGTATAGTTAGGCATAAGGCAACTCATTAAGGGGGTCAAAATTTATTTAGTGGGAGAAGAAGCAAATATCAAAACCCACTCTGCCCCAAAACAATGGAAAGGGTTAGAATTAAAATAATTTTTTTAATCTCTTACGACAGATGCAATAACTTGTACACGACAGCATAGTTTCTCAAAAGCCCTATTACACAAAGTTCAAAGCTTTTTTTATTACCTTTAAAAGTAAGTTTTTGCTATCAATTGCTGGTATATAGAAATAAATTTTGAACTTATAGCTTCTTCGTAAATGTTTACTTAACCAGATAAAATTGTTTTGTAAGAATAAACCAACCCTAATGCAGGCAGCCACCTAGAAAATTTGCTTAGCGTAGCATATTTTACTAATTATCCTTTAACATTTCTTACTGCCTCACACTATTAGCACTATCAATTCATCTATATATTTATTAACTAATACATATACATAAATGTAGCCGGTGGGTGGGCATGTGTATGTAGGACTTTTGATCTACATTTGGTGTGTTTGTAAATTTTGCATGTTTATGCAATCAAATATTGCAATGCTGACATTTTAAACAACAAAATGCAATTGTTTGTCTAAAATGTTGATTGGATTTTAATTATAATAACGACGCCTCTTTGAAATTTACTTCATTTACCAAAAATAAAATAAATATTGCAAATACATCAGGATACACCTCTTGCAAACATACACACTTACACAATATGCAGAAAGATATGTACACACATATTGTGTTTTGTTGTTAGTTATTCGTTAATGAACGTTATGCTAAATGGAAATAGGATTATGATTACCATTCTCAGTGTCAGACAATAATATAAAATGTTGTATTTTTAGCTAATTACACTGTGCAACAAACTGACTTCTAATCGATATCGATATTGATAAAGTTTTCAAACAAAAAGACTAGAATTTCGAATGACTTTACTTGATATCGAATGCGACGATTCGGCCTCTGATATTTCTTTTCCTTAGCAAGGTTCCAGTAGAACTGGCACTGAGACAAAAAACCTCGTTTGTGAAAACTCTATTTGTAAATAATTAAAAATTCAATATGATAGTTCGAATAAAAACTCGATTCGAAAAATATTTAATAAAAATAAGCTTTAGACAATATTATCGAATTGTGGTTGCTACAACTATAAAATTTTATTATCACATTTAAATTTTTTTGTAATAAGCGAAGTTCTTTTCTTTGTGTGGTCCTAAGGAATTAAGGTTTTTTTCACTTTTAAAAGTTTTTAATATGAGTCGGTTAAAAAAAAAACCATTTCATTTTAATACACAGAAAAGAGTATCGAATTTGTTACCATTTAATTTGTATGATCATAATTAAATAATTTATAATTTGGTTATCGCTACTGAATTGCTAAAAGATAACAAATTCGTTTCTTGCAGCTGAAATTTATTTTTTTTAGTAACGAAATTTGGTAATTCAATTCTCAAATTAATCTCAAATTAATGTTAGCAAATTGCCTTAATTAAAAGCTTTCATTGTCACAACCGAATTTTTAAACGGTAAAATTTTGATTCCCACAACCAATTTTTTTTTTTAATAAAAAAATTAAAATATTTTTTAAGTTTTATTTTGTCATTTAGTATTTTTTTAAAAGATAATATTTATTAGCTGGCTGGTTTTCTCTACCTGCTTATCGCTTTATGTGGCTCAGTGTTATTGAATGTCTGCACTTTTAAGAGATTTTTGTTTCGATATAAAGTAAATTAAACACTGTCATTAGTTGATAATTTGTAATTCGTTTAAAAACTTTTGTTTAGTAAATTGGCAAAAAAAAAAAAAACGAGAGAAAGAAAATAAAAATACAAATAAAATTGAAAGCAATTATGATGTTGTCATTTTCAAAATATCGCAATGTTGTAGGTACTCGTAGTTGGTATGATCTAAAGTGATTGAAATTATGTTGGCCTAAAGAAAAACAATTTTTAAAACTGAGAGTATTAAACTAGTGTGTGATTAGCAATTATTAAACTAAACTTAAAATGTCATTTACTGTTTAGTAGAGCTTGAAAGAAAGCTTTTGTTTAGACTATTTTTTCTTGCTAATTTTGGCTTCATGTCTTTGCTTTTCTTTTTTTTTTATGAAGTGTGGCCGCAACTAAAGTTTAAGTGGTTGTAGTACGTGCCTGTTGTCTAATTGCTTTTACGATTACGATTGCTTTGTTTGTGGCGCCATATTTTACATTTTGATTGACTTTGATACGAAAGAGTTTCTTTTCAATTTTTACTATATTTACGTTTCAAGCTGCTTTTGTTTTTTATTTTTTTGTTTCATCAGGCTTAAGGTAATGTCACGATTGAGTGTTAAATGTCTTCATATGTCTGTCTATAATTGTTGTCAATTTTGCTTTTGTATTATTGTTAATTTTGTTGTTTTTTTTTTAAATTTTCTTTTGGCCTTTTATGGTTAAAAATGAAACACAATATTTAATGTCATTTCAAATAGTAAAGATGTTTAAGGAAATTTTTAAAATAGTTTTATAATTAATTGTGCATAGATTTCCTATAAAATACAGATAGACAGCGCCATATTGACTATTAACTAAATATGGTGGGTGATTGTTGATTTTATTATGGTTTCCTTGTAAAAAAAATAATTGATGGCACTTTTTCTCTTATTGGTTCAGTCTGCTTTAGTTTGAAGTTTGGTCATGTTTATGAAAATAAACTGAAAGCTGTTCACATGACAAACTAAATGACAAACAGCCAATAAAAGTAATTTGCAAAAATTGGTGTTGCATTTCAAAGGACTGATTTTAATCTTAAATTAATTTAATCAATCAACAAAAACAGATACATACACTCCACAAATGCACGAGAGGCTTTCGTAGTTTTGCACTAAAATTGCATTGAACTCGAGTGTGTATGGGCCGCGTAAGCAATTTCACACAAAATTATAGTCGATTTTAGTAGCTGAGAAGCGCCAGCTTGGCAAACTTTGTAAAACTAATGTAAAGGTCGGGTGAAATGTCAGCTTTGATTCAATTTTTATTAACAATTTCTTAAAAGTTATTTTTAACAAACAATTTGGGCCTAGAAAGCAAATTACGGCATTCAATATTGCACGAAATTTCTTTTAAAATTACATTTCGATCGATATAAAATGCCGTAATTCGGCTTCTGATTGAAGCTTTACATTTTTTTAATTTAAAATTTACTTCGTTTAAATTAATGGTTCATTCAAAATTAAATTTTTATTCGTTTGGCAACAAAATGATTTCGATTAATAAAATACATAAAGTCTTGTGGTTAAAAGATAAATCCTTTAACATCCTTTTTTTAATTTTGTTTTTTTATATGTTTATGATAACCCGTGCTTGCTTGCTTTCCTTCTTATATATTTTTCTGCGTTTTATATTCCATTTCTTACGGTTGATTTGATGTGCTTGTCACGTTCATTTAAGCTTGTCGCTTTTAGAGATGTACGATTGTTGTTATAAGAAAAGTGCGAGATTCAATTGAAATTCTGTTCGCTGGCTGGCTGTATGGGTACGCCACACACAGATAAGTAAAAAAGTTATATACCCACACTTACATACTAAGTACTATGGTTATCGAATTCGTAAAGCGATTATTTTCATATCAAAATGCCTTAACCATACAAATTTGAAAGCAGCAGCAGCAAGAATAGGGCTAAAACAAAAACAAAATAAAGCATTGCGAGCAGCATTAATATAAATTGGGTACCCGGGTACCACAAACGCTAATAATTTTGCTTTAACAAAACAACTTGAGATACGAGCTGAAATAAACATGAACAAACAGAAAAACAAAATGAAAGCAAAGTAAAACTAAAAGACACAAGATACAAGATGTGAATTTGTTATTTTCAATTTGCCAAAATAAAAATGAATTTTTAAAATTTTTTTGGTTTAATTCAGTTGCTTCATGCTCCATGTTTTTGTTTTTCCATCATTCCGCTCAGCTGTGTGGTTTAATCTAAAGGATTTCATTGGTGTTTCTTTCTTTTGCACATAAAGAAAGAAAACCACAAATTAAAAAAAAAAAAAAAAAAAAAAAAAAAAAACAAGAAAGAAACAAAAATTATAGAACAACAACAATCATAGAAAAAAGAACGTAATACATGAAAATAGATAAATAAATTAAAAAGAAAGTACGTTTTGCTGTGGAGTTGTTTGTTTGCTGCCTTAGAAGAAATAAAATTCCAGGCACAATCTGAATATGAACGAATGAATGAATTTGTTCTGCTTTACTTGATTGTTCAAGGTATAACTTGCAAAATTATATTCTAAAACTCTTAAATTCTAGCACAGCATCTCAAGGATTTTATACATAAAAAACAGAGGAATGTGTGTGCATGTTTATTTGCTCTTAAGATACGGAGGCTTTTAAGATTCTGTAAACATACAAGAAAATTAATTTTACTTTTGCTAACCCTACCCAATTGTCTTTTTTTTAATTATTCACAATAAGAAAACACTTTTAATGATGAGAATCCAATTGGCTCACATTTAAACATTTAATTATGTGTTAGCGTTTTTTTTTTTAGTTGTGACAATATAAATTTGGTTTTGCAATCGAAATTTATTTAGGCATTTAATTTTGCTTTGTATGCACGAACTTCAGTTTCTATAAATAAAACAACAACAACTTCAGTTTATATACAGAAATCGAATATGCTACCATTTTAAAATTTAGTTGCGAAAATCGAATATTTTTTTAATTGTGACAATAGCAATTTAGTACTCCAACCAGAAGTATTATTACACCATTAAATTTTCGAATGAATTGTCGATTTTCAGCAGCTACAACTAAGCAACTTGATTATCATAACTGAATATCTGACTGAGAACAAATTGAATTCTCCTAACAGAACTTGTGAGCTGCAGAGGTTTTTCATAATAGAGCAGATAAAATTTGAATTGCTAAAGAAGCTCAAGACTATAATAAAAAGTAATTCAAAGATTTAAAAAACAATGAAACAATAAAAGTATTGTTAGATAAAAAAGTAATTTTTCATGTTGACAAAATGGTTCTATTATTGAACACCCAAACAGTAATTTTTTTTTTGTTTTGTTAAAGAAAAAAGTCTACAGCTAAGTACAAGTGAAGAAGCAGCACCTTACTAAAAGGAGTACAAAAAATTTCAGGTATGTTAGCAATTTTGTGGAAAAGCATTAATTCGAAAATAACAGATAAAATCCAAAATTTTAAAATTAATCTAAAATCCTCTTCAGTGCTATGACGCTGATGGTCAAGATATAAAGTTAATGAAATATTTCTCATATAAATGTTAAGGGTTCGTATAAATGTAATTTTTAATGTTAATATTATTGTTAATGTTTATGTTGATTTTCCATGTATGTATATGTTCACGTTCATGTTCACGTTCATGTTCATGTTCATCTTCATAGCCATGTTCATGTCCATATTCATCTTCATAGTCATATTCATCTTCATCTTCATCTTCATCTTCATCTTCATCTTCATCTTCATCTTCATCTTCATCTTCATCTTCATCTTCATCTTCATTGTCATGTTCATGTTTATGTTCATATTCATCTTAAAAGTCATATTCATGTTCATGTTTATGTCTATGTGTTTGTGTTCATGTTCATGTTTGTGTTCATGTTTATGTTCATAGTCATGTTCATGTTCATTTTAATCGTAATTTTTATTTTTATTTTCATTTTCATTTTCACTTGCACTTTCATTTTTATTTCCATTTTTATTTTGATGTTCATATTCATTTTAACAAAATGGTTCTATATATTGGAAATTGCTTAAGCTACAGCTGAGTACAAGTGAATAAATTGTAGGAAGTTTGATTTTTGTTTACTGTAATCTTAACTATCAAAGTTCTTTTTTGGTTACCTGGGTTATGCCAATCCTTGATATCCTGGTGCACATTTTCTTACATTTTGGTATGCATAAAATGTTTACTTTCCAATTTGTTTGTTTGTTTTTTTTATCTATCTCTCTATTGTAGATTTTCTTAGAGTTCAATTTAAAATACGCGTGTGAAATTTGCTTTCGTACAATTTTCAATTTTCTTAAAATAAAATTTCAACTCGACAAATGTAAAATGTAAAATTCTAAATATATGGATTGTGGTTAACCCTCGAATGGGTAAAATATTTAATACTGGCAGCTTTTTCCTACCAACATGTACGAACGAAAGTACGTTCTTATATTTTGTTAATTCTTAGAAACAAGGAAAACACTTTTCTTTCATTTTTTTCTCTTTGAAAGCTCTTTACTTCATGCAGCATACTCGTACATGAGAACGTATGTATTTTCTTTGCTGTCACTTTAAATTGTATAAAATTGTGTTTCATCTTACGAGAATTTCTTGTTTCTAATTCTTTGTGTTTTTATCTTTTTGCACTTGTTGGTTAAAAATGTGTGTGTGCTGGTGTACGTGCACATCAAGAAACAGCTTTATTTTAACCAATTTTAATGGCTCGATCATCATGCTGGCGTTATTGTTTGTTCACATGTAGCTTTTTAACACATAAACCACAGTAAGAAATTGTTTGAATGCAAATATATGTATGTGTATGTGCGTAGGTGTATGCAGATGTGATGCTCTCTAACATTTCCATACATAATTTCCATACATACATACATACAAAGTTGCTATTATAAAACACATGTGTTAATGCGGTTTGATGTGTTGCCAACATTAAACTTGTTCCTTGAATATTTTATTTTATTTTTAATTTAAAAGAAAACTTGTTGTTGTTGGCTTTTCCTCATTTTATATAAATACATGTTTACTTTAGATAAAATGCATTTTGTATATTAAAATTGTCTAAGTGTTAAACCGCAAAATATTTTCAATACAAAATATAAACTTCCAACAACAAGGTTTTCCTTTCTTTGTTTAATTTTTGTGGCTTATTGACATTTTTGTTTGCAACTAAATACATGGACTGGTGTTTGTTTGTATGCATGTAAACATTTTTATAAAAGAAAATTAAACTTTTGGGTTTTTGGAACTTAAAAACTGGATTACAACTTGCACTCTAGGTTCTATGGCGTTGGTAAACTTTTCCTACTGGTAATGCTGTTGTCATTCATAATTTCCTGTCAATAGTCATATAGCCTAGTGCTAGGTTTACTTCCAAGTAATACATAGTTGAATTATATGGTTTGGCCCTAGAAAAATACCCGGTTTTCTTAATACAATTGAGAGCACATGTATTTGTTTTTTTTTTTGCATTTCGGGAAATGAATATGGATCACTGTGTACGAACGATTCACTAGGGCGACTATGTACTAGAACACGCCTACAAAACATTTACTCGATCCCGGTGGCACACCGTATAGGTATTACTTCGCCGGGTATTACTTCAGCGGAATCAAACCTCTTGTTGATGGAAACCACATATTTGGTGCCTGCAACCACATTTTAGCACTGCTAATGGTACGCTGAGTTGTTTAGTCCTAACCTACACAAATACATCCATGCCCACTAAGAAACCAAGTACTAGAGTACCCTACACCGTCATGCTCGGATCACTAATTACCAGTGATCCGAAGAGTCCAGTTCCGTCGCCCCTTATTTGACCATGTATTCTGTCTTGTAAACTCTGTCTATGCTTCACCCTTAGGTATGTCATCATTATAAACTAACCATCACCCTGTAGCCAATAGCTCTACCGAAATCATACCTTTTATGACAAATGCAGCTTCAGCTTACACTGTTTTCTTGTTACAGCTTGCTCTTAAAGCTGTCAATCTGCACACTGTGTTCAATCTATCATAATATAACTTTAAACCTCAAAAAAGCTGCTCATAATGCTCTTAACTACTCCTACTAAAATAAACTGCCTTTAATATTTAGGTACTCTTGTATTTGTCATAATCCTACAGAGCGACGCAACTGTTATACTAGTTTCTCCTACTATATATTCAATAATCAGCTTTCAATCATAACTCCTGGATAGTAGCGAGATATTTGGATATTAGAAGTGATTTTAATGTCATCTACAAACTCTATCGTTGGTCGGCTCGATATGACTCAACTTGTGGGCAGCGAGCCGTATAGATCCATGGAACCCTCAGTTATTTGATAAGCTGCAATTATTACTAAAATGTCATCAGCTACTGCTTGAAGATTTTAAAATTATTTTTCAATTTTCACTTTAACTGGCAAATTCAGTATTGTGTGTGTTAAATATATTGCAATTTAAAATAATTCAAGTCCCTGGGAATATTGAATTACCCTTATGTCTGTAACTAAATTAGAATTCAAATAGTGTAGACAAAAACCATATTGATAACAAGCTCACATTGCTCTTCGCTTGATATGCTGCCTATTATTTGAGTTACATATTTTCAATAAACTTTGATATGTAAATTGATAAATTGGTCGAACGAAGGTAATTTCATAAGTAAAGAAAAGTATTTGGCTTCTAACTTGTAAAATAAAAATGGACTTAATTCCTAATTGATTAATTAATTGTTCCATTTAGTACTGCCGTTTAGTAAGGCTGTGATTACTCACTATTGAGCACGATAAAGCAAGCGAAATATTAGAATAAAAATCGCATTAAAAATCCAAAAATAAATTATTACTTGAAGGAATTTATAATATTATTTTATAACATTAAATTTGAAAAATACTTGAATTCGCTCAAAAGTATTTAAATACTATAGAAAATTACGGGTGGTCTAAATTTATAATCTACTGCCCAATCTACTGTCTAGTTTTGCAATCTATTGCTCAATTACTCAGAAGTTACTTTGAATTATTTTAAAAAATTTTTTTAAATTTCCATAAGCCCCAGTACTGTTCTTCTCAAGGATTTTGACAGTTTCCGTTTTGCATCATAAAATAAAAACTACGAAATTTTTAGAAAATGTTAAAACACTTCTAGAAAGCTTAGAGTCTACAGATAAAATTAATTTTTGATTTTGGAAATTTTTATGGGCAAAATTTGGAATGGTACCTCGGCAAAGTAAAGAATTGTAAAAATCTCTCAAAGCAACAGCACTGGGGTATATGGATATTTCAAAAAAATTTTAAAATAGTTCACTCAGAAATTTTGAGTATTTGAGCAATAGGTTACAAAACTAAACAGCCTTTCCTTTAAAATGATATATCTCCCACCTAGCAATCTTCTATGGTTCCTCCGGAAGTTGCTTTTTATTATTTTGAAATTTTTATATACCCCAACAACTTCTTAACGAACCGCTAAAGATTGTGCGATAGGACAGATATCATTTTAAACAAGAGGTTGTTTAGATTTGTAATTCAACGCCGAAATACTCAGAAGTTACTTTGAACTAATTTGAAAATTTTTTTTTAAATTTCCATATATTTTGAATTTTAAGCTGTAGCTTTTTAACTTTTCTAGCGTTTTTTTTTTTTTTTTAGAGAAATTTAGCTCATTTTTTTCAAGTACTGGCAACGCTGGTCACGACATAACCAATAGCTAAAAAATTTTTTCCTTTATTTGTTGCAGTTGTAGTTGTGATTTATATCCAGACCCGAAAGTTTTTATAAATTTTATTTTTAAATTAAAATTTTACTTAATCCTTTAGAAAATCTTTAATACACACACACTTGCAGGCTAACCTTTTATATTCCCGATTAGTTTTAACAAACAATTCTAAGCAGTTTAAAAGAAATGACCTCCTATCACAAACTCCAACAAGTAAACAACAGAAAAAAATTCAAACGTGGAAAACTAGCAAAAAATGAAGAAAAAGAAAAAAGAAAATGAGTCAAACAATGAGATTTTATTCGATTAGAAGATGGTTTATAATGGCCAGAACAGAAAATGAGAAAATAAAAATGCTGATGGTTTCATTTCCGATAAGTAACACAAAATGGCACACAGTCGAGATAGCCAACATTGGAGGACATTTACGAAGGCAAAGGGCCCAACCAGCATCAGCAGTAGAAAATAACAAAATGATAAATTGCCTTAAAAGAAAGGTTGACATTTTGTTGTTGCCATTGCTCTGTACAACAATCACATTATTTGAGAAAAGCTTAAAGAAGATGAAATAACAAAGTTAAGGAAATTAGAAAACAACGCAGGACATTAGCAAGAATGGCAGCAGCAAAAGAATAAAACAAAAATGCCAATAAAAAAAATGGTATTTTAAAATGCATAAGCACACACAAGAACACAAAAAAACCTAATTATAAATGCAAAATATATTCACCAAAAAGAAAAGAAACACAAAAAAAAAAAATAAAGAATTTTAATGTAAAGTAAGCTACTTAGTAGAGTAAGTGAGAGGGGGGTGAGGGTGCCAGTGCGAAGCAATTTAAATGATCCAACATTAGGTAATAAATCATTTAAGCATAAACAAGTGTGTGCGATTGTATATAAAAGCAGGTTTTAAGGGAAACTTTTAATTTTTTTTTTTATAATTTTTTTTCTCATTCTATTAAACTTGCCCGTATAACTCAAATGGTGTTTCAGTGTTGATAACACCAATTGCATTACTGAAAACAATCTAACATGTAAACTTTTGTTGACTTTTTCTGTTTTCTATTGGGCTTTCTATTCTTCTTTGTTTTTGGCTTATTTGCCATATTCCTCTTACTGCTCTTACAATTTCGTTTGTCTATTATGTGGTGTTTATGCATTTAATCCTGATTTATTACCATTTTCCTCGAGATTGGCTAAGATTACTTTTGCTACAAATAGATCTCTCAGTCAACACAAAATACGAATTTACATTTACATTTACACAAAACAACAATACAAAGCGATTTAAAAAGAAGAAAAAAACCTTTAAATTAACCAACCAACCCTCCCAACCTCTGACTGCTGACATTAGTAAATCATAGCAAACTCATACAGGCAAAAGTTACTGAGCAAATAATATCGAAAGACTACATTTTCTAATTCGATTTTGTTTTTTTTTTTTTCTTTCTATTTTTGTTATTTTTCTTTTCTTTTTTAAAAAAATATTTGAAATGAATATTTTTTCTTAAAGATTTGAGTTTAATGATTAGATTTTCTTTTTCATTTTGTAGATGATTTTGTGTGCGTGTGTGTGTAAGTAAAAAAGAAGATCCTGTTAAAATGTTGCATAACTGGTTGTCTAGTGAGTCAAACTTTACCTTTTTTTCAGTGGCCGTAGTACCCTACAAATAACTCTGTGGTGGTTTTTATGCGAAGTCAAGATAAAAACGTTTAAGTTGTAAAAACAATTAAAGTGCCCAAGCTGAGTCACAAACACATCAGTCATTAATTGGTTCTCCATTAAGCTTAATTAAGAAATGTGGTGGCGGCGATAACGAGCGACTTTACCGAAAATAGATCAGACATCAAATATCCACTGCAGATGTTGTCAGTACTAAGAACAAACCTTCTCTGCCTCTGCCTGCCACTGGGAGATCAGTTTGAACTTCACTTTGGAGAGCGTTAGCTGTCGTCTATGGGAGCCAGTGGGCTGTCTGGTTAAAATCGTTGAGCAATTTTTTTCTCGTCTTCTTTTCATTATTTTTTTTCCTTCTTCTTTTCCATTTCCTCCTTCTTTTTATGCATCTTCTTTTTCCTTTCCTTCATATTTTTATTCATCTTCTTCTTTTTCCTTTCTCTTCTTCTTCTTTTCATTCAAACACCTTTTTTCTATTTTATTTTTAAAGTTTATCAAATATACTTATTTTTCTTTGACGTCTTTCTATGTCTGCCTTTACTTTACTTCCACTTCTATAGATATCACAATGTGACCACATTAAAGAACCCAAGTGAGACTTTTTTCCATCTTCTCCCTTGGAGGGCCTTACTAAGGAAGCTCATTTACCCGTAATGCATTGAGCACAGGTTGTTTTAAACCTCAGCAGAAATGATATAAAACTCTACATTGAGCTACTCACGGCGCACGGGTGTGGTACAGAACGATGCCTGTCGTTGCTGTCAAAAAGGACAATTAACGTCAGACCATGGTCTCTGCGAGTGCTTAAGTAATGAAGCATTTCGCTGGAACTCATTCAGCTCATCAAAGTAACTTTATTTACACTGTGTTCTTTCAATTATTAATTAAATTTTTTTTTTTTTAAATTGAATTTCACGCCTAAAATAAATTTTTTAGGAAAGCTTTGTTTATTAACAAAAATACTAAGCAGCTCTTTTTTAAGTCATCTAATACCACCTACAAATTGTTATCATTTCGTTATTTTCTACTTCTAAATAATACTTCATACATCTAGAAAAAAGATAATGAAACAATAGCTACGTTTCGTTTAAGTTAATTTTTTTATACGTTTTATTGTAAAAAGTTGTTTTGTTTGTTGAATTTCTAGGAATAAGATTGTTTGTAATTTTATAAATATTTTTTTTACAATGAAAGAGTGGTTGCACATACATACTCACTAACACAAATACTGTTACACACTTACAATGAATAAAATTTAAAAATTTTAAGGATGAGGGAGGCTAAAAGTGAAACAGAGATAAGCTTACAAAATATCATTAATTATCCTTGTTTGAATTTATATTTTCTGGTGTTTGCTTGTTTGTTTTTGTTTTTCTGACTGACTTTTTACAAAAAACTTGTTTTAATTTTTGTTTTGTTTTCACAGGAAAATAGCAAAAACAAGCACAAACACAATTATTCTTTGAAATGTATGAAAAAAGCAGCCATTAGGTGTGTTATGTGATACACTTAGATATTTTTGTTTTTTTATTATTTTCGATTTTATTTCATACTTGAAATTAACTTTTTCTTTTTTTTTGAAAGGAAATTTTTAATTTCTTTTTTGTCTTTTTTTTTATTTTATTTCAATTTGATATCCTTAACGGCATGTAAAATATTCAGGTTATTATTATAATTTCCAAAGAAAAAACTGGCAAAAGTAAATAGGACAACTTTAATTTGGTTTGTGAATAGAATAATTTATTGCTTTATTTTTGTTTCAGCTAATCTTACATAAATTTATTTTCAATTAAAAGAAGATTTTAAGCTTAATAAAATACAAATTTGTCATTTTAGAATAAAAAGTTCATATAACACAGATATATCGCATGTGTTGTTATTTGTGAAAGTTATATAAGCCTTATTTAAAAAAGGGTAATTTTAGGAAGATGGTGTCTGTCTATATCTTACAAAATTACTGCTAACAATTTTTTTTTTTTTTTTTTTTTTTACTAGTTGGCGATGTGCTAACGAGCTGCCATTTGTTGGTTATGAATAAAGCTTTTTTTAAATACAAAAAACAAGTCTAAATGACTAGTTATTTTGCAGTTATAGCACCACAGAGCGTTAAGGTCTTTCTTCTCTCGGCTAAATATATATGAGTAAAATAATTAAGTCCTGGCCATGTTATAAGTAAACGAGGTTACTGCATTAATAAAAATATACCAACAGGCAAATATATTTTGTTATTGCTTTTGAGGTACGTCCTGTCAAACATTATTTCCGGTGGTTGAAAACTTTAGACATGAGGTGACCCAATCATTCAGTGTCACTTGTTTTACTTACAACATAATTTTAATTAGTAGCATCTCAAACTTTGCTTCCCGATTTGTTGTTAAACTTAATGCTTTATTCAGTTTGTACTCAATGAGAATTATAAATCTAACTTCTGTATTATTGGTATCATACAAGGTGTACACTAAGTATTGTGGGCGGTTTCGTTACGGTCTTATGAAGATTTTGTAACGTGACGCTACATCGCTTATTTCATTTTTATAACATAAAATTCTAAAATGAAATAGAAAAAAATTTTCTGCGCATTAAGTACAAAAAACACTTTTATGCTTAACAATAAAATTTAAACTGATGTAATAAAATCGGTTCTCAATAGAATGAGTGTCATGAGGCTGATCAAACTGTTTTTGACAACAATTATTAACTAGATTCCGGTTTTCCTGCTACCAGAAGGTTCAAAGAAGTCTTTAGTTTTCTCTTTCTGCAAGGCTTAAGTTACAATTTTATGTTTTATTTTAATAAAAAGTGATCTCACGGGCACTTAAACAAAACATTACAAGTATTTCCTCCCTTTCATAAAATTTTTTTAAAAGACAAATTGTTTATAGAAAAATTATTTAAATATTTAAAAGACGCATCACCTCATTTAATATCAGTCACTGCATGAGTACTTAGTGTTTTTAATTTAATAACCTTTTCACCTTAAGTAAATAAAAGTATAACAGGGCAGGGTTAATGCAAATTTTAAAAACCTCTTTGGCGCCTTAAATTATAAAAAGCATTTTTTTTTTGCATTCTAGTTTTAAAATTAATTATCATTTTCACTTGAAACCTCACTTACTGTGTGCACACCGGTGCCTTAAAATGTGAACCAATAGAGTCGACAGTCTAAAAAGTTATAAATGCAACAGCTCGTAATGACAGAAAGGCTCCACATAGCTTGGAATCCTGATGACAACAGTAGCAAATAATACAAACATCTTTTTATATAAATTGTACATCTTGGCCCATGCAATAAATGCCTCCTCTAGTTGCATGTGTGCCTGCCTGCCTGCACGAAATTGGTAACACAAATAAATGATGCCACTTTTGCGTAAACTATGCGTGCAAGCAATCGTTCATTCACACACATTTACAATTCCAGGGCCAGTGGAGAAACTCAACAGCAACCAGCAGCAGCAGCAGCAGCAGGAATAGTAACTAAAACAAAAACAAAAGCAAAAAGGAATTATGGACGCGACATGGTCAAAGTTCTATATCACTAGATGCAACCATAATGCATGCACGAACGAGTATAAAGAAGAACTCTGCTTGTTGTACTACAAATTTAATTAATTATGCTCTTTGTTGGTAATTTATTAATATCAAAAGTTGACAAGGTGGAAATTTATGGATTTTGGACTGCATTGCACTTGCTTGTGGCCTGAGGTTTTCAGTAGTTTTGCTCCTCTTATTATATTAACATTCAAAGTTATTGTAAATTCACACAAATAAGCAAGCAAACAAATAAACACACTAATTCGCATTACAAACACACACTCTCTTACCTTGTTTAAATTTATAACACAGAGGGCGCTAATATAGTCAAACATTTAGCTGCCTAAGATTAAGATGTTGCAAGTTGAGGTAATGCACTGAATTGCACAAAAAAAAAAAGAAAAGAAAAAACAAAATTAATAAAAGAAATCAAATGAAGAAAGAGGAGAAATTCTCTTAGTTTACGAACACAAATTAACTAAGCATGTGCATATCGTGTCATCTATCAAGGCAGTTGGCAGTCAAGCAGCCATCCAAACAGGCAACTAAATTTTACCCTTTAGTTTCACAGATAATAATTTCTGGGAAAATTATATAACTTGAATCTGTTGTTAAGAGTATGTTTACACGAGATGTAAGCAGTAGATCAAAGTGAGAATTTCGAAATAATTTACAAAGTGTTGCTAATAAGCGCATTGTCAAAAATTTGCTTATGATTTAGAGCATTCCTGAAAGGCAATTAAAAAAAAAAAAAAGATTATTAAATCATTTGCTTTTCTTTATAAAAAAATTTGATTGGCAAATAGAAATTATGTTGAGTAAATGAAAGGAAATTGTATTTTTCATAAATCAGCTATTTATCTGTGTTTAATAAGAAAATTATTTTTGTAATTAAATAACAAAATTTAAAGGAAAATTCGTAAAAACTCAAGAGAACTCACATGCAGTCATAGGAATCGATCGTAATTGCTGAACTTCTTACTCTCCCTAAGTTACACACCATAACTAGTCTTTAGACTCTAATGACTTAGATCCTCAACTGAGATTAATGGTCATCTTATTCATATAATCCTCTCGCTGAGGGCCGTGTCATCACTTTCCTTTATAAATATAGACCATATTCTTCAAATTATTGTTACTAAAGTGAGTGAAGATAAAAATGCCTAAATAATTTCTGAAGTTTTATTAAAATAATCCAAAGTAATTTATGAGTACTTGGGTGGCAGACTGCAAATTTAGAGGAACTTTCCTTTAAAATGGTGTATGTCCAATCTCACAATCTCTTATGGTTTATACGGAAATTGTAAAAATATCTTAGAGAAAGCTAAATATTTATTGCTCTTAAATATATTTATTTTGAAAATATTAATAATAACAAATATTAAATAGACAAGATCCTTTGAAAAAGTGAACACAAAATTCACGAAACGTCAAGATAATATGAAATAAAGTCGGAATCTTTTTAAAAATGACTTTCAATTCATATAATTATTATGAAAAAAAGTCAGCTTTTAATAAAAGCCTAATTTTTTGGGACTATGATTATGCCCCATTATGTTTTATTTTCATAAAGAATTGTAGGCTTAAAGAGCTTGAAATAATCATTAAAATACAAACTAAAATTGGAAATATTTGATAAATATGCCATAAATACTGAAAAAAAATATTTACAAATTCTATAAAACGTAAGAGGTTACGTTAAAACATATTTATCTCGGCATATTTATCTTCACTCACTTTTACTACTATCACTGAAGGTTGACTTATCGTAGTCCTTACACTAGAGTTTTGTTAATTACAACTCAGTCTCACTGAGGCCCACTCAATGACTAGTTTTTACATATGCTTTCTATGATTTACATCTAGAATTAAGGATTATAAACCATCTTTTTCATATAATTCTAGCCATCACTAACCTTTACAATCGATTCTTATCATTTAGATCGTTAATTGGAAGTTATAAACCATCTTTTTTACAAAGTCGCTACTCCTACTGAGGCCTGTGCTATCATTGTAATTTACTGTTATGACTTAGAACAGGAATTGGGAAATATGGACCTTCTCCAATGCTTGCCTTTGCTTTAGATTCTTGCCAAACATAATTTCAGAACTAAGTAGCAGCTTTTGCTACTTTCTCTAGAACAAACACTTTAATCTATTAGCAATAAGTCCCAGTTTTGCATATATCTTATCAACAATTTCTTAATTGGCTGGGGCTTATCGGGGAAAATGCAAGGGTTGATAATCTAATAAAGTTAAAATTACCATTTTGTTACAAATTTTTCCTTCATCAAATGTTTTCTTTTTTTTTCTAATGAAATTTTGTGTACCTTCACTCTGTATCAAGAAGTTCATTACTTGTATAGTTTATTTATTTATTTAAATAAAAAAATATCACAATGAATTATTTAAAAACACAATTAAATTAGTTTTAACAATATCCATATTTAACGAATAATCAACATGTTTATAAAATTTATTAAATTGATTGCAAATCTTAAAAGACGGTCGGAATTGGCATAATTTGCTCGGAATAAAGGGTTATAATGACGTGTAAGTCGCGATCGAACATTTCCTTTTAAATAATGTAAAACAAATATTATTAACATAAACCATATAAATCGGATACCAAAGTATCGAGCCATATTCAAGAATAGGTCTTACTAAAGAAATACCTGCTACATTTTACTAGTCTTCAGTATCCGCTATGCCTTGTTACGTTTTCAGCGACGCTAATAGCAAAATCAGCTACTTCATGAAGTAGTACTTATTTTTTCTGCAGACTCTTTTTCCAGGGGGAATTATCTTCAAGACTGAGGGACATATCCCTCATTTTCGAGGTTCCCTAGTTTTTTAAAGAAAAAAAAAACACAGAAAATTCAAATTTAATGGAGAATGTTTATTATCATTTGAAAGAACATTCTTTGGCATTTATTATTTGAAGATTATATCTATCAAATGTTGGCCGTTGCTCTGTCGCAGATGGTCCATCCGTTGAGTCCAATTTTCGATGACTTGTTCGAGCATTTCGACTGGTAACTGTCGAATGAGACACGTGATGTTTTCCACCAAGGCCTGAATCGAAGCGGGTTTGTCCACATAAACTTTAGACTTTACATATCCAAACAGGAAAAAGTCTAACGGTGTGATATCACACGATCTTGGTTGCCAATCGACCGGCCCAAAACGTGAAATTATGTGCTCACCGTAATATTCTCTCAATAAATCCGTTGATTGATGCGATGTGTGGGAAGTGGCGCCATCTTGCTGAAACCAAATGTCGCCGAGATCACAAGCTTCAATTTCAGGCATCAAATAGTCGGTTATCATGGCACGATAACGGTCGCCATTGACGGTTACGGTCTTCGTGTACACTCTCAGCTACGGCCGCTATATAAATTCTTCACAGCATGCTGGACGTGGTCTATTCGGTCGAATATTATCCAATAATGAATGCTGGGTCTCAAAATGGGTGGCGAATAGTACGCTCAGTAGGCCGATTATGTTGACCATAAGTTGAGCGAAGTGCACGAAACACATTCCTCACAGAACGTGAATTTTCGTAATAAAGTTGAACGATTTGTAAAAGTTGTTCAAGCGTAAGTCTTTCCATTATGAAATGCCAAACAATACTAAACAAAAATAACATGACCGCATGACACGACTCACACGTGATCTGTCAAAAAAAGGTTACTGAAAAAAGTATCTCTACTTGAATCACCCATTATAACCCAACTAAAAGAGGAGACTTCGTCACTTACTATAATTTTTCTGTTGTAATAAAAAATTAATTTAAAAGAAAAAATTTTAAAAAGACATATTATCTGCTGTAAATGTTAAGCAACCTACGATAACAAAAGAAGCTTACGAATGTTATTTATACTAGTAAATATGCTAAGAAGAAAGGCCAGTTTACTATTGAAATATTTTTAGATCTTGAGTTCAAAAATAAATTCTCAGACAAATATTGAGTTTACTTGTTTTATCCAATTAAATAATACAAGTATGTTAAGAGCTTTGGAGGACCTAAGGTGGGAGTATATAAATGCTTGTCTGAACTTTTTGAAATGAGAAAAAAAAGATGAAAAGTGAATTGTTACAGAATTTTGCAGAATTACCACTTAGAGACTTAAAAAAAAAAATCTACAAATTTTTATTAAAAAATACTTGATGAAAAACACAGATTTTTACTGTAGTAGAGCAATTTCAATCTTAAGTTTAAAATTCTTTCATACAAAAAAAAAATTTCGTTCTTATGCAGTATGGAATGTGACGATCTGGCCTCTGATTTTTAAAAATCATTTGCAATGAAGGCCACTAATATGTAAAATGAAGTATTTAATTAAATGCCAAAAATCATACAGCTTTTCAACAAACACATTATAAAATTTGCATTGAAAACAAAACAAAACAAATCAAAACAAAATCTCATATAAAAAAGTACAAACAGCTCACTTGTTAAAAAAAATTGCAGAATTATCAATTGCCTTTAAGAAATAAAAATTAAAAACAAAAAATAAAAACGAGAAGAGAAGCCACAGAATTTAAATGCCAAAATGTTTAAAAACAGAAAATATATTTAATGACCACCGAATTACGCAGAGTGAAAAAAATTTCATAGAAAATAATTGCTGAATTGTTGTTACATGCAATTACCTGAACACTGCTGGCTTTCTGTGGTGTGTGTGTGTGTGTGTGTATGGTGCAGTATGCCTTGTTGTTTATTCGCATAGTTACCAGCCTAATTGCCTTAACGATAAATCTTGTCAATTAAATTATTATTTTTAAGCAACAAATGTCTTTCTTCTCTCTTAAGTTTTTCATTATTTTTTTTAGCCAGCCTCTACTAAAACATTTATTACAGCTGCAAACTGTATAAAAAAAATGTTGTGCTTGTGTAAAAAAAATTTTTAAAATACTAGTACCACAAATGAACAGTTGATTACATATAAAATAAGCGAATACGACACTGTTCATTGCAATTGAATGAAACAGAAGTGTTAAGATATTTGATGGTTCTTCAAGCATTTAAATATTGTCTTGTGATAAATTATCAACATTTTAACGGTTTCTAAATAGTGTTATTTTTTTTCTTAATTCTAGCATTTAAATAATTACACTAAGCAACAGCCAAAAAAGCTGTGACCACCACTATTAAAATCTGATGTGCTATGATGGCCTAACTTAAAAACTATCAGTATTTCTTAAGAATTTTGTTTTTGAAGAAGCCACTACACCTTACCATAAGTTTGAAATTACTTGGCCAATTTTGTTACAAAATATCTCAAAAAATTTCTTATTATATTGACTTTAATTTATTTGTAAACAATATCTTAGTGCAACAATTATTTTTTGAGTTATTAAGAAAAATATTGCAAATACAAAATATTTCTTTAAAAAAATTAACAAATTTTTGATTTGTAAAATTTGACAAAAAATATATCTACAACGAGTACTTACCGGTTTTTATTAGTAAGGACCATTATTATAAGTTACCGATAGTTAAAGTTAAGATTTTAGAAGTTAAATATCAAGCTTTTGATTGGACATCAAATTCAAAATATCGATAAGTTAAATATCGGACTATCCTTAATCATCCACAAAAATTTGGTTACAAAGCTTTAGCCAAAAACTGGCTATTTTTTCCACAAAATCCTAGATTTAACTTTTGAAAGTCATAATAACGGGCCTTAGTCTCAAAATCCATGGATAAATACAGATTTTATACCTACTGCAGTATAAATAATCTGTTTGGAAAAAAATATAAATTCGAACAATAGGAAATTTAGTAGATATTTTTTAATTAAAATAGTTAAGAAATATTCACCGTCGTCGTTTTTATTTCAACTTTGCTTTTCATTGTCGTCTTCTTCACTGCGACACTGATTTGCTATAACAGTCTTACTACGACTACATCGGCTTATCTTTTTCTGAATAAAACAAAAACATATATCTAGTATTTAATTCAGCTGTTTTATTTTGTTTATAATTTTTCTAACAAAATTTTTTCTCTTTCAATTAAAATTCAGAAAACAATCTTCTTGTATCTTGTATTAGAAAGAAAACTTATCAGTAAGAATTCCGCTATATGTAAAAGCTACTTTATCTACAACCTTGAAAATTACTTTCAACTTTTGAGCTTAAGGCCTAAGATGCCATTGCTACTCCCTTTATTCCTTCTTACCTTATAATTTATAATTATAATTTAAAAGATTTAATAAATAAATAAAATAAATAATACTTTCAACTGAATAAAACAACTTTTAAATATAGGGTCCGGCAAAAAATTTTTTTTTGTTGAGAATGCTATAAAAACATCGAGTGTAGCTTCGGCTGTGTGGCACTTAGCGCCATCCTGTTGAAACCAAATGTTGCCAATATCCTCCTCTTCAATTTTTGTGAACAAAAATTCGTTCAACATGGCCCGATAACGATCGCCATTGACTAACGGCCACTCCTTGCTCATTTTCGAAGAAAAATGGCCCAATTATGCCTCTGGACCAAAATCCGCACCGAACAGTGACTCGTTTTGGGTGCGTGCGGGTTTTTTGTGCCCCAAATGGAACAATTTTGCTTGTTTACATACCCGCCAAGATCAAAATGAGCTTCATCTAAAAAGATGATTTTTTTTTTTTTGGCAAAACCGGCATCTTCTGTAAGTCGATCGCAGGCCCACTTAGCGAACCGAAAACACAACCATATTCTGTCAAATCAGACATGAGCTAAGTGCTACCATTTTACGAAATAAGCACTAGTTGAAAAAAAAGTTCGATGGCGGACCCTTTATGTGTGATTTAAAGAATGGGGTTAGATTTATATTCATTTCTAAAAAACCAAAATTAAATTGGCCGCTACACTAAGATTTTTAGTCCAGAAATTTTACAAACTCATTTAATTTAGGACTGTGGCAGTCAATTGCTTAAAAATTCTGGTTAAGACTCTCAACTCAATTATGAATATATCCGGGAATTTTTTCAAAGGAAAATTTTCTTAAATTACAGAATATTCTTTGATAAAAAATAAAAAAAGAAAAGAAAAGGAATTTTTAGTCATTATAAGGCTGTTTGATTTACACTATAAAAGTGCATTTTTTTCTAGCAATTTATTTTGAAATTAAATGGAAATATACCTTGTAGCTTTTCCCCATAATTCCATATATTTTTTAAACATGTCCCTTTATTTTTAAGATTTTTCCTTTTTAGTCTTCACCTAAAATAGTGACGACAAAATCGTAGGAGTTTCCATTCACATTTTCTTATAAAATACCAAATATAAACAATTATTAATCGATAAATACCGCTTACTATAGCTGAAAAAATAGTTAAAAACCGGCGACAATAAACGACGTCGTTATCTATTGATTACGACCACTGGAATAGGGGTGAATAATAATAAATGCTTAATAAGCTTGACAAAGTATGATTTAAAAATGATTTCATCTTATTTCTTGTAAGATTTTCAGTGTGTGTTTCTCTTGTAAAGAATCAAACAAAATCTCTGATTATATTTTATAAATTATAAATGTATTATAATTAAATTTGAAAAATGAAAAAAAAAAAAAACAATTCCCGATAATGATGATTCATGGTCTTAAAATGTTTTTGAAATTGTACCTATAATTATCAGCATGCCGCTTGTTCTTGTTAGTAAATAACGAATTATTTGTTTATTTATTTTGCGAGAGCATGGGAAAAATTATAAACATTTTTGATTTTGATTGTGTTCTGTATGTATCCAAAGTTTTTATTGAATATTTCGGAAAATAATGTAAAAATAAGAGACATTTTTTTAAACAACACAAATGCTCGAAGCTTCTTGACTTGTCTGAAGAAAACACTCTGGATCTAGACAGGAATGAAACCTGCGACCCCCAGATTGGTAGAGTAGTACGCTATCTCCTAATCTATGGGGTCACCTATACATTTTTTTAAAATATTTGTAAACTTATTCATAACAAGAACAAGAACTTGTCAGCTTTTTCGCACAGAGTTTTGTGTAAATTCTTGGCAGCAAGCTGCTAGCAGTATATAAGATGCCTCTCTTTCTTGCTTTCGCTTTCTTTCTATAGTTGTCTCTCTCTATCTTTCGCTTTCTTTCTTATCTCAATCTTTCTCTCTCTCTCTCTTTTACTCTCTGTCACTTTAAATTAATTACAATATTATTTTATTATAAACAAAACTCCTCCCACTTAACATTCAGACTACTAGTCATGATCTGCAATTATAATTAAGCCATTTAAGAAGCAACCGTATAAGCAACATACGGTTTCATATCACGAGAAATGTGTTAGAGTTTTTTATGTTTTCTTTCTTTTTTTCGTCGTTGTTAGTTTGCTATAACATAAAACTATAAGATTATTAATTGATAGAGTGTTGTGTTCAAAATTTCTTTCAACAAAATGTTAAACTAATTTACAACATGTCATTAAAACGAAAATCAAAGAAGTCTTTATAAAATGTTAGTCACTAGATAATTGTTTGGAAAATTCCATATGCAGTGTAAGAAACCATAGTGCAGCGTGTATAAATAAAAGAATGCGGTAGAACAATTATTATTAATATTTTGCTACAATAACAAATGAAATGTAATAATTAACAATAATATGAAAATTACGATTATGCTACAAATACTCGTATAAGCACACACACACACACATACAAACTTATAGAAATACATTTACGAGCATAAAACGTTTTATTTTTGAAACTGATTTACAGTGAAACCAGTTAAATTGTCAGAATAATCAACTGTCAACTTGTCAAAAAATCACATACAATAACAAAACACACACACACACACACACGGAAAGACAATAGAGTTGAGCTTAAAATGTATGATGGAGTAACAGTAGCTTTTAGTAATTTATACAACGTTTGTGTGTATTTATAATGTTATTTGTAGCATTAAATAGTAGTTGTTAATAGTGGTAGTGATAGTGACTGAATTTAAAAAAAAAAAAGAAAAAATCCAGAAAATTATAATACAATTGGCATGGCCTGGCATTGCATGTCATTCCATTGCAAGTATTTATGCATGTAAACGAGTATGCTAGCAGCAGTGCTTGCATGTAATTGTATTCATGCACTGATTCTATTCAACCAACCAGTAAAATTAAATTAAATAAAATAAGTCACGTTACAAATATACCTACAAAACATACTCTTCCATACACATGTACCCGTACATGTTCAGGCAAGGAAACTCCATCAAAAAGTGCGTGTAACAACAAACCAATCACAATCAAACCCAGCATTTTTTAATTTTTATTTAAATAAAAATAAATAGGAAAATACTAGGCTATACGTTGTAACACTGTAAAAAAAATAGTTCAAAATGTGTGACTAAAACAGCGAGTAAATTAAAAATTAGTCACTCGTGTGTATAGTGTACACGAATGTAAGTGGCTATATTTACTGAAGAATTTTTTACCCGGCTCGCTGTCTCCACAAGTACCCTTATGGCATCAACGGTAGATCTCAATTTTCTGAAGCCGAACTGACAATCGGAAAACCCGTTTGCGCCCTCTACATAGTCCTTAGAGGTTTAGCAAGAAGGCTTACTAGGGTCTTCTACTGCGGGTATTTTGTTATAGCGTTATAGGGTCAAAAATGGAGAAAGATAGCAATAGAAAAATGTCAGAGTAAAAATAGAAAGCAGTAGTAAAGAGAGAAGTAGGTAAGTAACAAGACAAGAGTGAATAGTGAAATGTCCGTGACTACCTAAACCAGTTGTCAGTAAGCTTGCCGATCTCTACAGTGCAGTAATTTTTATTTATTTTTTTACCTTCGTTCGCTACAGAGATCATCATTGATGACATATACCTCGTGCATTGAATGAAGTGATCGTGTGTAGCAATTAGAAGTTATTTAATTTAAAGCATGGGAAGTGATTGCTTTTTTTTCGTTTCATTGCTTTTACCTCTTTAGGGACTTAACCATTTTTGAATTATTTTCTTGGGAGTCTGTTTGATGGTAATGACCTTAAAAATGCATAATTAAAAAAGGTGCCCTTTGTAGAGAGTTTGTTAAAGATTTCTAAATTTTACTTCAACTTGTATTCTTTTCTCCAGTTAAATTATGATACATTTTCTTCACTAAGCCCTTCTTAGCCATTATTTCTTGCAGTGTAAAAAAATTTAAATGGAGTAAATTACAACAAAATAAAATGAATTTTAATAATAAACGAAAATTATCTGTTATTATATTCATTTTATAGATTGTACTAGAGGCATTTTAAAAATATTAAAAATTCACACACATCCCAGTCATGCTCATGCTTTTGTATAGCTACCATTATACACACACACACACACACACATGTGCACACATTGATTCCGTCATTCTCATGCACTTCTATCTAGGAATATAACAATACAATAAGTTCAATTAAAATTACAATAATTTACTCAACTCTATTTTGTAAATGATTGTGCAACCTAGACAACAACAAGCAATTACAAAAATAACAACAACAACATTATACATACACTAGATATTGGCAAACTACAGCAAACGAACATCAATGGCAACCAACAAATTTAAAAACAACAATTCAGAAAAATTAAAATGAAACGCATTATTAAATGAGCAAAAAATTATATTGAAAATAAAATGAAAATAATAAATAAATTAAACAAAACAAAGAATTAAAATGGGAAAATTGGCAGCAATTATAGCTGTATGCAGTGCTTTAACAGGTTTTTATATAAATAAATGACGGTCCAATCAACTGGAGGGTCCAACATTAATGCATAAGCTTTAAAAATTAATGGAGAAAAATATTGTGTTTTTTTTTTGCTAAAAAATTTGTGATATTTCGCGGTTACATTCTCAAAATATTTGAAACCGCTGACTGAACTCAGAAAGATGAAACTTTTTATTATGCTTTCGAGTAGCACAGCTCACTTAATCAGAGTGATCTCAAACACCTAACGAGTGTATAATAGGAAATGTTAGTATCAGCCAAGGCAAGATCATGTATTTTTTGGTATCCCGCCGTAGGCCTTCATAGAGCAAGACTTCTAAGCGACTTTTTTTTAATGTGAGAAAGTGAAATAAGCTAATTGGGTTCATAAGAGGCCTATATCTGGAACAGTGATCCTCTGGGGTGTAAAAAGTATTTAGAAAAGCTAAGTTAACTCTGAACTAAGTAATTCGCTGTATACAAGACCTAGATCTGTAAACTGAATATATGGGCTGTATAAATCATCTTCTAGGTAGCGGAACACATGGCCAAGTAGTAAAAATAATATAAATATAACAGAGATACCTTGTACACTCTTCATAATATAGAACGGCGGGGCATTTGTCTTTGTTATCAATTACCAAAACTTTTATGTGGAAATATTAGTCCATCAAAAGTTTACTTAAGTAAACAGTGTCCTACAGATTTTTCCTATTATTCCGCTTAAACCAAGAATTTAGTAATCAAGTCTTTATTATTTTTCTTTTATCGAGTAGTGAATCAATACATTCCAAAGAAAATAATTCAATTTAAATTAATGAAAATAATTGTAGTACATAGGCTATATAAGCTTTTTAAAAGTCGGTAATCTGGGTAATTTTTTTTTTTTAAACAACAAAACACAAACAAATCTGCAAAGTTTCTTGGGTTGCCTGCAGAAACACCCAGGGTCTAGGCATTAATCGAAAATGTGACCCTTACATTGGTAGCTTAGTGCTCTACCCACTAATGTAAGGGAAACTCTTTTTTTACAACACAACACAAAACACATGTGGAAGGGATGTACTTCTAGCTGTAGCTTAAACTTGGTGGGTTGATTGGTTTACGTGGCGGCCTAATGGGCTTTAATTTGAGTTGCACCACCTACTCGCCATGACTATGTAGCCGTAAATTGACTTAGATCCACATTAGTGACATTTGGATATCTGAGAAAGTCTCTTAGCTTAACTCCCTATATCTCAGGTACATCGATAAATCTGTCTCAAGGCCATAGGAGCCGGGCACTTGCAGAATAGGTGAAAACTGTCTACTCACTCTCGCGTGACCGGCAGCAGAGGCACCTTTCGTCTAAGAGTAGTCCCAATACCTTTTCTGTAAGAATTATAAATAAAAAAATATTTTTCGAATGAAAATTTTTTGAAGAGAGTATCTTGGATTTTGCAGAAGATTTTATCGTAGAGTTGACGGTTGTTAAGTCTGCAAAAGCATTTGATATGAAGAAAAAAAGTACAACTCTTATCTGTACGAATAGTCTTAGTACTAAATTTAAAACAAGAACAACAAACGACAACATTATGAATTTTGGCAAATGAAAGCTCTGAGATAAAAATTTTGGGGATTTCTTAAAATATTTGTAATGAATTTGCACACATTATAGTAAAATTCACAGAACCTTACTGTAGTAACAAACATCCTTGGTAACTCAATCATAACATTTGGAATCCAACTCTTTAGGAGTTGGAATCGAAAAAGTATTGGCATAGAGTTTAGTCTGAAACGCACGATTTGGTTATGAATTCCAGAAGAATTAATGTTTTCCTTTGATTAAAATTATCATCCTATTGGTTTCGGTCAAACACAGCACGCTTCTAATGCTTAGGTTGGCCATTACATTTCGTTAATGATAAATTATAATCTACTCGTATAAACAAACGTAATGCGTGTTTATGAAATTAAATGAGAATAAAACGTAGAGCAAAATCACCATTTAAATAATTTCCTTTATAATGTTAAAATTTAATAAAGAAACAAACAATTAAAATAGAAAAAATGCAACAAAATGAAACAACGTACACCTGATTAAATTTTATTTCTTCGAAAAAGTAAATAAAAACCAAAAGACTGAACAAAAAAAAAAACCGCCAGCTGTAAAAAGCAATTGGTAAAAATGATGATATAAAACCACAGAAGAATTGAACTGTGGCAACAAATTATACAATTTATGTTTGTACGATACAAGTATGTGCATGAATTGGAAATTTCTTTCATCTGTCATTTAGATGACAGTTGAAATGAGCATGCAAAGTTGGTCAGATAAATATTCAAACATTTACTCACGATATGTTTACAACAAGTACTCGCACCATTCAAAATCATTACAATAGCTGTCAACGTTTAAATGTTGATGTTCACAAAGGCAGAGAACTTCTTAACGAAACACTCAAACAAATAATTCCAACTGAACTAAACCGAAATGCTGTTTAGAATCAAATTAAACTGAATTGAAGTTACATTAAAAAAACCCTTTGAAATTACAAAGAAAATCGCCTTATGGCCAAAAGAAGAAAAAAAAAAGCCACAAAACACGTAACAATGCTCTTCTTTTTTTAAGAAAAAGAATTGTTGTGTGTGCTGGCTAGTGTTATGTCGACAAATGATCAAATTATTTCTCACAAATTAACAAAGTGACGCTACGCTTATCCTTAAAAAGTATCCAAAAGAAAAAACAACAGAAAAATTATATTAAAAGAAACGTCACGAATTTTTCTTTCTTGAACACGCACTCATTGTCACTAGTCACCAGTCAAATATCATAACTGACAAATTGTAAATTGTACAAGCAAAAGATCTAAAAACAATAATTCGTTGTTAAAGTATTTTTGAATGCCATCAAAGTCAAAAGAAATTTTCATGTAGAACCCATTTATGCCATTCGTATACATAAATTTAAATTGTATGTACTCGTATGCACGAGTGTATGTTGAAAGCTTACGAGGAACACTATGCGACATTTATGGTCTTGCAGAAGGCAGTTCTTCAAGATGGTTTAATCATTAAAGAAAGTGAATAGAGGACACAAGACCTTTAAAACGAAATTACATTTAGTTTAAAAATATTCAAAATCTGTATATTAAAGAAAACCTATAATTTTTAATAGTTCCATCTGAAGCTTTTAATTGAATAGTTTTTAAGAGAGTTTTTTTTTTTTTTTTGTTGATAATGAAAGTCTTAGACTAAGGAAATTACATGAATAATTCCATGGTACAATAAAACCAGGTAACTTCAAAAATACAAATATAACAACATTACAAAAAGCCCATATATTTTGTTACTGCTTTTGAGGCTCCTTCTGTCAAACAGTATTTCCGGTGGTTGATATTAAGAAGTGTGCTAGAGTGAAACAAAATATTTTTTTTCCGCTTTTGTTACCTCTTTAACACATTGATATTTTTTAGTTTTTGACAGAACGAGCTTCAATCATGCAGGATTCAGCTGGCGTCTCAGTGTCACCTGGTTTACTTACACCATGATTAATTCTTAGCTTAACAATGTTTTAGGAAAGAATTTTTTTGTATTAAAAAAAAAGAATGAAGATAAATATTCCAAGTTAAAGATCTTTTAACGTAATTCCTTACGTTTTTTAGTATTTGTATGGATGGATATGGCACATTTATCAAATGCCTCTTACGTCATTAACTATTTCTAAATTTTTTTTTAATAAGTCGGTTTAGAGGTCGTCTAGATTTGTAATCTGCCACACAAATACTCAGAAATTACTTTGGATTATTAAAAAAACTTTTTTGAAATTTCCTAATACCCCTTCACTGTTGTTCTCAAGGAGTTTTTACAGTTTCTGCTTTGAATCATAAAATAAAAACTACGAATTTTCATGGTCAAACTAGGGAATGGAGCCTCGGCAAAGTGAGGAATGGTAAAAGTCCAAAGTAAATTCTGAGTATTTGGGCAGTAGATTACAAATCTAGACAACCTTTCCTTTAAAATAATTTATATCTTATGCCGTAATATTCTATTGTTTGCCATTAAGCTACTTTGAATTATTTAAAAATTTTTTTTTTTAATTCCTTAATACCCCAGTGCTGTTGCTCTGAATGATTTTAGTGACTTCCGGATGAACCATAGAAGATTATGGGATGGCACATATATCATTTTAAACAAGAGGTCGACTAGATTTATAGTCTACCGCCTAAATACTCAGAAAGAAGTTACTTTGAATTATTTTAAATTTTTTTTTGAAATTTCTGGGGAATATGGTAATTAAGTAAAAACTAAACTTAAAATTATTTAACTGATAGGCTTTCAGAGTATTTGCTGGTCTAAAGCAGCAGCTTGTGCTCGTTTCAATAAACACCATCTCTCTTTATCAACAACTAAACTTTTTGCTTACAGCCTCAATAAGGTTTTGTTCATTCCAGATAATAGTCTCTTGAAAGAAAAGAATGAATAACTATTTGCGATTGTAATGTTTTCTATACAATTTTCTATATACGATTTTTAAAGCCCTGTCCTGTTTTCCAAAAAATATTTTCTTAAAGTGAAAACTTAAAAGACTATTTGTTAGCCTAAGAGAAGCTCATCAAGTACGGAAATTACTACATATTTACAATCTAGAGAATTTTGTGTTCATTCTAGCAAATATTTGTCTGCAGTTAACAACGTCTTGTATAGAGCAACTGTCTGACAACAAAACGTTCTTAAACATTTCCTTGGAGTAAAATATTAACAGACAGACTATTTATTAGTCTAAGGAGCACACAAGTCACAAAGTTCTCGTGTTTTTCAGCAAACTTAACTTAAGCTTTAAAGCTTATTTGCTAAAGCAGCTCCCCCAAAATAAAAATCTCTTAAAGATTTCCTTTTCAATAAATATTTTGCTATTAATTCTTTGATACCTCTGCATTATTTGTATGTAAGTTTATTTATGTTTCCATGAGTGTATTCAAACACACACACACACACATACTTACATGCATATTTGTTATTAAATATTATTATTCACTTTACATTGCGTTACAATTGTGGCTCCATTTTTGATTGCCACCACACCTGTTCAATTAGTCAATTTGACCACAATGCCTGGTCAAATTATCGCATTAAAATTTTGTATTTAACCTCAAAATTCTCCTGTTGTTCAAAAGTTTTGTTTGTGCTGCAATATTATTACTAAATATTGTTCTAGGTGTTGTTGTTGTTGTTATTATTATTATTATTATTGTTCTTGTCGTTTCTTACTCTAGTACGACTACAACTAACTGCATGAGCATAAACGTTTGTATGCAACTCATGCATTATACATTTTGCACTTGTTCTGAAGTATGTTTGTATGAACTTCTTTTTTTTTTTTTCGTTGTTATTGTTGTTGTTGTAGTTTATATTTGATTGTACGTGTTACAACAAAATTTTATCAATACACAAAAGCACATACAAACATAATTATTTATGTGTATGAAATTATGTATGCATGCATGGGCTAGTAAATGTGTGTTTGTGTGTGTATTTATTTTATATTATAACATGCTGAGCCCACAAAACAATTTGACATAAACACGAATATTATAGGAAAATTATAGGTCCTATAATCATGTGGTGCACTGACCTCAAAAAAGGTAATGACAAGTAATCTTGAGGTGAAACAATTGTAAAGAGCACGAAATGTTGTTTGTAATATTAAATCTACTACTACCTATGTATGTATGTTCATGTGAATGCTTGTACGAATAAATGTCTAGCTAAATAAAATACATATGGACGCTTCTTTATTTTTTATTCAATTAAAAAAAAGAACAAAAAAAAAATCATTTTTAAGTCATTCGGTGGTTCGAAACTTTGTATTCAAATTGTTTATGTTGCATATAAAAAATACAAAAATAATTATGAACGAGCCAAACCAGAATAAATAAGTAAATGACGTGAAAAGAAGTGATATTGGAAACCACTTTAAGAAATATAAATAATTGTGAGCACAACTTCATAAAATTCATATTGGAAACGTTAAGTGTGACTTTGATTTAGATAATAAATATTGGTTTTGGTTGTAACTAAGATTCTATCAGGTGTGAGTTAAGTGAGGTGATCTAGCTGATAGCCACACCTTGTTATTAAATCGCAAATGAATCTCTACACTGCATATTAAAGGTAGACAAAAAAGTGTGTAAGTAAGTACGAAATTTGATGAGTTAAATAAATATTTTGTCTTCTTTTAAAAGTAGTGAATTCCCGTCAAATATTACACTGATTTTCAAAGACAGTTTCTTGCCCTAGTCTTAAGTTTATTCAGCGTGAAAAATATGAGAGCTTTAAGATTGAGTTTTTTTATTATTTGAAAATAAAAAAGTAAAAGGGCTGTAGCATGCCAGTGGTATATAGCATCAGTTGCAAAATAGACTTTGCCAATACCTGCCTCAGGTCTCAACATGGTAAAGGATTTCCCTTATACTGTACGACAGAGTAAATTTTTTTTTCTTAGCCACTAATTTTCGTAGAGGAAATTAAAAAAAAATGTACACGTGTATCAACGTTTCGTAAGTCTACATCTTGGACCATGTTAGAGCTTTTAAAAGTTTTTCACTTTTTTAAAATTTTAATTGTGAATCATCATGTAATCATTCAAAGTTTCGATTTTGTGATCATCAAATGTTCAGCAGGCTTACAGTCCAATCAAAATTGGGATGGCAAAGATATAGCTTTTTTTAGCTTTCTCTAAGCACTTACATTAGAGTGTATTCTTTACAGTTAATAAAACCCACTAAAGACAAACAAAAATAAAGTTAGAAACGCTAAACAAAAAAATCAGCTAATATGTCATTAATATTTAAAAATAAAAAAAACAATTGTTTTGCAGCCAACTTCACTATAAAACACACTGTCACTGTTGTCGTTGCGTTATTTCTGTATGCTCTATACATTTTGTAGGCGGCTGAGAATTTTTGACAGATATAAAAATGAATGTTATGTAAAACATTATGAAGAATATTTGCTAAATAAGATAAATACAAAAAATTTATATGATTTTTTTACATACTTTTTGTACAACATTAAGAACATTAAGATAAAATATATCGCACTAATTTCAAAAAAGGAAGTGAAAACTGAGTAAGGAAACCTTAGTGGCCAAAATAAAATTAAATGGAAATAAAATTTCAACTTAACCTTCATCTCATCGAACTTTCTTGACTTTGTTCACTTTATTATTATATTATAAATATAAAACACATTTAACCCTAGAACGTCATCCTTCGTCAAAATGACGGCGCCCGATCTTATTTTTGAATTAAAACCTGTTTTTCTGTTTGTTTTGATCTCATTTTTCGTATAGCGTTAGTCGCTAACAAGCTGTTAGTGGACAAAGACGTGCAGCGAACTGCGCGCATTGTAAGTGCTTTTTTTCGCTTTTAATTTCTTGCCGTAGTCAAAATGACGAAGGATGATGTGTCGTATTGTATAGCTTTTATGTTATATAATCCTTTGTTTAAAAAAAATACCAATTGAAAGAATATTTTGCAATGTTAATTTTACATTTAAGAATTGAAAAAAATATATAAATTTCTTTATTTATTGATTAAAAAAGAACTAAATATAAATAATAAATCTATTTTGGTATATATTTTCGCTCACGGCGTATTTTATAGTTCCTTGAAATAGGTCGTAGTCAAAATGACGAAGTATAACATTAGTGTACAAAAAATAAGGATGGTATTCTAGGGTTAAAAATTAAAAAAAAAAGTTTTTTCTGAAGAAATATTTCAAAAATCATCCTAATGTGTGCTTTTCCATACATATGAAATATGCATGTATTTCGCCCTTTTTTGTAACCTTTAAGATCTATTTACTTTGATACCATTTTGTCGTCAAATATTTCTCTCTTGATACTCCTACTGCCTAGGATGACCATACTGCATCTTTTAAACGTTGGAAAATATACAGGTAGTGCTTTTTTAGAAAAGGTTAAAAATTTCACTTAGTACAGAAACGGCGTCGAATGCGATGATTTGTGTTTTGATTTTTTATTTCATTTTTCTAGCCTCAAACCTTGCACCTTTGCTTAATCTTGAGATGAATATCATCTTAACAAGTTATCTAATACAGGGTGGGCCAAAAGAAACCAAGGGGTGTAAAAGTTTAATAACTTTTTTGTTTATTAATTTTTTTTTATTTTTTCTTTCAAATTATATTGACAACACTTGGAGAATTTATAATGGAGAGGTTCACAACTGAACAGAGAACCAGAACAATAGAATTTTATTATTTAAACCAGAGATCAATTATTTTAACGCAAAGAGCATATCGCCGACATTTTAATGGCTTTGTTTACAAGCAGAACTGTAGGTTCTGGGGTTCTCAAAATCCAAGAGCCATTCATCAACGCCAATTGCACCCCATCAGGTGTACAGTATGGTGTGGGATCACATCTGAAAATGTCATTGGGCCCTACTTCTTCGAGAATGAAGATGGAAGTGCTGTAACCGTAAATGGAGAGCGGTATCGTTTTATGATAGAAAATTTTTTACGTCCTGCTCTTGAAAACAGACCTGGTATGTGGTTTCAGCAGGACGGAGCCACTGCCCATACTGCCCGAGACACAATGGCACTTTTACGTCAAATTTTTGGAGAGCGAATAATTTCTCGAAATTCGGAAATTATTTGGCCAGCGCGATCGTCAGATTTGACAGCACCCGACTATTTTCTTTGGGGTTTTTTGAAGGAGCGAGTGTATGTGAACAAGCCAGAGACAATCCTTGAACTCAAGGCAAACATTGTTGCAGAAATTCGAACGATGTTATGGAAAATGCTCTAAAAAGAGCCCATCAGTGCGAAGCTGAAAACGGTGGTCATTTAAGAGACATCATTTTTCATACTTAGTGTAAAAAAATTTCCATTTTGTATATTATATAATCTGAAAGAAAAAATAAAAAAAAGTTAATAAACAAAAAAGTTATTAAACTTTTTGGTTTATTTTGGCCCACCCTGTATAAAGCTATAATATATTTTATCAACATTAACTCTTGATTTTATGGAAACAACACAACAATGCACCCACGATACCACAAAACAGTAATTGAGGCTTGTATTCGTATTGATGTCTTGCTTGAGTTTTCTAAATTATTATTAATTAAAATTAATTAAAACCGACATCAACATCATCAGCAGTTGTATGTGATCCATATAAATAAAAAATGAGATTCACCTTACGCCATATTTACACTCACACACACACTCAGCCCATACACCATATCGCTTTTGGCCAAATTGACATTTATTAATCGTTAATTATCAGTAATTACCGGGAAACTGTTAAAAATAGCACACATATCGTGGTGATGTTGGTGGTATTGGTGAATGACAAGAAGCACAGCATAACTTTTAACATGTTTATGGTTAATTTAATTTTTTAACTTCTTGATATTAATTTTTGCTGTTGTTGTTGCTTTTTGGCGCTTAAATTGTTGGCAATTTTATGGAGGTAATTCTTCATAATTTAAGTGACACAATAAAAATTCACATTCTCCTCTCATGCTTTCGTACTCATATGAGTTCATAACAACAAGTCACGCATGCGTGTTGTTTGTTATTTTTTTTCTGTTTTAATATTAAATATTTTATATAATTTTTTTTTACTTTTGCTTTACTACTACATTTGCGTACTTCCTGTCTTAAAGTTCGTTCAAGAAAAAAAAAAAAAAAACTGAGAATGTGTTTGTTTGAATATCTGTGGATTCAGGCTGCTTGATTTTATTTAAGAGCAAAACTTAAAAAGCTATTTGTGGCTTTTGACAAATTATCAACTGTCAAAAGTGGAAATATACGCACACTCACATACACGTAACAGGGTGGCAAAATGCGAAGCAATTCCCTTTTTTAATTTAGGCAAACGAATAAACAAAAGGCCAACTGAAAGTGAGCGAAAGCTTTGATCGCCTAAATATATTGAAAACAAAAATAAATTTTCGTGTATCGTTTTTGTTTTCAATACAATTATGCTAAGGAATCTTTCGTACGTATCTAGCGGAGGGGTGTAAGATAACTTAAGGTGACCGCTTGCAAAGCACCTGCTGTGAAAAGTGAGTGGCCTACCACTAACGTTGGCGTAGCAACTTGGAAGTCTCTCTGCCAGTGGCAAATGCTTCCAAGGCAGCTTGAAAAGAATCCGTTCTTGGAGAGGCTTGTGAAGATTAAATAAATTTACTAACGCCTTACAAGCATAAGCATAAATGGGAACTTTTGCAGAGAGGAGAGCTGCCACTCGTATTGTAAACAAGCATGGCGGCAAACCAGAAAAACTGCTAGCGCCAGAGCAAATGCAAGATCGTGTGTCTGCAATCAGTGTAACACACAATCTACAACTAAAACGCCAAAGATATCGCAACCTGTTGGTTTTATTTCTACGCGAAATTGTCGGTAATAGTGGCAGCAACTGAGTTATCTTTCATGGAAAATAAGTAAAAGATTTTTCGAAAAAAATTGGTGCCAGTCTATTTCAAGATTCTTAAATAGAATACGGACCTCTCAGCAAAACGAGGAGGCAGGCGGGTATCAAGAGCATTTAAGACTTGCAGCCAGCTCCTATGAGAGTTCAGCCAACTTATTTATGTAATGTACCTCACAAAGTTAAAAGATATTAAGTTCTTACTAACACACAGAAAAAAATAGATCGAATGTAACTTTAATCCTGAGGGAGGATTTCTCACCATTATTAATTCCACTTATAAATATACAATGAAGTTGAGAATGTTACTTAACCGTAGTGACTTTGCAAGTCTTTTACATTTTTTTCTATTGCCTTGATCTTTCAGCTTTTAGCGAAATATTTTATAGCTCAAATTTTGCAAAGGAAATATAAGTCATATCAATATGATTGACAGGTAAAACAGCAAATAAGCTGATATTTTTTAAAAGTGATACAATTCTAATTCTAAAAACAATGATTCTACGGAAATTTTAGTAAGATTCTTTTTTAAGGTGGACTTATACCTTGATTGTGTAACTTTTTAAACGATAACGTGCGATATTGTTAGCGCAGCAACAACATAAGCCTGCTTATGTGTATCATTTTTGTGATATGCAGCAACGCTTTTGCATGAATTCGACTATGACAACGACAGTCGTAATAAGATTGTTTCCAATGGTTAGTATTTCAGTAAGACCGTGATTGCAATTATAAATTAAACTTGGCACCCTGTAAGCAGTTGTTCTGAGACTCTGGCTCTTTAAAAGTACCACCATCGTAAGTAACATATGACAACCATTAAGCGAGCTAACTTTTCACAGCAGAAAAAAAGGCATTGCCAACATATGCTGGCATTTTATATGTTTTAGTGTTTTTTTTTTTAGAAATTCTCTCTTGAAATTATTTGGTGTTGATATTTTAGTTTGCATGCTTAGCTAAGGTTCAGTTCAGTTCATTGATATCATGTTATTTAAGGATGACTATGACGTTTCAAGATGATCATGATGATGATGATGATGGTGGCTGGTTGTCTTTATACATGCTTTTGCCTTCAAACCTTTCATGTTTCCACTTCTGTTATCGTTTGATGTTTGTTGTATTTCTGTGATAACTTCTTCATTAATTGAGAATTGTTGTTCAATTTTTGGTTGATGTTGTTTTCTTTTTGTTTCTTGTCTTTTCTTTTTTTTTAGGTTTTGTTATACATTTTAAATTTAATGTAGTTTTCATTTTACTTTGAGCTGAACTGCGAGTTGTTTGTGCCGGTTTGTTGTTTGTTTAGCCTCTCATTTACATAATTTATGATAAGCTAAGCTGAACAAACAATAATTTTGAAAGCATATCATTAATGAAATGATCATCGTTGTCATTGCCGTGTACCCCAAGCATATCATACGGCTCTTGTTGTCCTTGAAACCGGGCTTTTAAATAAATAAATATTCAAAGTCCTCTTCAATATAAGAGTACACATGTATGTATGCCGATACTGCTACTCATATATTAAGATTAAAATAACAATTAACATGCTGGAATGAGTCATTTACTTAATGCAACTGTTGTTGCTGCATTCAATGCTGTTTATATCTAAATTAACTGACAACGATGAGTTGTACAGGTAATTGTAATTAATGTTGTTGCTTTTTAAGATACCTAGTATTTTCATTTCATTTCAGTTAAGTTGATTTCTTTCTTTTTGTTTTGGTTAACAATTAATTAGGCGGTATTGCTTGTGTATTTTCCCAAAAAAAAAAAAAAAAAAAATCATCAGATATAATTAAACATGAACGAATTTTAAAAGTGTTAAATTTAAAGGATCCTATCATTGTGAAGGAAAACAATTTAAAGGATAATGAAATTGGCTTGATTGAATGAAATGGGAATAATAATATGTTGCTAAAATTGTCCAATTAATTACGGAGGACTATACAATTAAGAAGATAATGTATTTTGAATGTTTATTTTTATTTAGGAAGAAACATTTTTTTATTTAAATTTGATTGCATTAATGACATTCCTTAGCCGGTCCATTCACACTCAATTTCAATACAAGTCAAATTGTTGTAATTACACAGCAAATATAAGCTGGGGCTTCAGGAATGTTATATTACAAGTGAATTGATTTAAGTTTACTACATTTCTCTAAAGCTAAGGCAGAGTTCCTCCAAAAAAAAAAAACTTCATCAACTAACTTCAATCTCTTGAGTGTCTATCAAAACTAACGATAAAGTCCGTTAAGCCCTGGTTCTCGCAAAAAAAAAAAAACAATTTCAATAAAATTTCTACATTTTTTAAAACTTGAAATGTAATTAAAATGATTTTGACTTTCTAGAATTATTTTAATCAACGAACAAAAACAAGTACTCACAGTGCACACACGCGCTACTTTTACACTAATATTGCATTAAGCTTACATGTATACTCTAAATTAAAAAATGAATCAATATGACATTTTTTTTTAAATTAAAATCTGCGACAATTTGTTGCTCTGAGGGATTTTAGTGACTTCCCGACGAACCATTGGATATGTCATTTTAAAGGGCAGGTCATCAAATACTCAGGACTTACTTTGGACTATTTTTAAATTTTTTTTTGAAGTTCCCTAATTCCCCAGTACTGTTGTTCTCTATGTATTTTTCCGAAAATGTTAAAACACTTCCAGAAAACTTAGAACCTACAGATTAAACTACTTTTTGATTTTGGCAGTTTTCCTGGGCAAAATCGGAAATGGTACCTAAGCAAAATGGTGAATGGCAAAAATTACTCAAAGCAACTGCACTGTCGTATATGGAAACTTCAAAAAAATGTTAAAAATAGTCCAAACTAACTTCTGAGTATTTGGGCAGTAGATTACAAATCCAAATGACCTTTCCTTTAAAATGATATGTGTCCCTTCCCGCAGTCGTCCGGAAGTAACTAAAATACCTCAGAATAACAGTACTGGGGTACAAGGAAATTTAAAAAAAAAATAAAAAAAAACAGTTTAAAGCAATTTCTAAGTAGTTAGCAATTGATTAAAAATCAAGACGGCCTACTCTTTAAAATTTAATATTTTAGGCATCGTCCGGAAATCGGTAAAATCTTTTATTATTTTTATTTATTTATGCACTTATGTTACTCATAAATATTAAAAACATATTTAGAAAAATTTAAAGACGTAAGATGTATTACATAAATGTGTCATAAATACTTAAAAGAAATTTACAAATACTAAAAAATGTAAGGAGTTACGTTAAAACATATTTAACGTAATATATATCTTCCCTCACTTCATACAATTTCCCTACCATCCCACAACCAAATTAATAAAGTCACATACCAACCTAAGTTAGAGAGGCCCAACATTTATGTTAAATCGTCATACCTAAATAAAAGCGCTAGCGGTGCATATTCTCTACAGTAGTGTTAATCAACTTGTTTAATAAAACCCATTAATGATAAACAAAAATAGAGTTAAAAACACTAAATTAAACAAAATTGCTAAAATGTCAATAAGAAAACAACTGTTTTGCAGCCAACTTCGCTACAAAACGCTCTGTTAAAATTAAATTTTCCAGCCACTCAGCGTTGACGTTACACTATTTCGATATGCTTCATACATTTTGTATGGGCAAGATAATGTTTTACAAAAAGAAAAGCGTTTGCCTCGCCAATTTAGTTATGGTGAGTTAATTGCGGCAACAAGTAATTTTTTCATTCGACTTAATCGATTTTTCCTTATTACCACAGATACTTCGCTTCTGTAATATAAATTTTATTTAATATAATTAAAGTTCTTTTTTTATTATTATTTTCTTAGTAATTAGTTAGTGTAATTACATTTGTATGGCTCTGACTTTAATCAATTCCTCAAACACATTTGGCAAACATCTCGCACTCCTTTAAACTCATTAAAATCATAGTCTAACCAAACCAAAAGTCCAGTCCCATACATAAATTAAAACTCTTGTAGTAAACAAATTTTTAAGTCAAAATTACCATATTTTGTTGCTCCAGCTAATATTTCTAGTACCTACTCGTAGTTTACTCTTTAGCTATTTACTTACAAAGTCTGGCTAATTTTGTTTTCTTGTTAATACAGTTTCAACAAATAAATTTCTAAATGTGTGTGTATAAGGATAAACTTTGTTGTTCGGCATAATAAACTAATATTTCTTTACCAACAAACAGAACAAAAAAATTGTGCATGTGCAAAAATGAATTATAAACATACAAACAAACTCACAACAAACATAATTTTAAGCTTCATTATCATAAGTCAATACAGAGATAACAATAAATTGAAAATTTTCAATCCTTTATCATCACAATAACCATGCAAGTAATTTGTCTCACATTAGAGAGCTGTGGCAGATGCTGCTGCATAAGCCTATGCATTCGTGTTTAATGTAAAGCCCAATGGTCAAAATGTTTTAGATCCACTAGCATTACTAAATTAGACTGAAAACTAAAAGAAGAAATGAATGCATGAATTTCTTTAGAAGGAAATAAATGAGGCAATTTAGAGACAAAATGAGAGAACTAATCATTGTGGCATAATCTAGTGCTGAAGAAGTGTAGGAAATGTAATAATGAATGGCATAATATTGAGAAAATATGCTAAATTATGAATAATAGGCAACAGACACAACTAAATCAATAAACTCACGGCTTGGAAAACCATGAAAATTTTTATGAACCTTAACAAAAGCTGCTACACTTTATGGCACTTTAATTTGAAAATCATTTGATGCAAACAAGCACAACAGCAACTGTTCTTCCTTAAGCTAATTCTTAAATAAAATTTTTTTTCTTTAAATAAAAATTTATTTAAATTTTAGCAAAATCCCTGCTTGTGTCAGAAGAGTTAAAAGGGGTAAATAAAAGAAAGACTTGTTTTGTTAATATAAAGTTTTAGCCGTCGCTAAAATCATTATGCCAGAGTATTTTAAGGATTTTCAACAAAACTGTAGTGAGTTAGTGAATGAGTATGACTGAACAATCGATTATACAAATAATGGCTTTTATATCACATAAATCGATGAGAGAATTTTTCTTAACGTGGGTGTTAAGAGTACAAGGGTTCTAACGCCCAACTACATTAAAAACTACTTGTACTATTAACGTCCATCTCTATGGCTTCATGTACCAAAAAGGAAAAGAAAAACCAAACAAAATGTTCACATGCCTACAACACACGTTAACGATAGTTTCACATTCATAAGTGGTTGTTGCAAATAACACTATTGATAGGTTTGCTGGCTGGCTTGGCTGATAGGTGTTGTCTCGGTTTATGGTACATTTTTTTGTTTGATGCATCACATATTCCAATTGTTCTCAAAGAAGGCAAATGGTCTTTCATCATCATTATAAATAAAAAAAGAAAAACTACATCAATACAATAGGAGAAACACATGCAAACAGATTACTATCGCCATTACACAAGTAAACCCTTTTTGGCAGAAACCTCATCAACATCCTATTCTTTACTTTACCAAACAATAACACACATCCACCAAAACCATCATTTTAACTTTTGCGAATTTTAGAAATTTCTTCGTTTAGTTTTAGCAAAATTTTGCATCACAGCTAAATACAAAATCATCAAAACTCTTAATGTGTATGTTTGTAGTCAAGTGTATGTAGCACTAAAAGCTACATGAAGAACCCTCCAACAACATGTACAATGCCAACATCATCAAGTACTTTAGTCGTCCGACCGACCATCATAGAGAAAACCGAAAATATTGCATATTACCTGGAAAATGTCATTGGCAGCTGTGTTTTTGAAAACCACAAGTAGTACAAAATCTACGAGTTATTTTACTATTGTTATTATTGTTGGTGCACTTGCTTCCATTATAAAATCTAACTCATTCTTTTCTATTTCTTGCACAACTTTGAAAATCATGTGTCTCTATACAGTTGGTGCTAGATTTGACTTTTGTAAGGGTATTTAACGAACCGAATTTCAAAATAACGAGGTCCTGATCACCGATTAAGGTAGAGGAAATCAAATAAAAGGACCCGTGTATTGACGTTTTGTATCTTAAATTCTGGCTTAAGATTTCTCCTCCGTATCACATTTTATTTATGAATTGGCCTTCATGTGAATCCTCCTTTTTTGGTATATGAGTACTTTTCATATAAAATTTCCAGACGATTTTATCGGTTGTGTTATAAAAAATAGCACAGAAATATTGAGCACAGAAATAAGGAAATACATTGAAAATTTTTTGTAGAATCTTTTAACCTTTTAACCCTCTAACCTCTCAATCAATGAGGTTTTTGAAACCCAAAAGCATCCTAATTTAAATTCTGCAGTGCGATTCAGTAACAGAACATTCGTATTGAAGAACAAGTATCGAATTCGACAAAAATATAGAAATCGTTATTTGCGATGATTATTTATGCCCTGCTAACTTCGTCATCGGAAAGTTGCTGAATACCGAATTCGATAAAATATCGTTATACTTGTTTTTTTTCGATACGAATATTTTTAATAAAACTTTAACTTAAACTTCAAAAATAAGTCAAAATTAAAATGTGTTTAAGGGTTAATTTTTTCTAATTTCGAGGTGGTGCAAAACTAGATTTGATAAATTTCTAGACAAATTGATAGCTTGTGTTACAGAAATTTAATTTAAATTTAACAAGATCATCTCTACATTGTTATTCTCGGCAATTGAGGTGACATCTTTCATCCAGATTTAATTCATTTTACAGAAACTAACTGCTGAACATTGAGAAGGCATATTCAAGTTTCTGTTAGTATGAAGCTTCTCTTTCATCTAAAGCGCACTGAAAGCCCAATTAGCGGCTTAGGTGTTTGTTCTTCCATCTTCTTTTTCGATTTTCATCTTACGTCAACTACTTGTTTCTTTGCAGTTCTTGAACTTTGTTATTTCTTTATAATTTAATTTGATTTCATCAGCATTTGCTACACAAATGAATACTTTTTTTAGATAGCTAATAATCCAGAGTATAGACTATGAAATGAACTAACTATAGATTTTTTAAGAGATAATTACAAGTATATTTTTTACTGCTACTATATGGTTATACGTCATACACATCAAGAGAGAGATCCCACGACTTTTGTTTTTGCTCTAGCCGTTTCGTACCTACATTTTTTAAGAACAATTTTACTACTTAAGACACACATGCGGCTTAGGCTTTTCAAAGAGCAGGATAATGAGTACCTATTTTAAATATGCGTTAAAGATTTTTTGTCAGGTCAATATGATTTTCTAATTTTATGAAACGTTTCATAAAACATTAGTTTCTGTGACATCAGAGTAGCTGAGTAGAGAAAAAATTGCAAACATTTTTCTGTGCAAGAGTAGCATATGCACTTCAAGTTGGATCAACATCTGTTAGATTCTCTTGCCACACAATCATAGGATTGTGTAGGATATCAAATCAGGGCGGTATTCCATATCAGAACAAACTTATACAAATTGCTTGATATCAAATTAGGCGATTTGGCTTCTGAAGTAAAAATTTCGATCTCTGTCAAATGCCGTAATTTTGCTGCTGGTTTTTTTCTGGTGACCATTTTTCCTAGCACTAGCTGTAACTTTATGCAAAACTTGGGTTTTACCAAGAAAATTTGCAATGTTTTGTTTTTTTTTAAGTTGACCACACATACATGAGCATCTACCCTGTAAAAGTACTTCAATTATAAGCCAAAAAAGTTCTATATAAAAATACAACAACAACAACAACAGCTCTTGATGATGCTTAAAGTCTCCACACACTTGGCACATACTCATAGTTTCCCACATTCACTCGTACTTTGGCAATATATTCCACAGAAGTGGATTGTTTAGATGGTGTATTTTTCCTTTCTTCAAAGTATTCTCGGTTTTGAAAAGAAAAACCAAAAGTTCAAGAGGCGTTTATACATTCTGTACAGCTGGTTTGTTTGGTTGTTTATGAAAATGGTTTAGTTAAACGTTTATGCTTTAGTCAAAATTGTTGTAGCTGCTTTTGTTCGGAGAAACGTAAAGAGTACTTTGATACTGATTCAGTCATGGAAGTGAATTATCTATAGAGAGTTTTAAATAGAAAAGTAAGTAAATAGGTTTGATATAATAAGAATTGAGTCTTAAGTTTTCAAAGTAAAATACGCTCAGTATATTCAGAGTAGACAGAGGACTCCTTTCGCAGTCTTTTAAAACTCTAAGCGAGTAAAATTATTAAATTCGGGCTTGTGCTCTTGAATATAAGATATACGGCTGGAACAAACTTTGTACGGTGTCGAGTCTTATTATTAAAGCTGATTCTTTTTATGTAGTTTTTAGTTTGTACTCAATGAGAATTGTAAGTGGGTGATATCATACAAGGTGTACGCTAAGTATTGCTGTTTGATTTTTAAGGTCTTATGAAGGAAGAGTTTGTAACGTCACACTAATTTTTAATAAGTATTCCCCAGGAGCTTTATCACTTTCTCTTCTTTTTTTTTATTATGTTAAAAAGAAAGTTCTGCCTCTTTTAAACAGAGATTTAATGAAATCTTTTCTGATTAAACAACTGTTTGTTGCAAATATTTTTAGTAAATCTTAAAAACGTTCTTTACTTTAATGCCAATAAATTCGTTCAAGCTTAGCAAAAACACTGATAAGTTACTTTTACCACTCACTGCCAACACTCATGCATTTTGTGTTATAATTAACTTTATCTAAAATTAAAAACGTAAGAAAGAACAAAAAAAATATATAAGCAAAATACAAGTAAAAAAAAATTATAGAAATTAAAAACAAAAAAACACAAGGCCCATAGAACATCATTAATCTTGTTAACATTTCAAATCGTTTTATTTTGTTTTTGTGTTTTTTTTTTTAATTTTCCATTTTAAGCTTAAATATTTTGAAAATAAAATGCATTCAAGCAAAAATAAAGGAAACTAAATTAAATAGAAGGGAAACAAAAAGAAAGCAGAAAAAAACTGAAAAAAAGGAAATGATAAGGACTAGAAAAAAAAATAAAAACAAAAACATAGCAAAAGTTAAAAAAAAGGAAGAAGAATTTATTATTTTTTTCTTTCTGTATAAAGTGTACAAAATATAATTAAAAAGTCTTCAATCTTTAAATGAGAAACAAAAAAAATATAAGTCAATGCAAATGAATACAAAGAATTTAACACCACAACTGAATGAAGAGAAAACTTAAAAAAAATTTTTTTTTTTTTGGATAACAAAATGATAACTAAGTGAAGTAGAAGAAACCTTAATGAATTAAACATTAATTTTTTTCTCTTTTTTTTTGGACGAAGGTGGGGAGGAAGCGTTTGTACTCTCCAGCTATAAAGTAATCAAGTGAAAAATTAAAAAAGTTGTTGCTTTTTTATTATTTTTCTGAAACTGATTTGCATACACTTTATTATTGTTTGACAGAAAGAATAAAAAAAAAAATACTTATTTAAATCCAATTAAAATTACCATGAAAATTATAACAATTTAAAGTTACTCCAAATTCAAATCAATTTTTGGACCAGAGCAATTGAAAACTGTTTCTGAAATATTTTGGACCACTGATTTCAAAACTATATTTTGTTTTTGTTTTTTTTTTTTAACTGGAAGTGACTCCACATTCATACGGTTGATTTTATTTGTTAAAAAAAAAAAATCCAAAGCTCTAAAACAAAATTTTCTTTAAGCCGTACCTACAATATTTCTAAATGTGCTCAGTATTTAAAAATTGTGACTAAAAAAATTTTTAATATCCTATTTTATTAAAATGGTACCTCGGCAAAGTGGAGAAATGATAAAAAAAAATCAGAGTAAGTGACATTTCAAAAATTTATTAAAAATTGTTTAAAGTAACTTCTGAGTATTTCAGCGGTAGATTACAAATCTAGACAGCCTTCCCTTCAAAATAATATGTGTAACATCCCACAACCTTTATAGGTTCGTTGGGAAGTTGCTAAAATCACTTAGAGCAACATCACTGGGGTATATAAAAATTTCAAAATAATCCAAAGTAATTTCCGAACGGATTATAGAAGTTTGTGAGATGGGACATATGGTATATCATTTTAAACACTCAGAAATTACTTTGAACTATTTTTAATAAATTTTTGAAATTTCCATATACCCCAGAGCTGTTGTTACCATTCCCCACTTTGCCGCGGTACCATTTGCCCATAAAAATTACCACAACCAAAAAATAATTTCATCTGCAGGTCTTAAACTTTCTGAAAATGTTTTATTGTTTTCTGAAAATTTCTTAGTTTTTATTTTATGATGCAAAACGGAAACTGTCAAAATCCTTGAAAACAACAGAACTGGGGTATTAGGGAATTTGAAAAAAATTTTAAAAATAGTCCAAAGTAACTTCTGGGTCTTTAAGCGGTAGATTACAAATCTAGACGACTTTTTTTTTTAAAATGATATATTTCTTATTCTGCAATCATTTTGAGAAGTCAATGTATTTATGCATATTTCTACCCAAGCACTTATATTTCTCCTTAACTTATTTAGAAATATTTAATGACGTAAAGCGTATTTGATAAATATGCCATAAATACTGAAAAAAAAATATTTAAGAAACGTAAAATGTTCCGTTAAAACATATTTAACTCGACTTATTTATCTTCACTCACTTCAATTTTATCTTATACTCTCATATAAATTCAATTTGACTACGAAACCTTAGATTTTACAATAAAAAAAAATTTAATTTTGTGGGCCTGTTTAATATATAAATAAAAAAAGTTTTGCTTTTGTAATTATTTGATTCAATTATAATTTAATGAATGATTTTTTTAAATTAAAATATTTAATTAGCGCATAAAATTTTTCTGTTAATTTTTACATGTGCACAGGTAAATTTTCTCTTCCTTTTTATCTTTTGCTTAAACTTGAAATAAAAAAAAAACCTCTGTCAATCGTAGATTTTAATTTATTATTATTATTATTACTGCCACATTCAAATAGAGTTAATCCAAATTATGAATGCTAATTTCTTTTATATAAATCTGCCACTAAAACAGGTTGTGAATACTAATAGACTTTCAATAGCGTCGGACATTTGAGTTTAGTTTGAATAAAAATAAAATAAAAGCACAGTGTGGCTGGTGTGGTTAAACAATAAATACTTACGTACTCGTATCTTATTATTGTTATCAAACTAATCTTTCAAGTGTTTGTATTTTTTTTTATTGTTTTTGTTGTTGTTTCTGTTTGTGTCTTATGTTAGAGGCATTATTAAGTACATACTTGCAACAAACAATAACAACATTTGCTATTTAATATTCCAAGTTTAGTTTAAAACGCATAAAATTAAACCAACATAAAACTGGCAGCAAAAAAAAATAAAATTTAAAAAAATAAACAGCAAACAGCAAATAATATTTAATCATTGGAAAACAATCTTAACGGAATAACAACTAAAGCAACAGGAGCAATCTCAATAACAAACAACGACAACAAATAGATTTTGAAATTCTACATGCAACCTTTTTTAAGCATGCAAAAGAGATCTTTCTGCAAAGAAAGATCTTTCTGCAAAGAAAAAGCTTAGATTGTGGAATGAGCGACAAAAAAAAAAAATAAAAACACTGAATCTGTCTGCTGGGATTTAAAAAAAAAAAACTTGGTTTTGCTGAAGTTACAGAGGAAAACTAAACATCGAGTTTTGGGGTAGACCACAAGACGACACAACATGAAACAACTTAGTGGCACTCAAATTATTTAAATTTTAGGTTTTACTTTGATTCATTGACATGTTTCCTGCTTCACTTTTGTTCCTATTCAACACATAAGGGGATCCCTGTGCTCTGGGCATCTGAGCAAATTCAATAGTTTAATTTCTGATAGTCAAATAAAAAACTTTTTTAGTATAAAAAGATGTTTTATTAAATAGATCCCGGCCTATCTCCAAACATTCCCCTTTAAGTAACCCATTTTCTCAGAACAAAGTCTGTTTTTTTTTTTTTTTTACAGCTTCTGGTAGCCCTACTTATCATTAAGAATAATTTTTTTTTTCTTATGGATTTGCATGATGGCCTTGTTTCCATCAGCTTTGATAGTGTATGAAATCTCAAGCCAACGTTTCCTAACGGATGAAGCTGATATTTAAAATCTATGCCGTTTATTTATTTTTTTTTTTCATGCACACAATAACAACAAACAACAACTTTTTGCTAAGCTGTAGTCAATGATGATCGTTGTTTATTGATAAAGTATTCGCACACACAACAAACATTTTATTTGCTTGAAGAATATAAAAAAGGAATCGATGGCATACGAGTCCATATTGCGTTAAGGCAAGTTTTTTAAAAGCACAGAAAAAAAATTATCTAAAAAGAACTTCAACTTACGCGCTGAATTTAAATACTAGAAGCATTTTACCGCAATTGTAATGTCGTAAGTACATAATATAAGATTTTAGATAAATGTGTTACATTTTGCTTTTGTCTGTGGCAAATACGAGTGCATATTGTTGTGCATTTCCCAGGCAAAATATACGGATCTGTTGTGTGTTTTTTAAGTGCAGGTTGCTATGTATATCAAAAGATATTTTTTTTAAGGAAGTAGAAAGTCTTTTAGATGGTTTTCCTTTTCTGTTTCTTTTTCTTTTTGTTTGTTTTCATTTTCTTTATTAGATCATTAGTTGTTTGAATTGAAACGGGAGATAAAGATCATTGAATTCTCGAGAGTATCGCCTGAGTTTTAAAGCATTTGAAAAGCTTAAAAGAAATCTTTAAAAACATATAAAAATCTCTTATAACACACGCATGTGCTAGATTTTCGTTACAAAGATGTTTAATTGCTTCTTTCTTTACTTTTTTTTATCGCTGTATTAACTTTTGAAAGTTTAGGTTTTTAAATAAGACATCAAAGTATAAAGCTCCGACTTAATTAGTTTATCTTTTAGCATAGAAACGCTGAGAAAGCTATTGACTTAAAATGAAAATTTTAAGCGTTAAAGGAAACTTTAAATACAAAATTGCACATCTTAGAGATCATGATAAATATGGTAGTAGAATAGAGAAAGATTTATTTTTCTTTAATTTTTTTTTAAACAAAATTTTAGGTCACGAATGCCTAGAAAACATCAGCAACAGTTAAAACTAAAAGCAAGTTAAAAGAAACATTTTAAAAACAATTATTTATAAGAAAATTCTTAAAATTTTACAGACTTATGAGTATAAAATTAACACAAAATATTAATTAATTACCCAGCATAAATTGTAAGACAATTTTGTGTACGTTAGGTTAAAGGTCAGTATGTATGCCCAATTAATTGTTTGTGCTGTAGCGATTTCAAATATATATTGTTATATTGCTGGTGGTGCAAGCTTGCTGGTATTGTGTATGCCGAAATTAGGTTAGTTGAAGAAGTTATCAAAGTATAAAAATCACGATACTATTCATTGAATATATAATTTATTGCAAATAATTTTTTCTCATTTTTTCTTTTTTAATTATTTTGTTTTAAGCACTTTTACAATTTATAAGAAAAAAATTAGAACGAATATTGCTGGTATGTGATGCAGTGCGAGCTCATTAGATCAATCAATTGCCTGCGCAAGTATGCTGTTCTAGTGCTTAAGAACGTTTTATATTAAACAGGCCGCTCGAAAGGAAGAAAATAGTAAAGGGATCACTTAGGCCGTTTAATGTCTATATTGTCTAATTGAATTAAAAAGGAAGCCAGTAAAGTTAGCTTCGAATAGTTTCTTAAATTTCTGTTAAGCTATTATACTTGAAGTGCTTTCAATAATTTCATAAAAAATTAAGAAAAATTTCATAAAAACTAATAAAATCGATAGCTGCTGGAATTTAGATTTCAGAAGTAAATGGTTAACTTTATTTGAAGATCCTGAAATTAAATCTTAAATTTTATAATGAATTATTTTTTTAAAGAGTTAATTTTGGCTGTCTTATATACCCTTCATTGTAGTGGCCAAATATTCATATACTTAATTTTAAATATATTTCTGAAATATTAAAAAAATAAGGTTCTTTAAATACTTATTTTTTGGTTAATTTTAAACTAAATAATTAATGAAAATGTTTGCAAACACTTTTTTGACCAAGCCAAATGTTAAAGTAATTATTTAATATCAAATAAGAAATTTCAAATTAGGGGAAAAATACCTTAAAACTGTCTTTTAGCCAGATGTCTGTTTTCCTGTTGATTGTCAAAAAAGAGGTAGTTGCACTTCAGAGCTCATAGCTCAGCCATTTGTAAGTCGATTTGTCTGAATTTAAAAAGCAACCTTTGCGTAAACATTTTTAACAAATTGACATATTAAACTTTTCTGTAGGCTTTCTAGGGACTTTAGAAAATTGATTTCAACATACAGCAGGACAGACGAACAGACGTCCATCACTAAATCGACTCTGCTATTTATAAAGATCCAGAATATATATGCTTTATAAGGTGGCAGATATAAGGAGCCACTTTTTGTGCAAGGCTTAAGAAGTAAACAAGGGTGGCCCAAATATATATGGACGCTTTCTTTAGGTATAGAGACCATGTTTCCCAAATTTTAGGAAATTCCGTTAAAAAATAGAATTTTAATCATTTAAATATTTTTAGTTATTTTATTAAAAAGTAAACTTAAATGTAGGCGTGGTCGGCACATGGAACATTATTTGAAGTATAGAAACCTTGTGTAACAAACTTCAGAATAATGAAATTTTGAGTTTTAATTCTTCAAAAATCTCTCTAAATTTTTCTATGAAAAGGTTGGCGTAAAAGTGGGCGTTATTATTGGCAGAAAATTTTTCGCTCTCTCTATTTCTCAGAAAAATCCGTTGAAAAACAAAAATTTGCATAGCGAACGAACAAACAAACCGGAAATTAATTTTATTTATAGAAATTAGAAATGTTCTTATTAATTTAGTATTAGAAATTAAAAAAAAAACTTAAGCTCACCAAGCAGCAGTATTCAAAAAATTCAAGGAGATTGAGTGGATCACGAGATTCATTAGCTGTTACGATTATTTATAATGAACCTTTTCGTAAAAGCATTCTTTTTCTATGCTTATTTAAAGAATGAAAATTTATATAATTTTTTTTTTCGATTGTAATAAATATTTTATTAAAAAATTACAAGTTAAAGAAAAAAGTATTACAGTTTTAAACAATTTGGTTTTAAACTGTGTTTCTCCTTCTGTACTTTTTACTTGGGCAATGAAAATTAACTCGTTGTAATTATGTCCTCATGTCTGTTTTTATTTTTATTTTTATTTTATTTCAAGAAAATTTCCCCCTTTCCAACTAAATATCAAAATGGTATAACAAAATATTACAAAAAGTCAACAACTAAGACTCAAGTCAAATTACAGCTTTTACCCCCAGTTAACCAAAAAAAAAAAAGGAGCTGCCAAGAAATAAAACTCAATGCCACCAATACACATAAATTTTCATATGAGTGCGTGTATGGGCTTGTGTGTATCTTTTACAAGGAATGGCATATAAATAAATGAAAAATAGGTGGACACATAATACGAAGAAGCTACTACACACAGGAATAACCAAAAACTACACAAAGACAAGACAAGTCAATGACTATACTGGACACTAACTCAACTGGCTGAAATATATACCACCACTTAACCGCCACCAAAAACCTAAGAAGGAGCTTAACTGAAATACGTATTAAAGAGGGAAGACCATGCAACAACACTAACACTAACAAGAACAGCAAAAAGTTTCACCTTTTTTGAGTAAGACAAAAAGAAACAAAATGAAAAATTCACCAAAATGGATTTGTAATTTCATGTCATAAATAATTGGTCGCTAAGTTAAATGCAATTGAGCTACAAAAAAAAAGTAAGTAAAACAAAAGCAACAACAACAAAATTTTACAAAGGTGCACATGCTCCTTCAAAGAATGCAGCACAAAACGACAACTCCTCAAGAGCACAAATACAAAAAAAAAAAAAAAAAAAAAAAAAAAGTAAGAAAAACAGCAAAGCTTAAGGAAGTGGTTTCAACATGTCTTGAAGGAAGAAATTTGTACAAGGGCTAAAACAGCCAACAACTGTAGCAAGCTGAAATTACACTAAATGCTGATTAAGTATACATTTATCATGAGACAGACAGACATGCATGCCGACACACAGACACACGTAAAAACTTAGAGACATACAGACAGACTAAACAGTTAATTTCTACTCTTACTGTAATAATTTTGTTGTAAGTTTTGCAAAATGCATTTTTATATTAAAAAAATAATAAAGGAACTGTGTTTTATACTTTATTTCCTTCAACTTTTTTTTTTTGTTTTTTATTTCACTTTTCTGTTTGTTTGCCCTCCCTGCTTTTGCAATATGATTACAAAGAACGGTTTAATTGGCATGTTAAAAAATAATTCTTAAAGAAGTTTAATTTTTTTTTGAGCTGCTGTTGCAACTGCTGCTCCATGGCTTGAAATTTTTTTGTATTTTTATTTTTTTGAAGCAGCAGTAGGTAGTAGTTCATCTCGACGTTCATTTAAACACTCACATAAATTCATATCGTTTTAGTAAGTGCTGACTTTATAATTATTAACTTTACAAGCTTAATGGTGTGTGCTTGTATATATGTTTGTATGTGTGTGTATGATGATGACTTATAAACAACAATTAGTTTTCTATAAGTCATTAGAAAAAAAAAATATCGTGATTTACTTAAATTGCCTTAACCAACTGATAACTTTAAGCTGTTGACTTTCAAAAGGAAAGCATACAAAACATGTGGTTTGTTATGCCATGAAACATTTGCCAAGTCCTTTGAATGGCAAAAAAAAGTTTTTTACTTCTATGCAGTAGTTAGTTAGATTGAAAAATAGGCATTTTAGTGAGATATATTTCCCAACTGGTCACTAAGCCGCTAGACTGTAACTACTATCCAAAGTAAACGGTCACAGCTGCTAGACATCTGACAGTAAGGAGACACTAATGCATTTTTTCTGCATATGCCCGGCTCTTCGAGATAGAAATTTCTCGATGTACAGACTTTCTATAATATCGAGGACAGGGACTTAGAAGATCTTCTCAGATATCTTAATGCTGTTTGAAGGGTCTAAATCACTTTATTATTCCGTTGTCTTAGCAAGTAGGTGGTTCAAAATGGAATCTTGAGATTTTAATTGATGCACGTGAGTTCCACACGGCAGCTAAACAACCAAGAACTTTTAACAGTAATAAAGCCATCAAGTATCAAACTGCTGCTCGTTGCAAGTAACTTTACCTCTGAAGAATTGACTCTATTGTTAGATTTCCAATTAAAAATCAGTTCCCACAAACGTTTTATATTTTTTACAAAATAATGAATCTTTCATTAGATTAATGAACAGCATTCATAAAATATAAGAACAAAATTCTGCCAGTGTTTGAAATTTAAAATGAAATACTAAACTTCACTTAAGAATTTATTTCCAACGTTTTTTTTTTTTTATTTTACTATGAAATAAATTTTGCTTTTATTATCAACTTCATTATGATACTCAAACAGTCACTCACTTCCACATACCCACTCGTATGCTGCATAAAGTCAAATAAATGTCTCTTTTAGTTGAGAAATTTTAACATAATCAGGATTCTTTTTATAATGTTTTAACTATATTTTCTTTACTTTCTGTGCCCAACTAATGCTTAAGCCTGCCTGCATAAATGACATTCATGGAACTCATGATGTTGCCAACAGCAGCAACAGCAGTAGCAAAGTGGTATTAGGGCAAACAACCGCTTTTCATAGCACAATTTATATAGTGACACTACACACACAATCATAGTCACCGAAAAAGTAAGTTTTCACTAAAGGGCTGCACAAGCACACTTGAAAGCCACACCTCACTATAAACATATGTAAGCTTGTAAGCCATTTCAAGTGTGCTCGTTGCAGCCCTTTACTTTTTACTAAAAACTTATTTTTGGCCAAAAAATTTTATGAATTTCAAATTGTTTTTAAAATTACATGATTATGATTACGGATCATTATTAATAATTTTTTTAGGTAAAGTTAGGAAAAGTTGAACTTTCCTACTTCAATGATTCTGCTTTATTGGAGCTGTTATTTTTACAGACAGTTTAAGACCACTTTTTTAAGTAAGATGGTTTCTTTACCTTACTAAAACGACTTTTAGCTAATTTTTTAAGTGCAATTTTCCCACTTTCAAAAATAACAGCTAATTTACCAACACGAGCCTAGCCATTTTAGCCTTTTTTAGGCTAGATTTAGCTTTTTTTTTCTCGCATTTAGCCTCGAAATTTATGATTTCGCCTCTAGCTTTTTTCTTAGCCATTTTTGTTCTTTTTTAAATAGAATTAAATAGCCTTTTAAAAAAAATTGAAACAAATCAGGCATAAACAAACTGAGGCTGAAGAATATTCCTGAACACAAATAAGCTTGAATGGAATTAAATTTATATTTTATCTGCACATTGTTTTTACATTAACCTCATTAACTAAATATGATGAATAAAATGGAAAAATTTCATTATATAAATTGATAAATTGATCGAACGAAAGAAGTGGCTTCTACCTTTACCTGTACTTCGTATCGAAGCCTTATTTTTCAAGACACATTTTTTGAAATAGCTTACTAATTTATCAATGTTAATTATCAGAATGGAAATCAGAATGGAAATCGTATTGAAATCAAAACACTAAAGTTAAAGTTAAAAAATAATTGAATTCGCTTATAAGTATTTAAAGGCATGGGGAAAACGACCTTATTTTTTTAATTTTTGATATACCCTCTTTTTTTATAAAAATCGTAATTATACTTGCAATATAAAATGAATAAAATTTTCAATTTTAAGCTGAAGTTTTTGAACTTTTTTCTACACGTTTTTTAAGGGACTTCAGCTAATTTCTTTGTAGCTCCTGATAACCTTGAACAACACGATACTGGCCAAAGTTTTGCTTATCCCTATTTTAAAGCAACAGTAATGCTTACAGTGTTCTAATGAAACTCTTACCTACTCTTATAAATAGATTTCTTTCTATCCATAATCTCTGCTTAAAAACTACTGGCTTTTTTTGCCAAGTTTTTTTTTCTTTTTCAACTCAAATCTTTGTGAGTATGATGTGTAACGAATTATAACAAAATTTGTACACGTGTGTGCAACTAACTATGACTGTCTGTGTTGTCATTTGCACTCTTGCATTCTCCTTATTTTTTTTTTTTTTAATTTTTATTTTGCTTTTTGGTGTAACTCTGATATCATATTTATATTTTATTTGTTTGATATGCACCACAGCCACACGGACACTGGGACGTAGGTACAGCTACCATTTTGTTTCACATATTTTGTTGGTTGCACTTATTTTTGTTAATATAATTTTTCATTTCATCATGTTGCTCAAAGTGTTTTATGTTTATATACATACATACCTGCGTATACACACATAAATAAAATTTTATATAAAAAGGAAATATAACGTATACGTTATGGGTTTGAAAATGTGTTGTTTTTTTTATAAAAAAAAATTTTTTTTAATAATATAATTAAAGAAATAATTTGGCAACTAATCATAAATATTAAGCTACCTTCTACCTTGTGATTGAAATACTATATTTTTTGGTATATCTGATGCCAATTGCATTTCTAGCAGCCTTTTTTTGAAAATGAAATGTTAGAATGCGTTCAAAATTTCTCTAAGTGGAATTAGAATCAGTAGCGAGAACCAGTAACCTGCTCACTGGACCCAGAATGGAAATATTGTGTCAATACTTTAAGTCTCTCTAACTGTAGTATTAAGTTACCTTGGGTTTCTAAGTAGCGAAAACGGATGCAAATTAGGCCAAGTATGTTGCTGCATATTTTAATTAAACTAAAATTATTTAAAATGGCTATTTTATTAAGCTTGAGTTCGTATTTTATACATTTATTTTTAATAAAAATTGCTATTTTATTAGGCTTGAGGTTGTATTCTATAAATTTATTCTTATATCGATATAAAAATAATAAAATAGCCAATTTAATTAAAAATAAAAAGGTCAAAAAAATTAAACTAAAATTTAAATAGTCATGCAGATAGTTAATATTGCACTGTTAAATATTTATTTTTTATCTCTCTCTCTCTCTCTCTCTCTCTCTCTCTCTCTCTCTCTCTCTCTCTCTCTCTCATACACACACACTCTTACGCAGAGACTGAACAGCTAACGAAATTATTTCTGTAAAACGAATTAATTCTATCTATAAAAATAAAATTCATTTTTTATTTGTTTGCTTGTTCGCTATACAAATTTTTGGTTTCCAACAGATTGTTCTGAAATTGTGTACCAATAATCTTTGTACTTCAAGAAAGATTGGCATATGATTCTGGGCTAGCCACGCCCATTTTAACCCCCAGTTTTGATTAAAAAGATTTAGATGGGTCTTTTATTAACTACAATTTTATTCTTTAACGGATTTTTCATAAAATTGGTACATACACACTCGTATATTTCAATTAAGGATGCTAAGCTATTTACGAAATAACTGAAATTTATCTTTGAAAAATGAAAATCCTATTTTTCAATAGATTATTTTGAAATTTTTTACTTAAAAGAGGGTTTCTGTTTACTCTTGAACCGACCATCCTTTCCATTTATGCTTATTTTTTAAGCAAAGTAATTGAAATTATTTTTTAGTAATTAATATCAAATTTTCCTACGAATTACTTTAAAATATAGCCTCTGCACTCATAAAGTCTACTTTCCAAATAAATTAATTTAAATTTTTAATTTTTCGAAATGCAAGACCTGCAATATACTCGTATATCCCGCGAGACCTGGTAAAAACCAACTAGTATGTAATAAATTTCAAACCTACGATAAGCATAAAAATTTAATATTTTTGTTTAATATTAAAATGTTGGTTGAGAATTTTTTTTGTTCAGTTTGAACATTTGAAACTTTTTAAAAAATAAGCCTTATTTCGTCAATAAGAGCTTTACCCCCTTATCCAAAAAAATTAACGCAGAATTTACTTTAATTTTTACTTTAAAGTCTACGTTAACTTTTTTGGATAAGAGCATTAATGTTTTAATAATATTTTTTCTGTCAAATATTTGCATATATTTTCGAGTACAATTTATTCAATAACTTTTCAAACGACCTGCGGTTTTTTAAGAAAAGATTATGTACAACATACAAAGTTCCCAGTTTCTCCTTTAGTTTATGTATTAGTATTACTTACTGTCTAGATGCGATACATTTATTAAAAAAAGAAAATAAATAAATAAAAATAATAAAAGTAGAAAAAGAAACGAGTGTATCAAGTTTATTTATATGATAGTGTTGACAGCTTAAGTCTAATGGAGCACTTTAATAAAGTTGTTAGGTCTTTCGGGCTGCATTAGTTACTTTCTTCTTCAACCGTTCTCTATATATTTTTGCCAGCTTTTATGTTCATCTGCTTTAAAGGCATTTTTGAGCATCTGGTATTATTTACATTTTTTTTCTTCTGTCCATGCAATTCATGCTGACGTTAGTTCGGCTGTAGTCTATATAAGAATATTTGATAAGCATAAGCTTAGAAAAATGGTTGAAAAGAAATACATAAATAGGATACAAAGACATTTAAAAGAGATTTTTAAAAATTTTTTTTAGCAAAATATGAGTACGTATGCAGTTGATACATTAAAAAATTTTTTTTAATGCATAAATTGTTTTTTAAATTTTCAAAAGAATTTCTGGATATGAAAGTCACTGACCCGATATTTTTTGTCGTTTAAGCGAGTGAATGCAAACGAATAGACAGCCATTCGGCTCATAGAGGAATATTTTGAAGTACTGTTGCTATGAAACGAACAATCCAATGGTTTAAAAATTTTTATGACAAACACTCAAAAATATTTTAAAAATTTAGCAATTTTTATAAATTTTTTTTCGAAGATTTTATTGTTCGTTTCTTGTAAACTGCACATGACTCATAAAAAAGTATATGATAAAAGAAAAAGAATCCAACAAAGCTCTGAAATATTTTTTTTATACACTTTTGCTAACAATTAGTTTTTTATACAATATTTTTTCTACATTAAAAAGTGGCTGGAGAAAACAAATGCAAATTCTGCTAATTTATATTGTCTTATGAGTAACAAAAGCTCTTAGCAAGTATAACAATTAACATGACTAGTCAAATTTTATTCCTGGTATTTATTAATAATAACTTTTCATCTTAAACAAACCAAATACCAGTAAAACTTCTGGTTATTTAAATTAAATAAACAAATAAATGTCGTTACAAATCACAATGGAATTCTTCGGTAAATGTAACCAAATGTCTTGGAGCCTAAACCTGGGGTCTACTTACACTTCAACTTAAAAACTACGCATTTCTGTTCAGAGATCTCTTGATACAGATACATAAAATTTTATTTGTTGTAAAAGAATAAAGTATTTTTTTTTCTGTTAAGGCTTAAGCTAAACTAGAGTAGACGTGATGGTGTTGTTTCATTTTAATAGACCGATCGATCAACAAAAAAATATGATCTCCTACAGACAACAGTTGCAAGGCAAGAAAAATAAAAATACAAAAAAAAGCAGATTTAGAAGCAACTACAAGTCAACAAAACTAGTAAACTCACTTACAAGCAAAAAACACTAGTTTGAAGACGTACTCGTAATAGTTGCTGTAGATCAATAAAACTTTGTTGTTATTGGTAGCGGCATGATTGAACATTTGTGTCATTCGAAACGTTGCAAAAATTCTATGATGTTTAAAACATAAATAAATATTCCTTCCAGCTACAGATGTTTTTTCGGCCACTTCTGTGCTTCTAGCCTTTTCTTAAATTTAGTTTTTATTTTCCTATTCGCGGTGGCTGGAGTCTTGTGGCGAGTGTTGGTGGCAGTGGTACTCTTTTTTTCAATTTTGCAATTAGATGATTTACGAGCAGCATTAAAACGTAAATAGCCTACATGTGCGTAAGATACACAAGATGCACTAGGCTGCCAGCATTGTGAGCACATGCGTACAATAACTTAAAGCTGCTAAGTTTAAAAATATTCTAAAAGTCAGGAAAAACTTTTACAACTATTTTTATTATCATTAAGAGTATTATTATTAGACTCTTAGTTGAATTGTTTTGTATTTTATGCTTGTTTTGATTAGTTGACCATTCGGTATTTCGAGTTGTTTTTTTTTTTTTTTGTTTTTAATTTTACTGTCCATAGTTGAAGTGCATTTGACCTGGCAATCTGTTGGACGCAGATTCGATTCCTGCCTAAAGCCTGGCAGAAAATTATCAGTCACCCGTGCTCGCTGAAAAATTTAAACTCAGAAATAATTTCGAATATAAAACTATAAATAATAATAATTTAAAATATATTGATCTTTTTTCGTCTTTTATGTAACGAAGCAACAGAAATGTATTTAAATGTTGCAACATTCACCAACTCATATATTGTTGAATAATATAGAGTGATAGAGAAGTGATATGAAAAGTAAAGTAGAGTATAATAAATTTATTACTTTTCTAATCGCTTCTAATAATCATACCTAGCTTAATCGCTACTTCGTCAGCGTCTGCCGAGTTTTAACGTAACCCGTTACGTTTTTTAGTATTTGTAAATATCTTTTTAGTGTTTATGGCATATTTATCAAATACATTTTACGTCATTTAATAGGTAATCTTCTTTGGTTTCTCCCGAAGTCACTAAAATTCCTGAAAGCAACTGCACTGAGGTATATGGAAATTAAAAAAAAAATTTTTAAATAGTCCAAAGTAACTTCTGAGTATGTGGGGGAAAGATTACAAATAAAGATGACCTCCCTTTAAAATGATATGTGTCCCATGAAGTACTTTTAGGTTCGTTTTCATAAAAAAAATCAAAAAGTACCACTAAATATAATAAAAAGCACCATTTTATCCCCTTAATGATGTTTGACTTTGCTCAGAACCATTTAGTTCGAATCTCGCACTTCTAGGCTTGTAAGTAATAAAATATAAAAAAGTACCAAAAAATCAACAAAAAGTACTATATGTCCGTTTAATGATTTTTCACTTTTTCAGGACCGTTTGAGCCCAACCTTGTACTTCAACATTCGTTTACATAGCAAGATCGAAAAGTTCCATAAAATTTAATAAAAAAATACTATTTTGTCCCTTAATTAATGATTTCTTATTTCGTTAAGCACCGTTTAATTTTACTGTCACAATTCGAGGTTTGCGGATAACATAAAAAGAAGCACTAAAATTAATTAAATATAAAGTCCAATCTTATTTCCCCCTGTTGGTACTTTTTTCCTCCCTTGAAATTGATTTTTTAAATAGAGTTTTATTGAGTTTTACAAACTAATAATAGAATGTTCATATGCTGCATCAATTTAGAGAAAGAGTAGTAAAAAGGGGTAAATATTATATCCCTTATATGCTTGAATTTCAAAAAAGTACCAATATATATTTTAGACCTTTTTAAGAAGAGAAGAATACAATTTCCTTTTTGTACTTTGTAAGATAAATGGGGTTAAAAAATAAAGTTCCATTATTAGTTTTTATCTTTTTTCTCCCGCAAATGTACAAATAACGCAAAAGTACCAAATACCCATCAGTTTATTTTTTTAGTAGATAATTTTGTAGTTTGAACTTTGGCTCTATCTTTAATATATAGTTCCGGAGATATTAGAATTTCAATTTTACCCGTTTTTAATATTCGAATTTCCTAAAATCTCGTCTTATTTGTACTACAAATTGGCACAGGACCCTACTGACAGAATTTCAAGCCCGAAACTTTGGCCGTTTGGGCTGGGCGATGATGATAATTCAGTTAGTTAGTCAGTCAGTAACGTTATTCTTTTATATGTATGTATAGATTGGTTTTAATGTTTATCATGTCTCGATCTAAGAAACAACTTTTTTTTTTTAATTTCCTACCTACCCAACACTTATCTTACAAATAAACAATGAATTTAAATGGCTAACAATTTCTTTTTTAATAAATACTGTTTAAAATTTTGTATTTAACGGTTTTCAATATGAATTTATAAAAATTAATTTATTTATACTGGGAATTTATATTTAAATTATCTACATTATTGTGAATTATTAATTTAACGAAAAAAGAAAAGAAAGAATTGTCAAATGAAAAACAAATTACACTTACTTACAAACTATCATCCAAACGGTGAACATCTCACCTGCACTAATAAATCTCATATCACACATTATTAAAATCTACTTAATTCAACCCCCTAATTTGTATAGTTTGCCTTATAAAATATACAAATAATACCGAAGAAAAGAAACCTAGGATTTCCACGCAGCATCTAACCACAGTCCACTCTAATCCTAATTGCGACGTGGTAAGTCCTCATTCTTTTTCTTCAAATACTGATAACCCTTTTTAATTTTTCTGGTTTTTTTTTATTGCTAACAGAAAAGTTATTATAAAATTTTTTTAATTTATTTATTTGTTCGTTTGTTATGCTGTGACAGTTAACAAAAAAATTTGAACTTTTTTTTGTGTGTTTTTCTATACTGAAAAACATGCAAGGTCGCTTAGCATTTTATTTAAACTAAATAATTTTTGCTGGTTAATTTTTTATCTTTTTTGCAAGGGATTGTCATCTAATGGTAAAAAAAATATTTTTTTTATAAGAAAATAACCAAAAAAAAAAAAGAAGATAAGAACAGAGAGAGGAAAAAGTGTACATATTTAACTAACTAACTGTCGAGTGGAGTATATTATTTTGTGCCACCATGTTAACAGTAAAAAGTCATAAATTACATTTTGTAGGCGTTGGCAGGTGTCGCCAGTGCTGTCTAAAATCGCGATAAATCTTCATGTTGAAATAAATTTCATACAAAATTGCTTCACTAAATTTCTTCTTCTCTTCGTTTATTTTAAAATGTTATTGTTGTTGTTGGTGTTCGGACGGAAGCTGTATGCATATGCATACGAGGTATGTATGTGCATAATGTTAGGGAGGGCTTAAATGCCATGCATTGCTAGTTGTATGTGTGTGTATCTGTAAATGTTAAAGCTGTAAATTGTTGCTATTGTTGTGAGATGAGTTGAGCTGTAAATGTTTAATATCACTCATTCATACATTTCATCTTCCTACTTTTACTAAACTTAATATACTCGAATGCTTTACATAAAATCCTAGACATGTGAAAGAGTAAGAGTGTGTGTGTGTATGTGTGTTCATAGTTAAAATGTAAGGATGTTTGTGTAATGTTGATATGAATAAGACAGCCTAAGAATACAACAAAAAAAAAAAAATAATTTAAAAAAAAAAATCAGAAATATTTTAAAAAGTGAATTTGTATGTTCTGCCACAATATGTTACAGAGGAAAATACTCACACTTAAATGTTTGAAGGACATGTATGCCCACTTGTGAAGAATCACATCAGAGACGTAGTTGGTGGTCATCTAAGCAATGTAACTGGACAATTAAAAATAGACTAGTATAAGACTTTCAAGCGTTGGACCATATCTACTCAAGTTCTAAAAAATTTTAGTCTCCAGTAAGTCAGATCGACCAAAAAACTAAAGAAAATAGAAATAATTTTGGTTCTACTTGAATTTTCCATATTTCCGGATGCATTTAGCTTGTATTGAAATTTGAGTGTGTATGGGCCGCATACGTCTTGTAGCTTCTTTAAGCAACAGAAGCCCCCACTTCATTTATTTCAACAACAAAAGCTCCCCTCTACTATATTGTGTTTATGCTTAACATTAGTTTTTCCTCTTGGATTTGCAGCTAATGAGGCGCCTCTGTTCTATTGCCTTTAATCTAATTTTTTTTTTAGAAAACCAAATTTATACTCTTATAAATTTGTTTGTACTTGTAGTTGCATGTTTGCTAGTGTGTATCTTACATAACAAGTTTAGTTTTAAAACATAATGAAATTTTCTTGTCACAATAAAATAAATTCACATCTTGTGCCTCATGCATTCATTCCTTCACTTATGCATTATGCACAAGATTAAAAAAGAAAAATAGGGAATGCTCTTCTCTTGACATTGATGTCCTGTTTTCTATGATGCTGGAAGATGCAACTGATGGTAATACTCATATTCATACCTCAACATCCGACGGAAGGTCAGACAAGACTGTTGGTTGTTTGTGTTATATTTTTGTAAAACAAAACAAAAAATATGTAAGCAAAATTAAATGAGTTGAAATGAAGTGCTATTCACAGGCATGTGTTTATAAAATAAAACAAATAATAAAAAGGCAATTAAAAGATACACAGAGAAAATAGTTTTGTAAATGCGGCCCATACATACTGATGTTAAATACTAGAGTCTGTTAAGAGTGCATTTTTTCATTTCATCTTTCGGCAGGTGCCGCTGTCTTACTGAAACCACTTGTCGTCCAGATCTATGATGTCTAGACGAGGCCACAAGAACGAATGCTGTCCACAGTCACCACAATTTCAACCTGATTTTCCAAAAATTAAGGCCTGACTAGAATCTACACCAGACAATTGCTCGTTGTATTTAGATGCATTTGTTTCTCATGAATTGCATAAGAATCTTTCAAGCCCCAAATTAGACAATTCAAGAAGAAATTTATAAGGAAATACACTTCATTGGAGAAGGTTTTTTTTTCTTTCGAAAAATTTACTTTGACTTCATTCTGCCCTACTCCTTTACCCATTAAAAGAATTTCCAGCTCGAATATTTTATTTCATACTTAATCTGAACATGTCTTCTTTACAATCCCATAAAAAAATAACAACTTCTTCAAAATACGTGTTTTTATTTTAAGTTTACAAAGTGCACGGTTGCTGTGACACTATCAAAATGGGTTTGATTAATTTAACTATCAATTAACGGGTGGCCCAAATGAGAAATGCGGTAGAAGCTGTTGCACAATTTGAGCTTTGTATGGGTACATCTTAAGATCCAGCTTTAAAATTCTCTGTAATGTTGTTCTGGGTATACCCAATTGGCCGGAACGGCGACGAGTTGAGACAGATGGATTATTTGCAACTCACAGCTTCCACGTTGTCTTCAGTACGAATATTTCAATGAACACCTCTTCCTGGACGGTCGGCAACTGAACCCAGTTCCTCAAAACGGCGAACTAAACTTGTAATCATGCAAAATATAGGCGCTGATCTTACGTTAAAAAAAAACGACAATAATTTCGCTGCGTCAGAACAATTGATCGTTGAGAAGAATAATAAAAATCGATAATTTTAATGCGTTGTTGTGGACTGTACGTATTCATTTTAAATTTCCAAGAGTTCAGTTATAATCTGCAAAAAGAAAAAATAAATTATGTTAAAAACTAAAAAAATTAATTGTGTTTCACATCAGCTGGTCTTATTTGGGCCTCCCTGTAGTTAATTAATCAATTAAAAAATCGGCCTCTTAAAGTACAAAAGAGAAATAGATGTTGTTGTACTTTTGCACTGAAGTTCCTTTTAGCTTGAAATATAACTGGCTATGCGCTTTTGTTCAGCCCCAAACTTTACCAATCCAGATTTAAGCCAATATTATCTTGTTTAATTAGACCTCTTCTATTTTCTGAGAGTCCAGAAAAACTCTTCAAAAATACTTGCTCCACAGACCCTACAAAAATTTTTTGTTATTAAAAAAAAACATAAAAATTCAAATTTTCTAGATATTATTTAGTACCAAATTTAGTTCTCTTAAACAAAGTGAATTTCTTTCTGTGTAACTTTGTGCAATTTAAAACAAGTAAATATTATTTAACACAAAAATTTTCATAATAAAAATTTTAGAAAAATAAATAAATTAAAAGTCCAAACGTTCTTAAACATGAATTATTTATTTGTTTAAGTTTATTAAATGAGTAAAGCTGTTGATCAGTTTTTTTTTCTCAAACAGAAATTGTGCCAAATTAAATATTTCTTTAAATGAAACTAATTTTTCTTACAATTTTTATTGTTGTTAAAAACCCTTTTAATTTATGGCCCTGCTTAAGTTACATTCAACACATGTTTTCCTTGTTTAAAAGTCATCAGCATTTCTAAGCAAAACTGAATGCTTTATGGCATTCAAAATGATTTCGCTATTTGAATTTATTATTCCTTGAAATTTGTTTTCAAAAAAATAAAATAAAAATTCTTAAAAATGGTCACTTAAGCTTAAGAATGTTTAGCATGTTTTGCTCTCATATAATTTTTTATTTATTTGTTTTTTGATATAAAATTTATTTCTTTTGCTGTTTTGTGTTTTCCTGCTTATTTGAATGTTCATGTGCCTAAAACTGCAATAACAGAAATACACTTGCAATATACACACTCGTACTCGTACAAGTATTATTGTTTGCGTCAAAGTAGGTGTGGCTAAATCCATAAAGTAGTCATAAAATGCAAATGAATTTCTTATAAATTGTGCAGCAATGCAATAAAAGCCATTAAATATAAAAATAAAAAATAAATACAAAAAATTTATATGATTTTTTACATACTTTTTATACAACATTAATAACATTAAGATAAAATAATTAAGTATATCGCACTAATTTCAAAAAAGGAAGTGAAAACTGGGTAGGGAAACCTAAGTGGACAAAATAAAAATAAATGCTCGCAAAAAGGTAATTAAATGGAAATAAAATTTCAACCTAATAAAGGACACCACTTCATACAACCGTTTGACAAAGCGGTTAAATCTCCTAAGAAAGTCAGTGATTTTTAAATGAATACTAGACCTAGGGAGTATTTGTAATATGATAACAGAATGCAATTAAATTTAAATAAAATTTAAACTTAATAAAGGTCGTCACTGCCTAAAACTATCTGATATTGCTATTAAGTCTCCCTTACAAGCAAGTCTTAAAATTCTTAATGAAAATAGTGTTTTTAATGTGAGAGTAGTATTACAATGGGCGTATTCTGCCTGGAACGATCAGGTTATTTGTTTCCGCTAGGCATACTAGGTTAGTTTGCATCGATATTAAGCTTTAGCTTGTGACCAGTGGCTAGTTTCTGTAAATACATGTAAGAACTTCTCTCATCAAAAAGTATGATTTGTCAGTAAAAAATGTTTCTGTAGTTCAGTGTAAGAAAATGCAAAGCTGTTACGTCTTTATTAGAATTTGCAAATGATTCAAATGTCAAATATGATAGAAAGTATAAACAAAGAGAGGAATTTATATAAGATAAATGTACTTTCTACATGATATTTTTGTTTGCATGAAATTTTGCTAGTACAAAATGTGAATAAAAATATTGAAAAATGGTGCGCTACCATCATCTTCATAAACAAAATTAAATTTATTAATAAAGAATTCATATAAAATTTAAGTATTTTGGTATAGAAAATCATTCAAATACATTAATTTTGTATAATTTAATAATTTAAAAGATTTAAATTTAGTAATTTTCATTTTATCTTTACTTTTTGCCTCTGTCCTTATACATATTGAAATGTGAGTTATTTGGACATTTCTAGTGAGACCTTATTCTCAAAAATTTTATGACAGTAATACTTGTCATCTTGCCCATCTTTCCAAAAATGTACGTTGGGCCTCACAAAGAAAATTTACAGAAACACTTGTGTGTAATAAATGATATGTTGTTTCAATTCTCATCGTTTTTTGTTGAATTCTATTGTTTTTTGTGCAAAATTTGCACATGCGAGAGTTATAGAAACGAGGTTCAGGTGAGAAAAGCGATATGGCTTCTTTTCCACCCAGTTGTCAGCTGGGATATGATGTAGTTAACTCAATGTCTTACCAAAGGTTTACTTCTTTTGTATTAAAACACGTAAACACGGTTCAGATTTATGAAACCTTCCACTTACTAGGTCTATCATCTTGGCTCTCTCGGTTGATTAATATTCGTCTTGTTAGAATGATCAGTGCTCAGGGTTCTAATAACCGCATCCGATGTTGAGTAAAATTGATCGAAATTTTTCATTTTAGTATTATGGCACTCGATATCAAGTAAAATGTATTCGTAATTTGAGATGAAAGCATTCGATGTCGAGTCTTCAAAGCAGTATAATCTTAGTAAATAGACTCGGTAGCAAACTAGCTATCGTAAGCAAATCAAATTACTTTTTTAACCAGTACGCTCAACAAACAAATTAAAAAAAATTTAAGTTTTATTTAGTTTTAAGTTAAAACATTTAGCAATTGCAATTTTTAATAAATTTTCATTTCTAGAATTAAAAAAAAGATGTTATAAAAAGCAATTGTTCATCCATATTATAAAAAATTATTTTTGCTTAATTGTTGTTTAAATTCTATAGATAGCGATTTGCTTACTAGACTCGTATTGAAATATATATTATTCGGAATGGCCAGCTCTTGGCTTACTAACCTTTGGCTTAAAATACTCGGCTCGCAAACACTATATAAACACAAAGTAAATTCCAAAAACTTGGTGTTCGGCTCACTACGTTATGAATTAGTAAGGAATGTAAACTAAATTTTAAAGCTTTTATATTCACCAATATTTACAGATCGCCACTAGAAGCTTCGTAATATAGTTAAAGTAGCTTTATTATAGTTATAATTCGTACGGTATCGAAAACTGCTCCTCTCGTAGACAAGGTTGGGTGATGTAGATTTTCTTATGTACCAATTGAGAATTAATCGTCTTGTTTAATACAAATCATACATGTGACAGGTAAATCTGTTTTGATTTTACGAATTAATTGTCAAGGCCATAGAATCTTTTATTATATTTTAATGCTAGATTATTTGAAAGCTTTAAATTTGCAGATGAATAGTTTACTATTTCTCCTTTCGTCATTAGACACCTACACACTCAAGTTCAAGGCAATTTTAGTGCAAGGGTACGGCAAGCTCTAGTGTATTTCTGTAATCTGTAGTAGATGGGGTTGCTTTTGTTACTTGATCAATTAGTTGAGAAAAATTTTAATTTTTTTAATATTACTTCACGTTGCCAGACTTTCATGTTGAACTTGAGTGTGGAAAGGACACATTAAATTTTGACTGTGAATGTAGGGGTTTATCAAATGCCAAATGTGACCATTTCTTAGCTTTTTGTTTGGTGGTGGCCTTTTAATTTTTTTTTTTAATGTGAGCTGTTATTGTTTAAGCTCAAGTTCACTTTTTGAAAAAAAAAAAATTAGTCAACGCTAATTTAAATAATATGATGCGTACATCTGACACATTTGTTTGTTTTAAGTGAACTTGTACCACTTTCCAAAATAACAGCTTATACAAAACTTATAACTGGAATAATGATATGTATGACTTTTGCATAGATCCCGACAGTTGAAACCTTAATTTTTTTTTATAACAAGACACGCCGTGAAGGTGTCACCTACCAGAAAAAATGTGTAAAGAGTGTAAGAGCAACAAAAAAAAAAAAAAAAGGAAAAATTTGAACGCTCTAAAAGCTGCATGTTTGCGACTAATTGAATTTTACATTAGGCTGTGGCTGGCCGGTATCTTAGATAAGTATGCGTAATTTTTCTTTAAGATACCCAGTAAAGTAAGTAAGACTTGCATACAATTCCAACAACGTCAACTTGTTGGCTGCACCTCTACTCCAGTTGCTTACCTGCTTTACACAACTCAACTCGAATTGAAACACTCTGCTCGTACGGGTAACCATAATGTGTATCATTAATTACTTGAAGGGGTAATAAACTTATCACAATAAGAAATTAGCACACATCTTAAAAAACTCATAAAAATACATTAAAATTCACTCGTATTGCCACCAAAAGCAATAAAAAAATGGGGACTTTCCTCAAGGGTAACCAAACAAGACATAAAAATTGCCCAAATGCTTAAAAGAAAAAACCTTAACAATTTCATAATTAAAAAACGAGAAAAAAAAACAATTTTAGTTAAGCTAAATATGATTGTACTAAAGTAGAAGCCAAAGTCCAGGCTTGGATGGGGCATGCAATTATTGTTTAATTTGCTGATGCAAAATCGCAAAATCGCCGCATCAACAATTAATTTCCTTTTCATTTTGTATGTTTTTTTTTTGTTTAAACGGGGCTTAAATGCTTAGAACTGTATTTATGCCACTAAACAAAATTATTTAATTGTCAGTTTAGAGTTGAATTGTTTTACTTGCAAATAAAACCTTACTTGCTTGGTTGGTTGAATGGTGGTTTGGCTGGCGGCTGGGTCTTGGGTACCCAGACTTGAGAATTTATTTAATTTTGCATTTGTTTTGTTTCTAGTTTCCTTTACAGCAAGAGTTATTATGATATAACGTATAAACCTGCCAATCTTGGCCTGTTGTTAGCTTTTTATTTTTTGTTCATACAAAATGGTGTTGTACTTTTTGCAGTCAGCAAAGATTTTTAACCGGAAGCCTAATTACAATTACCTTAAGGCAATGCCCACTTTTCAGCTTTTGCTTAACTTTATTTCATTCTTTTTTTTTCCTTAGATGCCATTTTATTGCAATTTATTTTTTAATCGTTGCTGTTTAAATTCATACAAGTTGCTACACTCGTATGCCATTTGATTCCATGTAATTTTCTGTTTCTGTTTCTTAAATTTTTTTTGTATGCTTTTCCATTTATTTAATCGGTTTTTTTTGTTCTGTTGCTTTTTTGTTTCGCTGGCCAATTGCTTTTCAAGTTCTTGTCTTGTAAAATATATTTTGATAGCTACTGTTTGGCGGGTTATAATTCTTTTAAAGATGGGAGGGACTTTCCTTAAGACTCTCCATGCTTGCTGTACTATAAATTATAAAATCATTTTCATGTTAAATGCTGATATACTACATAAATAAATTTTTTTTTGTTCTCTAAGCCTAGTGATAAATTTATTATAAAATGCATTCTTCGTGGAATTTATTTGAGAAGTTATTTTAATCGTTTTTATGGCAAAACCTAAAAGCAAAATTAATTGTTGTTGAGTTCGTTTTCTTTTTTGAAGAACAATTTCCACAACTATATTTTGATGTTTTTATTAAAGTTTTAATAGCAAATACACGTTACAAAAATTCTTGAAGATTCTCCTTTTATTGGAAGCTTGTTATGTTTGAAAGGGGTAACAAATTAACAACTCTAGTAGAATAATTGCTAGTGAATCTGGACTCTTAAGAGTTTTTTCATTGCATTTAAAAGAGTTAGAAAACTAATCTTTTAATCTAGCTTGTGGTGAGAAATATATAAGAAAGTCAGAGCAAAAAATAAAAATATAGTAATTAATTAAGATATTATATTATATCTGTGTAATGACACTGCAATTCTACTCAAAGAATCTCTACCTAACGGCTGTCAAAACCATTAAGTTTTGAAGCCTTCAAATTATAAATTATATCCTGAAGAAGCTACACAAGTTGAAGCGAAATATCGCTATAAAAATAAATTTATACAAGACGACCTCAAGCTTAATAAAATAGCCATTTTAATTAATTCTAAAACTAAATTTGTTAACGAGCATTGGTAACTTTGATCATGGGTTCTCAAGGGGTGGGCAGGGGTCGTACCAACCCTACCCATCAATCTAAGGAGCCCCCTAAATTTTAATTAAAATTATTCAAGACGCGTCACGAATCTCGTAATTATTGTGCGATACATTTTACTTAAATGTTCTGGAGCCATTCTCTGTATTCTTTTGTTTTCTATCATTCACGGCAGAAACAACATTAACAATTGAGTCTACAATGTTCTGTTACCAGTTCAACGTAGAGTCTCATTTTATTTCTGTGCTATGGCTCTACTTTAGAATTAAAATCAGGACCGGGAACTAGTCATTTGGTCACTGTGCCCAAAATAAACCTATTGTGACATTATTCTTAAGTTATAAATACTCCTTGGGTATATATTAGGAATTTAAAAAATGCTTTGGATAGTGATGCATTAAGTAACAAAAACAGATCTAAATTAAACAATTTCAAAATCATATTACATGTTGTGTTGTCTCTTCATCTTCGCGACATAACCTTCAGAAGTCTTTTACACTGATCATCATTTTTGCAATGCCCAGTCAAGAATCTGACAAAGCGAGTCAGTCTAAGATTAACTAAGATTTTCTCTTTCGAAAACAAAATGACCTAAATGTTTTCGTTACCCTGATATCCCTTGTCTTCAACCAATATTGTTACGGTTCATTTTCCAGCAACTACCTAAATCTGAGCTCAATGACAGTTCGCAGAATGGTTCTGGGTCAATGAAACTTCTTATAGTCTATATATCCACTCTGACTTGGCTTGGCAATAAATTGCCCTTCAAATTTGCTTTTGCTTTTCAGTGCAGTCATACATACGTTTAGCAACTTAATTTGTAATAAACTCTAAGATGAATTCGCACAAGGTGATATGAGAAAAGCATGTGTGCGTTTAAATTTTTTCTTGATTTATGTGTTTGGTGTCCATAAACCAGAGATTTCATTTAAATACAGAGATTCTTGATGATTCCACTTTGTATGAATTCTATTATTTATATTAATGCTGTATTAAGTACTGCTTTAGCAATGCCAAAAAGCAGTTAGTTTTGCAATCCAAAACATTTTTGGTGGATATTTTTTTTTATTTATTTCTAAAAAAACAAAAAATATCATATTCTCCTTTTAATCTCCGACATAAAACTGAATGAAATAAGTTTGTATTGTGTGTGTGAAATTGTGTTTGAAATAAATTTTGATCTAGAAAATCATTTTTAACTTTTTTTTTAAAAAATATCTAAAGATCTTTTGTACAATCACACTAAGGTCTAGGAAGGAATTGAATCCGCGATTTCTAGACTGATTGATTAGTACACTATCCTCTAATCTACAAAAGTAAGCTTAAATTTATAACAAAGCATTCAGTGTCAAGAATGTCTTTTCTGCCAAAAATGCTTCAACTCTCTTCAAAATTAAAAAAAAAAAATGGAATTGTAGTCAATTTTAATATCATTTTATAAAAAAAAAAAAAAAGTTTATATCTTAAAAAGTGGGAAGCTCCACACCCCTAAAAACTAAACAAAACAGCTTAAAAACAGCCTGCAATTTCATTTCAACAATTTTTCCATTAAAATTAAGCAACATTTACATAGAAGCTGAGGATGAATGAAAATGTTGCCGTGTTAGTACTCACACTGAATACTGATTTTCATAACTTTTCAAAATTTCATTCTAAATATTAAAGAATTTCATTTGAAAGCTTTTTATTGTTACACATAAAACTTGTTGAAATTTCAAATTCCCTCCAAGAAATAATGGTTTTTTTTTATAGAAAAACACAAACCCGTGAATCTTTTTTTTTTCTTTTTTTTTTTGCTTGTCTGCAAAAAACATCCAGGGCAGGAATCGAACCTACTTTCCCCAGAATTATAAATTATCCACTATCCACCAGTTTATGAAGGCACTTATACTTCTTTCTTTTCCCCCTTATCCTAAAAAATTAACGTAGACTTTAATGTCAACGTTAACGAAATTTTTCATATAATTTTGAAAAAAAATTTACTTTAAAGTCAACGTTAATTTTTTGGGATAAGAGCATTTGTCTTTAACACTTTAAAGAAGCGATTGTCATATTTTAATTGCTGAAGAAGTAATTTTTAACCACATATGACATGTGATTTTAAATCATTATCTACTCTTTATCAATAAGCTTATTACCTGCTCATTTTATTTACAGAAAAGTCTTGAAAGAAAACCAATGACAAGCAAATGTTCCTAGGCTGCGGTTGTAGTGCTTAATAAACTCCTTTTTCCTCACTTTTTTTTGCAGGTTAAATTTTATTTACTTGATCATTTTTTTTACCTTTAAAATCTGATATCTATTTTTAATTTAAAGTCAGACCTAGAGCTCACAAAAAAAGAAAGGCAAAATTTTATGTTATAAAAGTTAAAAAAAAAAAAAAAAATTATTTTGTGTGTCGGAGGTTTTTAAGAAATTTCTAAACTTAATTTGTGTTTCAATTATTTCATTTTATTTTTTTTTTATTTTTTTTTTTTTTTTTTGTTGGAACAATAATTACAATAACATTCATTGTTATTCACTGACAATTGGCATTTCAACTCAAATTAGTTACAAGACATTAACTGATCGTTTACAGATCCAATGTAATTAAAGTAGTAAAAGTAAGAACATGTCTTTGGTAGCACACACACACACATATGTGCTCGCCTTTTTACAGATTTAAAACGTTGGCTGGTGGCTTGGCATTTGCCAATGTCAGAGTAATTATAACAAAAATAGTTGAAGACACTAACCTGATAGTTTGGTATGCAACTACTAGTCGTAGGCAAAATCTATTTAAGCGCACGTTGATTGTAAAAATAGTAGAAGTTGCAAATAAAAGTATTAAGCCAAGTTATCTCATTAAGCACGCCTTTCAGAAACTGAAACAAAAAAAAAGTACTAAAAAAAATTCTGGCTTCATTACCGACCAGAGAGATCTACTGCTGTTTTTTTTCGTATTGAATCCAAAATAACTTAAAAAAGAGGAAAGAGAGGGAGAGAAAAAAAAAACTAAAAATTCAAATAAAAGTTATTCACGCTTTGTTTAACTACAAAATTCTGTACGGAATTAAATGCCCATTCTTGCTTACTTGATGTTGATATCAGCCAGCATTTATCCATTTACTCACTTATATTAGGCTACAGAATATAATAGAAACAGCACCAGCAGCAGCATTAAGCATTTCAGTTGGTTTTTGGATTTTTATCTTTATCATTTTACATACGGCTACAACATATTCTTCGCTTGTACACCTTCTTTTATGTCTATAGAAATCATGTGTATTTTGTATGTGTAAGATCAGTTTAAGTTTTTTTAAGTGCAGTGAGCATGTTGTTGAACTGCCCGGTATTGTTGTAATGCCAGTATGCTGTAGCTGCTGCTACTCATCTAGCTATAGTTCATTTCACTTCATATGGTAATGGCTTGACTTAATAACGTAACGTTACGTTGATCAATGTAATTCGACACATTGCCAAAATAGTAGGAAGAGTAGAGTTTAACTTAAGCTTTGCCTTACAGTTGGTGTTCACTTCTGCTACAATAACTACTGCTGGCTTAAAGAAATCATCGTCTCCATCATTTGAGCTCTCTATACACAAGGCTGCACGGTCATTTTGCATTAAAAAAATTAAGTATAATTTTGTTTTAAGGCACTGAGCAAAAACAACTGCTTGTCAATGATTGCCAAAAAAGGTTTTTTTTTAGTGTAAAGTTAGGGCTATGTAGAGCTGAATTGAAGAATATGGCAGCAGTCAATCTAGGTTGTGGTTTTGATCCTAGGTGTTTTCTGGGGACACACGTATTTGTGCTGTCTTTAAAAAAAACTACTGCAAAAAAATTGCCGAACAGGGAGAAGCAGGAGGATACGAAACATCTGCTCTGCAGCTACCTAGCACTATAATAGCAGAGTAGAGATGGACGTGTCATGTACAAAAGTACATGTAAAGCAAATTTAACAAAAAGTGTTTGGAAAACAAAAAATTATATAGTGAACCAAAAAGCGGCTACATAGAGCGATCAGAGTAAAAATCAGCATGGCCTGCATATGTCAAGACAAATTAAAAAACAAAATATTTTGGAATGTAAAAATTTGCTTAGAGAACAAATCAACGTATAGAAAATTAATTTTAGTTGTGATTATAGTGCAGCTTCCACACAAAAGGCTAAGTTAAGTAGAACACGATCTAGCGTACTTTTATGGTACTTTTGCCAAAAAACTAATAAAAAGCAAATTGTCAGTATCAGCCCGACTTATTCTTGATAAATATTCTTAGAGAATAAAAGTAAAAAATGTTGCTCAGCACATACAGCCATAGCCCCCGGGCATCTGAGAATAGTTTTCTGGGAGTAACCGGACCTTCTGACATCGAGACATAAATTTCTCGGTGCTTATTTTATGGATTGCCTATCTGAGATCGCTTTAGAAGGCCTTCTCTTGGTCTAGATTCTTTTATTATTTATTCCATTGTCTTGGCAAGCAGATTTTTTAAACGAAAGCTTGAGACTCTAATTGATATCCGTAAGCCCTCGAAGCGATAAAACAGTTAACCACAAGAAAATATTTTTTTTATTTTTAATTTGAAGCCAAATTTTACTGGCAGTGTAGATTTATTACAGATTTTCTTACCACATTTCTTATATTAGGCTGCTCTGCTCGTATTTTTTTTTTTTTTAAATTTTTTTTATAACCCTCCAGTGGTGGCAGGACTAGCAAATTGCTTAAACCGTAATGATTTTTCGTGTTGTTGTACAATCAAAGATTATTTTCTGTTGTACTTATTGTTTGTTGCTGCTGCTGTTGTTTGTGATCAACATGCATACTTTTGCTTTATGTAGTTATTGCTATTGTTGGTGTTGCTTAAAGTTGTTTGGCTAAACTTTACTCTGTATAACCGCAATTTGCACGCCTTTGACCATAAGGCCAAATAAAATTAACGAAAATTGTGCAGAAAGTCCTAAAAAGCTAATTGTTAGTTTGCACTTGTGCTCATGTAGATCATGTTTAAATTGGGTATGTCGAAAAATGTTTCAATATATTCTCCATATGGTTGTTATTCTTTTTCTGTTGTTGTTTTTATAATTGTTGTAGAGTAAGTATTAAGACCATTTACAGTAGAGGCAAAAAAAAAGTTACATAAAATTAAAATTTTTTTTTATTGTCACTGATTGAACAGTCCTATAACTTCCGAATTTAATTGTTTGTTGTTTAAAATGAACGCAAAAGAAAGTATTGAAAAGAAACTTGAAATGAGATAAATTATAGTTTAACGAAATGACGCTTACGTAATAACACTTTTATTTGAATTCCTCATTGAGGTCTTCCTCAATGGCTGTGCTTAGCTTTAAAGTTGCTCGCTTTTGCTTGCTGAGGCATATCAATTGCTGGTGCTTGTCTTAAACACCAGAGTTTCATGCTCAATTGACTTAACATTTCTTGTGTATGTACTTGCAATCCGAGTAAAAAAATATGATATAGAACTTGATAAAAATTCCTGGTGCTACAAAAGTAAACAGTTTGATTATGACTGATAAAAACAATGATATGTGGCAGCGCTTGCCCAAAAATCGACTAAGGGAACGACACTCGTAATAAGGCTAATAATAAATCAGAATCACCTGCTGAAAGTAGAGGATTTTACACCTTCACTTTAAAAAAAATATTTATTTCAGTTTATACTTTCTCTTTTTCTCTTTAGTTTTTTTAATTTTGTTGTAAAGAAAACTATACTTAATTAATCATTACGACAAATGATCATTATCATGAAAACAAATGATTTGGAAAAAAGTGAAAAAATGTAGAGAATAAAACAATTTTGCGAGTGATCACGTTCACGATTTGGTTTCTAATAAAACAAAAATTTTGTGTTTGTAAAGAAAAATATAGAAAAAAATTATTTTTTATAATATTTTTTTATATTGTGGCAAATGTTTGTTTTTATTTCTATTTTGTACAAAAACAACAACAACATTAACAATAACATCAATAACATTAGCCATACGAATCCTTTGAAAAAATGCCGATCAAGTTTTTATCTATCAAATGGAGAATATAAAAACAACAAAAAAAGTACTTAAACATAAAATAAAAGCACAACTAAACTCAGCATAATCGTCATCATCAGCAACATTTGCTGCCAACTAAAAATATTAAACAGCATCAATATGATTGTCATTGTTGATAAAACTAATACTCATTATCATAATCATCATTATCAGCATCATCATGACCATTGTCATCGCCATCGTCATCGTCAACTTTGTCGTCATCATCAATGTCAACAAATAGCACCACTAAGCGATGGATATCGGCAACAATTTGATATCAAAAGATCATGTATATAAAATATGCCGCTTAGATGCTGACAAAGACTTATTCACAGAGGGAACACCGGCTCATCATACTCATACTCATACTATTTATATAGAGGGAGCTGCAATAAAAACGTTATGATACAAATAAAGTAAAAAAGGAGGCAAAAACTGAACAATCGTTACAAGTGCATCAGTGGAAATAATTTTTTTTTTCCTTTATTTTGCTTTTCGTTAACTTGCTTTTGTTCCAAGGCAAAACAACCAACATTCGTTGTTTGGCTTGGTTGCAAGCAAACATTGATAAATTCTAATTGTTAAATTTAATTGCCATATCCGTTGCAAAAATATCTTTGCTATATGGTTATGACTTTTTGGAAAGAAAGAAAAAAAAAAAAAGCCAACGAGAACGAGAAGAAATAACAAAAACCAATAATAAACTGCACACCGAAAACGCTTTCAAAGCACTCTATTTAGAAATTTGATCACATTACGAACGACAGAACAACTGCAAACTGATCTTTATACACTTTATGGTGGGAATTATTAGCTCATCAGGCGATGGGTAACAATTAAGACTTTCAAAAAAGAGAGTAAAGTTGTTGCTAGTGAAAAGGATGCCTTATTAAAGTCTTAAACTTCAATTTAACAGCAATTCAAGGAGTATGTTACCGAAAAATTTAATTTTGTTTTTCGGAAAAGAATCCTTAAACCAGAAATATTTCTATTTTGTTAAAGAGTAAAATTTTATTAGTATTAAGAAAAAAGGAAAAAACTATTTACGCGCAATGGCAGTCACATGAACAAATTTTTTAATATCTTTTTTTGCTGTTAAAATATTTTTTGAAAATGCCCTCTTCATACAAAAATTTATTTTATGGCAATTAAATTAAAATTTTACTTTCACATTAAATAAATTTGTTTTTCAGCAGCAACTGACAATTACAGCCACAAATTTTTCATTTAAACTTTTGCCAAGGCTGGACTATGGTCCTTCGAACCTTTTAAAGCTTTAAAAACGCGTAAGAGTGCATAAATTGAGTATGAAGCAGGGATGAAAAATTTAACACTAAAACCTTTTTTTTAGTAGCTCTTCTGCTACTTAAATTCAAAGTACTACCGCTTAGAAAAAGTGCAGCGAAAAAAATAAAAGAAATCGATTATCAAAGTCATCGTACTATCAAGCATTTATTACACTGAACGACAAAATAATTTTTTTTTTTTCAAAATAACAAAATACCAACTACAGTTTGTAGCAGAGTAGATAAAAAAACATACATGTGTATGGGCATTTTGAAATTCAGGGGCCAAATGTCGACATGCCATATCGACCGAAATTTTCATTTCAATTCTATTAAAATTTGGATTGATATCAAGTGGCGTTATTTGGAATCTGGAGTAGTTTTTTTAATGATTTTTTCTCAATTAAAACAAAAAAAAAAATTTTTTTATTTAATTTCTTATAAATTCGAAAAATATTCTTAGAATAGAAATACTTTGCTACTTCTGCTTGGTAGTATTGCTACACTTCGTTATAACTTCTCCATAAAAGCGTTCTTGAATAGAGTGGTACCAACAAAAAAAGAAGAAGAAAAAAAGAACGATTGCAAAAATAATTGTTTAAAACAAGAGCTAAAGTTAAGAAAATTTATTAAGACAAATGAAACTTTTAATGATTGCTTTGAGCTTTAAACCAGGCTCAACTCAACGGAAAGCCAATACACAATGAGAGAAATAATTCAAACACATTAAGTACTCGTACTTCCATAACAATTGCTGTGGCAATAAAACAAAGGCAGCGAACAAAAAAGAAAAAAAAAATTAAAAGGAAAAACCAACAACAATATGAATCAAAGTGTCTTTGATTGTTATTAAACATCTGAAAAATCTGATGTTAAATAAACTGACATATGGGTAAGAAGAACTTCTAGTTTTGGTAACATAACTTAAAAACTGGCTATTGTTGGGTTTTATATTGCCACTATTATGGCCATTCTTTCTTCTTCTTCTTCTTTTCTTTCCCTTCGATTGTTATATGCCGTCATTGGCATTGGCTTGAATTGCCTGCCAGGCAGCCCAATCTAACAAACCAGCCAAATATTAAAAGGCAAGTTAGCGCCAACCTGCTAAACTCAATTGTCTCTTGGATATTTAAAGTAAGTAAGTATTATATCAATTTTTATTACCAGCATATATTTCATATTATTGAGTCGTTTAATAAGTTTTCTTGTTTAACGCAAGAAACTAGAAATACTTTAAAGTTGTCGCATTTTGAACAAGATTGCATCTGCATCAGTGTTTAATTTATTCTGATTATTATAAAAATATTTTATTTAAAAAAATAAGAAAAACACTAATAAGAACAAAATTTTTTTTCTGTTAAAATGCATTTAGATTTGATTGATTTTCTCTCTCGCTTGATTCTTTTAAATATTATTGGCTGTAAGGCTTTTTTAGCAAATAATTTTGTTTATTTTTTAAGATGTTTTTTATATAAAGTTATCTTAATCGCTTTATTGCAACGCCTGACAATGCCATGAGTATGAATGAATATTTGTTTAGTGCAATTTCCATTTGCTGCTATTAAAAATATGGAATTTTAAAGTTGAAATTTTGTTTAATTTTCATAAAATTCAAAACGACTAATAACGACTTCAAGTATAAATTATGACAAATTTTTCATACAAATTTGTCACAATATCGATTTCAAGTCTACTTTAATTTTCTTTGAATACAAGCATTAGTCTTTTTCTAAAACTATTTTTAATTACAAAACAAAAAAAAAATAAGAAAAATTATTTCATATGGCTGCCAACACTAGTGCAACCTGGCGTTCAGTTCTTTTAGCTGCATAAAAAATTAAAACAATAATTTTGTCTTAAAACTGGCATTCGAATGTAAAAGAGAAGAATAAAAATAGAATATATAGTTTTCAATATTAAAAAGTTGGTTGGGAAGTTTATTTATTTATTCAGTTTAATGCTTACTGGGTTTTTTGTTTGAATATTTGAATCTTTTTGTAACTATTGACAAATAATTCTTATTTAGTCAATTGCTTTTACAATATAAAGGTTCTAATGTTTGCAAGAAACGTTGGGAGTAATCTACTGAGGAATCAGAGTAGCGTCTGATGAAATGGTCCATATAGATATGCTGTCCCCTTCGGTATTTATTGTACTAAATAAATAACTCATAAGAATATCATGAGTAAAAGAATAAATTTAAAAGCCAACACAATTTCTGGAATTAAGCACAAATAAAGATTAATATTTTTCTAAGTAAATAAATTTTTTTTTTATAATTTCATTGCATTTATTTTTTTAATGTAATTTTTCATCATATACCAGTACAAACCATTTCAATCAGCACTTATGACAAACTTATAACAATTAATTAAAAAAAAAAAAAAAAATATCAGTCTTAGTTTGCTGGGAAACTGTTTATATTTTAAAGAGTTTTCTTTTTTAAATCATGGTACCCAACAACACGAATTGTTGCTGATCCATGGCCAAGCAATATAAGGAATTTTGTTTTCTACTTTGATTGCAAACTAAAAATTTAACCTAAATTTCTTAAAACAACAGCCTCACAACCCTAATACAAAAATGTACTAATAGTTGTTAAGTGATGTTGTTGGTTTTGTTGTTGCTGGTAAAAGTACTTTTTAAAATTACATCGTGATGTTAAACTAAATGAAAATTTTTCTTGACATAACAAAGCAGCCTAAAAGCAGACAAGCAAGAGGCAGAAAATCTTTTAAAAAAAACGGAGGTGCACAAAGTTCATAGCAATTTTCATATTGTTGTAGCTTGTGTTGTTGCAGTTTTCAAAAAAAAAAAAAGAGGTTTATAAGAATATCCAGAAAGTATCAACTGCAAATTAAGGTTGTTCTTATTATAGTTGTTGCTGTTTTATTTTTATATTTTTTTGTTGCTGTTAGTGTTCTTGTCTTGTGATGGTAGTTGTTATTGAAGTTGTAGTTGCAGGCAACATCAACAAAGTACAAATCGCAAACAAGCGCCTCTAGTGACTTTTAAACAAGAACACCAACTACAATAGCTACAACAATTTCAAACATATCAACTTTAGTATCTGAAATTCTTAAAGGTTTGTTATTTATTTTTTTATTTGTTTCTCGGTTTTTTTTTTGTGTGTTTCAATTTTTAAGTACGCGCGATCGCTCCAAATTTCAATAGTTGTTTCTTGCTGGCTGGCTGGCTGTTGTTGGTCAACATCGTGTGCAAGAAAATTAGTTTCATTTTGCTGTTGTACCTTTATTTTATTTTTTTTTTATAATTTAAGTTCGTAAGGTAAGAAAAAAAATTATATAAAACTGCAGCAAAAAAAAAAAAACACAAGCGAAACTAATCAAGTGCTAAAGCTAAATCCAATCGTTTTAATACAACAGCAACAAAATTGCATACTCGTACATACATCAAAATGTGCATACAATAACGTGGCTAGATTGATAAGATTTTCAAAGAATTATTTCATTGGAAATGGAAGGCATTAATGTAGAAAAGTAAGTAAAATTAAAAATCAAACAACAACAATTAATCCATCCAAAACAATCAATACAAGTAATACAGTATCAATACAATGAACAAGTTCTAAAGTCAAATAAATCTTCTTTTGTGATCACTTTTGGTTATTTACAAAAAGAAAAAAATTCAAGAAGAAAATAAAATTAGAAGTAACAGCGAAGGATCTTAATAATTATAATTATATGTAAAAAGTGGACCCAAAAGACGTTGTCTTGTCTGATTGCAATGCCGTCTGCCGAGTTGAACCATACAAAACGTCATCCAAAAGCATACAGAAAAATTCATTCAAATCGATCCAGCCCTTTAGGAGAAATTCAGTTACAAACACACTTATTAGCTAATTAAATATAAATAATAAAACGAAGCGAAAATCACATAACTAAACAAATGTGTTCTATAGAATCGATTACTGTTCTACAGTTCATACACCGAAGTGTAAGCCATCGAAGTAAAAGCGTCTTTGACTGCCCAGCATAAGTCAATAAATCAGATAGTTTTTGCTTTTGTTCTTCATCTTGGCAACGTCCATAGTAGTCAGTTATTAAAAATCCACTTTCCTTAGCAGAGTCGCAGAAGAATTTTACTTCTTCTTTTTGATTTGATTGCTTCTGCAATAGTCAGTCTATGACAATCCTTTGTTTCTATCAAAGGCTCAGAAGGTTTTTGCTTCTTTTTTCGTCTTGATACAGAAGTCAATCAAGGTCAACCCTTTATTTTTAATAGAGATGAAGAAAGTTCTTTTCATCTCTCTCTTAATAGATTCTACAGTATTCCTAGCAGAGTCGCAGAAGGATTTTACTTCTTCTTTTTGACTTGATTGCTTCGAAAGTCAATCCCTTATTTCTTTCAGAGTCTCACATATCTTTTTTTTTATATTCTTCTATCTTTCGATCTTGACAGCTTCTAGAGCAGTCAGTGAATGACAATCGCTTAATCCCTCTCTCTCTCTCTCTCGTCTTCCTCTCTCTCTCTGTCACCCTTCATAAACTCTACTACTATAGTTAATTAATGGAAATCCCTAAAGCGCAGAAGATTTTGCTTCTTTTTTCATCTCGCTCTTGATAGTTTCTATAATAGTCAGTCGATGATAATTCCTTATCTCTTTTAAAGGCTTAGACACTAATTACTTCTTCTCTTCATTTGTCTTTCCTCTCTCTTTTTCGCTTTTGACAGCTTTTAGAATAGCAAGTCAAAGGCAATCCTGATAAGGTTTTTGTTGTTTCTTTTTTTTTTTTCATGGGATGACCCCTGCTCATGCAATGCATTGTGTTGGAAATAAGAAAATAGGTTATGGGAAGGAGGAAATAGGGAGTAGTGTCTGTGGACGTTCAACTTGAACCCTCTTACATCGAAAGTGGCAGGGAAAACGTATTCAGGAAGATTATTTCACAGGCGAACGGCACGGCTGAAGAATGAGTTCTCTCGGTAATGTGCTGTGCGATTCATTGGCCATTCCACTCTCCTCGAAAAACGCGTAGTTCATATGAAGGTATGGTTTTCGGGAACATGTTCCTTAATGTGGAACACATTCCATTGTAGTAGCGATAAATCAATGAAACACACCCCACGTTACGACGATGCTCCAGTGAATCAATAGAATTGGCTACCCTACTGTCATTGATAAGCTTCTTCTTGATAGCTCCTACAGTAGTTTTTCTCTCTGTCGCTCCCTCTCTCTTCGTTACTCTTGACAAAGTCGACAGTACTTAATCAATGGTAATCCCTAATGACCAGTTGCTTGATAGTTTCAATAATAGTCAGTTGAAGGCAATCCTTTACTCTGAGCAGAGGCTCAGAAATTCTTTTCTTCCTTTCTTCAACTTGATAGCTCCTACAGCTATCCTAACAAAGCCGTATTACATAGTTATCGTTGCGTTGTCACATTTCTTAGCCTTATTCTTGGTAGTCTCTGTAGTCTGTTGGTGCCATCATATTTAATTTTTTTATTTGAAATCTGGAAAATTTTTAAAAACTTATGAATTTTTACTTGTGCCTACTCAATTTAGTTGCCGTTCGTCTTCTGTTTTTAAAAATGTAAGGTATGAGTTTACTGTTGCCCCGACAACCATTCATTCAATGTATTGCCGAGTGTATTAAAAGATAAGACCCTGCAATAGCAACAACAACAATAGCAACGAAACCTTTAACTGCATTAAGAGTTTTAAGTTATTTAAAATTTTTTTAACGTCTTTCGTTCATTTTCTTAATCGTTGGTAAAGTAAAAAATAAAAATAAAACTGAAGGGCAACTATAATGTTTGTTAAGTTTGTTTGATTGTGTTTGATTGTGTTTTCTTATTTTTTTTTATATAAAATTTCAGATTGTATTTTATATTGGCAACGCCATTTTTTTACTCCTTTTTATAATTTCCAATTTCATCGTATTATTATGATGATGATCAGGGCAACAATTTTGTTTCTGTGTTGTAAACAAAAATTGTACTTTCATGTAGAAAATAATAATTGCTAAGATTAAATGAAAACAAAAAAACATGTTGAAAATGTTTAAAATTTATTGCCAAACTACTAGTTGTTGTAACGGAAATGCTTTCTTGTTTTCGTTTATTTATATATATATATTTTTTTTTGCATTTTTTCATCATGGTATTCCAATAAGCGCCTTAAAGCAAAATAATTGAAACTTTTTGTTTAAGGTAAGAAAACTTATTAAAGTAAGTTTTGTTTTGTTTTATTTTGTGTTTAAGGTTATTAAAATTATAATTCTTTAAGTTGAAGTGAAATGGATATTTAAATAAGAGTAGAGTAAAATGATTTAGCTGATTTCTTAATTTAAGCAAATAAAAAAATATAGATTTACAGAAAATTCGCTCATCTTTATAACTATTTTTTATTTATCATTTTTTAAACGATTTCTTGAGAAGTCCCTCCATTAGTCCATTAGTCTTTACTTTCTGTTGGTGTTCTGTGCCGTGCTATAGAAGATTGCGAGATGAGACATATATCATTTTAAAGAGGAGACTGTCTAGATTTGTAATCCTCAGAAGTTACTTTGGATTATTTTAAAATTTTTTTTTGAAATTTCCATATACCCCAGCGCCGTTGTTCTCAAAGATTTTAGCAGTTTCCGTTTTGCATCATAAAATAAAAACTACGAAGTTTTCCGAAAATGTTAAAACCCTTCCAGAAAGTTTAGATTAAATTTTGATAATTTTTATGGGCAAACTCGGGAATGGTACCTCGGCAAAGTGGAGAATGATAAAAATTCTTCAAAGCAATAGTTCTGAGGTATATGAAAATTTAAAAAAAAAAAATTTTAAAAATAGTCCAAAGTAACTCTTGAAAATTTGGGTGGTAGATTATAAATCTAGACAGCCTGCCCTTTAAAATGATATATGTCCCATCCGGTAAACTTCTTTAGTTCGTCCGGAAGTTACTTTGGATTATTTTGAAATTTCCATATACCCCAGTGGTGTTGCTCTAAGTTATTTTAGCAACTTCTTAACAAACCTATAAAGATTATGGGTTGAGACACATATAATTTTAAAGGAGAGACTGTCTAGGTTTGTAATCTTAGGTCCAAATACTCACAAAATACTTTAAACTATTTTCTTCTATATAATTCTTAAGGATATGGTTTGACTTGAACTTCTGCTTGAATTTCTTGTTATTGAAAAAAAAAAAAAAGTTTAATTTTTATAAAATAAAAAAAAAATAATAAAAATAATTTTAAATTTGATTTTGAAAACTAAACATAAAATTTAATTCTAAAATTTTTAGAAATGAATTTTTATTTGAATTTCCATTGTGTTCACACTTTTAATGGCTCTCTTTAAGTACAGAGAATTTTATACGTATAACAATCACAGTGGCGACACCATTTGGTCTTTAAAGATGTTTGGTTAAAAACAAATAGTTTTTTCTTTTGTTTTATGTTGCTGCTGCTGTTGGTGGTGTGATGCTGCTGTTGTTTGTTTGTCAACAATTTAGCCAATTGTGCAATGTCAAATCAAAATGGGAAAACACAAGATACAAGAAGAAAAAAAAATATAAAACAAAAGAAAAAATAATTGTTGAAATGTAAATAAAAACCACAACAAGTTTAAAACCGCTGTTAAATACAAATGTTGTTGCTGCTGCTGCTTCGTAAACAAAATACGAATAGATACTAAAATTGAAAATAAACTAAAATCAACACACATTTAAAGATGTGTGGCTGTGTGTGCTTGGAAAGCCAGCAAATAGAAAACAACAGCTTCTCTACTGGTTACAGCTTTAGTATTTCCGTTTCCTGTTTTCTTTGACAAAAAAATCCAACATCAACTTGTGCTGACCAAATGAAAACAAAACAGAATAGAGCGTATGAACCATCATGATGTCATACAAATACAAAAATGCACACAAAATAGAAAAATTAAATTAAAAAAGCAAAATAAAAAAATAAGGAAAATACAGCAAATCCTTAGACAAGTTGTGGTTGAAACAGCACAATTTCTTTCTAGCAAGATGAGCGCTTACAGTAAAAGGAAATGACAAAGAAGAGCAGGAGTATACTGCTGTGCATATAGATGCACTAGGATTAAATTTTATTTTTTCTGTTATAGAAAGATGACCAAATGCATCAGCTGGTTATGATGGGTTTGTTAAGAAACAAATAAATAACACCACTATTTGAAAATGTGCTTTAAACACAGTTTCATAAATTTTACTTAAATAAATTAAAAAAAAACAAAGATTTAAAGATTTCTTATGAGCCAATCTTAGGCCAGAGATGAAGTTGTAAAAAAAATAATTCTATTTTAAAGATATAAAGCAGTAACCACATCCTTAGATCCCTTATCGAATGAAATTGATAGGAATTTTTAACCTTCTGCTTTGCTTCTTTGAAGTCTTTCTTTTGCTACTTCTACACATTTTAAAAAATGGCCACAAGAGTGGATATATTTAAGGCCCTTTAAATTTTCTTCACCCATGGGCCAACCTCTGCAACATAAACTCGTCAGTTTTAAATCTGATACATTGTAAAAGTTAAGACAAAAAAAATTTTTTTTTATTATAATAAAAACTTTAAAAGAATGTATATTTTTTTGTAATAAAATCATTAAAAATAGAAAAATTTGAAATAACTGATTTTATTTTCTATAGACAAGTTTCAAGTGGAACTAGCTTAGCCCAAGTTTTCATTATGAAAGTATTTAAAATTGCTTATTATCGTTTTCTTCTTTGAACTTTAATAGTCATTCTCACAACACAAGTGTTATTGCTCAAATTTTGTTCATGTGTGATTCTGACATTAACGATTGAAAGAACAAAATGGATTTTAAGTACATAAGTCCATGTGTGTACTCTCTTCTACACGCTTTTTTCTTCTTGCCTACAAAGTATGAGCTCATGTAATTAAACTTTCATAGTGAAAACGGGAACTAAATATTTTTAGAATTGAAGAAAAAATTTTGCTTTTATAAAACATTAAGTAAAGTTTCTTGGTTTTTCTTAAAGTTGCCAACAAGATTGGTCCATTCCTGCCATTATTATCTGCAGACAATAAAATATAAAATAAAATATTTTACCAAAATGGCAAAAAAAAAAAAAAAAAAAACTGACAGTCCAACCTAAATTGAAGCAGCAAACTCAGCGTTTTTAGCGCCCTCTACTTATATTAAAGCGTCATCATTAAACAAGAGTACTGGCGGTGCGTATTCTCTACAGTAGTGTTAATAATCTTGTTTAATTAAACGCACTAAAGACAAACAAAAATTAGATTAAAAAAGCTAGATTCAATAAAACTATCTAAAATGTCATTACTGGTTAACAATAACAAAACAAAAATAAAAAACCATTGTCTTGCAGCCAACTTCACTACAAAACGGGCTGCAAAAAGTTGGATTGTGCAATTGCACAGCGTTGCAACTGCGCTATTGCGATATGCTCCATATAAAAGGATCGCCTTTTATATTTCGGGATTAGAGAACAAAAACAAATATTAATCATCGAAAATCACTTTATTGTTTTTCAAAATATTCCCCATGAAGATCTAGACACTTTTGCATGCGTTTGAACCAATTGTCGAAGCAGTTTTACCACTCTGACACGAGCCTTTTTTTGAGCGATTGACTTATTGTGTGGGATCCAACGCGAACAAATTTTTTTGACAGTCAAATGTTTATGCAATATTGAATGTATGCTGGTCCCACTAATGTCTAAGGTTGTCTCAATCTCACATGACGATCTTGAAATATCAGTTCGCGTACAGCATCAATGGTTTTCGGAACATCAACTGATTTTGGACGACCTTCACGAAATTCGTCGTGGAGTGAACTACGACCACGATTGAATTCACCATACCTTCGATAAACACTGGTCCTTGATGGAGCTTCATCGCCAAAAATTGAATTAAGTTCATCCGTGCACTCTTGCTGAGTTAATCCACGTCGAAAGTTGTAAAAAATAATGGCACGAAAATGTTCACAATTTAATGTTTGGGCCGAGATGAATTTTTTAAGTTACTGTAAACAACACAAATAGCGCTCGTATGTCAAAACGTTCTGAGTACGTATAACCTCAAAAATGTACACCTTTAGGATACAGATGTCAGTTGCCAGGTTGCAACACCAGGGTTGCCAAATCCCGAAATATAAAAGGCAACCCTCGTACATATTTTGTATGGGTATGAGCATTTTTGGCAATTTAGCCATGACTGCAAGGCACCATCATATGCTTTAAAAGAAAAACATAAGATTTGTTTGTTTTCTTGTTTGTTTTTTTTTATAATAAAGCTATAACTTGTGGCTTTTAATTGAGATTTAAGTGTAGTTTATTAAATTAATCTGAAACCAACTGTTAATCTAAATGCTTTAAATTTTGTTTTTAAATTAATGTAAAATTTTGTTCTAAAATGACAGAAATAAAATAAAATTTTGAGAAAGAATTTTATCAAACTCTTGAGCTTAGGCACATTTCAAAAATCCCCAACATGACAGGCATTTTTCAGCAACGATAAGAAATGTAGAATATTTGCCTCTCTTGCATGAAACACACAAACAAAAAAATGTAAAAAAAAAACTGTTATTAAAAGGTTCTTTTCATAGCAACATTAGCAAAAGTCATTGGATAAAAAAAAAGAGAAGGAACCAGCAATTTTACGCACATAGAACACATAGAATTTACATACAAATTGCCATGTTTTGCAAAGCAAATAACTAAAATTTCTAAAAACTGTTTCTTTTATCGTGTATGTAGTGCAACCATTGTTGCCGCCATTTATGCGCCGCCATGACATGCACTTAAAATCAGTAAAAACAAAAAAACAGTCTAAAGAAAATCATATACAATTGCAGTTTTGCTTGGCATTTGAATGTGAATATGAATACAAATGTTGTTCTATGCATGTACTCGTATGTATGGCGGACTCTGTGATATACAACTTTTAACCATTTGCTATCGTTACGAATTGTAGCAGCATTAGGGACGGAACGTTGAACAAAACAGAAAATAACAGCAAGAACAATGTTGATGTTGTTCTTGGATGATGATGACTGTGAGACACGCAACATTTGGAATTTTGAGTTGTGGCGGTAGGCCAAAAAAAAGAAAAAAAAAATGAAATAAAGAAAATCAGCAGTAAAACAGCACCCAGTAACATAAAACGACAATTCCTACTTACATATTTACTGGATTTTGTTCAAGAAACATACTTACTTGCATATACATTTAGACAAAGCAAAATTGTACGTGTTGTGTGTGTGTGTGTGCATGTTAATGCAACAAAACTGTATTTGCAGCAGTTCGTCTATACAAGAAGGTGCTTTACATATTTCGCTTTAACCATAGTTACGTTTCAGTTCAGCCATGTTTAAGCAAAATCCCCCAAAAAAAAAAGTAAAACATAAATGCCACACAAGGAAGCAAATATATAGTAACATTCCTTATCATACAACAACAACAACACCAACAGCAAATAATTTTACGAATCTGAAAACAATTAAAGCAAATTATGCCGCCTAGCCTAGCACTTACAGTCAAGCAACTGCCAGAAAGGAAATGGAAGTAAAACGATTGACTTTCCCGATGACAGAAATCTGAATTTGAAGCCAATTGCTGCAAAAGCACTTATACAGCCCAATTATGAATACAAATTCCCCGGGAGTTTTTTCAATTTTCCCTTTCCTTTTATTATAAACAAAATTTCTCCCTTTTTTAACATTTCAAGTTATCTGATTTAGGGAATTTTCTCCCAAAAACCAAAATTCTCCCAAGGAAAAACTCCTTGAGAATATTCAGAATTGGCATAATTGTGACTAATGAAAGAGAGTCATTTTAAAAACCCATAAATGGTGTTTGAGGAAGAGTGCTTTTTTCTTCCATGTTGCAATTAATCGATTATTTCGTCCAGATTCATTCCAAGATTCACAGAATCATGTTTTTTTTTACCTTATCTTCAAAAAAGGAAAAGCTTAACAATATACACACCAGACAGTTGCTCCTTTTGGGGGGTCATTTGTTTATCATGGATTTCATTAAGATTTTCTAAGCCTATAAATTTGAAACTTTTGTGTATTACCAAAACCATTCAGCGAAATATTGATATTGATTTTAGTTCCTCCATTAATTGCTTTGCATGCCGTCCCAGCATCCTTAAACCACAACGATTTTTTCTTTTTAAAACATATTTGGTCTTGTAAAAGCAACAGTTTTTGCAAGTGTAAAGTCAGATATATTAAGAGAGTTCGCTAAAGCTTATGAAAGTAAACAGAAAACTTTTATAATTCTAAAGCTTTTCAATTGAAGTCTTATTGCTTTTTTTAAATGAAATGTAACTGATCACTTTTGTTACCAAATAATTGATGAAATTAATATGCCACCTTACCTTGTAGGCAGTCGCCATCAAAATGAAATGCCTGTTTTTTTCTTTTTGTCTTTTTTTTCTTGAAACGGCGCTAAAAGTTTTAAAACTTGCAAATGTATGAATATTTTTGGTTGTGTTTAATTTTGTTTTCCTTTTTTTTTTTTTTTTTTGTTGGTGTTCCTGCTCCTTGTTTGATGTTTGTACAAAGTTTGGTATTTGTGAACATGTCTCGTAATCTTATACGTATTTAAACAAACAGACATACATGCTCAGACACTCATACATTAGCACTTTGCTGTTGTAGCCATTGCTGCCTCAAAAAAGAGTTTAGATTTGGCGTAACAAAAGCTTATCGCAGGCATAAAGTGAAGTAAAAACAAAACAACACAAAAAAGCAAGAAGAAACAAACCAAATAATCGTATGCAAACGCATTTCATAATGACGTTATAAACTGAAATTTTGCGCTTTTAGGGAATGAAAATTGATACTGAGGGTGGTGGCGGTGGTGGTGGTGGTGGTGTCAATGAATAGTTTAAGGAAACATGCAAGAAGCAAAGCAAGGGTTCAAGTACTAACAACTTGAGGCGTCACTTGCTGCCATGTTTAACTGGCATAACAAGTTTTAATAACGTTGATTGTTGTTGGCGTAGGACAGCAAAGGTCTCCTATATTTTCTTTTTTTTTTTATTTGAACTAAACGCATGCAGTGTTTTGTTGTGTCTAAAAGGCCAAAGTGTATCCTTTAAACAAAAACACTCAACCATTTTGAAAAAATGCATTTAAAAGCTGTATAAAGATAAGGGATTTCCAAAAAATGTTACTATTTTAATTCTAAATACTTGAAAGTTTAAATGCTTTAAGCAATAAAGTTATGCCAAATTTATGGCTCGAGATGTATTCTTTCACAAGCCGTAAATTTTTTCTTTAAAATGACACTTCAAATCTCTGTTCAAAATCATGTCACATTTAATATGAAATACGAGCATTTTATTTATTATTTTTTTTTAATAATTTGTCAGTTAAAAAGTATTTTTTAACTAAACAAGAATTACTAGACAGGAAGGAATTAATTGGACTTATTTTTTTTATTCAAATTACTTTCCTACAATTAAGCTGTTAACGAACAATTTTTGGCATTATAATATTAGCGACTTTCATTCAAATCATCTGGAAATGTTTTTTGAAATATTAAAAAAAAATTTAACAAAATATTAATCTTTATTTGTGCTTAATTCCAGAAATTTTGTTGGTTTTAAAATTTATTCTTTTACTCATGATATTCTCATGAGTTATTTATTCAGTACAATAAGTACTGAAGGGGATAGCATACCTATATGGACCATTTCATCAGACGCTACTCTGAATCCTCAGTAGGTTACTCCCAACGTTTCTTGCAAACATTAGAACCTTTATATTGTAAAAGCAATTGACTAAATAAGAATGATTAATCAATAGTTACAAAAAAATTCAAATATTCAAGCAAAAAAACTCAGTAAGCATTGAACTGAATAAATAAATAAATTTCCCAACCAACATTTTAATATTGAAAACTATATACAAGAATAAATTTTAAAACCAACACAATTTCTGGAATTAAGCACAAATAAAGATTAATATTTTGTTAAACTTTTAAATTCCAAATAGAAATTATTTTATATAAAAAAAAATTTTTAAATTTTCCAAATAGTTTGATTGGTTTGGATGGTCAGTTCAAAGATATATAACAACGTTCCATAAGGTATAGTGACCATATGTAAATTATTATTAGATAAATCGATTGAAAAATGTAATTGTAATGAATAATAGACCCATGAGGTGTGCTTGTTTGTTTTAGTGTCCCCTAAGTTGAGCTACACACACAAGTTCAATGCAATTTTATTGCAGAAGTACGCCAACCTCTTATCACTAAGCTCTATAATCGCCCAGCTCCCAACTACAATCCGAGATTCCTTAAGAATCTCATAATTGCTGTATGATTAATCGCGAGTAGATCCTTTGGGACCAATGGCCCACTACCTTGGCAACTTGTTCTGTGTCTTGCCACCGCTGGGCACTCGCAGAGAATATGTTCCGACGTTTCTTGTCTTTCTCGACGGTAACTACAGGAATTGTTCTGTACCACACCTATTTTACTTTAGTGACCCGTAAGTAGCTTTAGGCTTTTGTTCATTGTGGAAAAAATTTTAAATCAAAATTATTATTTCAATTTTGTCATGTCACCTGATTTTGTTTTGATTGATGGATTGTTATTGATGTATTGTGAATGGACTCGATTCTTCATATAAACAATTATTTTGGGATTTTGTTTTATTTAACAGTTGAAAAATTGTTTTATACTTTTTATATTCTGCATTCTAAAATCCTGTACGCGAAAGTATTTTCTCAGCGATTTGTTATGCAAAATAAAAGAAAAAAGAAAGCTGAGAAAGATTTTTTAATTCAAGCTTTTGCAGCATAAACTGTTACTAGTTTTTGAGCTGTGCGCTGTTGCATTCGATGCTTAAAAAAGCATAAAAATGCATCATAAATAGACTTTGTATATCTTTTGACTGCAGTATTTGTGTAGAGATTCCCTTTACAAATTTCATATTGTGTATGTGTGTGTGCGACAGGAATGGAAAATCCAATGAACTAATTTTTAGTAAAAAATATCAATCTTTCCAGCTGCTAGTTGTGAAAAATGTGCTGTTTCTGTAACATATTAAGATGAATAACACAAAATTTTTCAAATAATTTCGCTTGTGTTGTGAAAAGAAAACTTTAATAAATAAAATTGCTGTAGAAAATAGAAACTAAATTCTCGCACTCGATATCCAGCAATTTAATTCAATAAAATTTCAATAATTTTCATTCGATTTAACATTTTTTATAAAAAAAAATTTTAATATTTATTATTTTACTAAATGTTTTTGATTGGTATAGACTGGCCAGATTCTTTATTCCGTTTAAAAATAAAATTTTAACTGTTAAAAAATCTATTTAAATAAATACACAAAGGGACCTCGTCAGAGGACCCAAATGAGCCCAGCTTCTGTTTTTCTTATTCGGGCACCCTGTTTAACCTAAATACAGTCCTTCTCTAGAGTGGTGAGTGAAAATTGTTGAAAAGTGGGTGTGAAAATGGGCGTAACGAGTATAGAAATTATATGTGTAAAATTTCAGACAAATCCGTTTGAAAACAAAATTTTTTTATAGCAACAATTAAGCCAGAAAATGAATTTTATTTATATAAAATATGATTTATTTCATTTTTCTGACTTTCAATTCCTTGATCCTTCTTTTCACTATGAAAGTGGTATTGCATGAGTTCGTACAGTGTAGGCAAAATAAAAAAAGAAGGGAAGCTGAGAAAGAAGTTTAAATTCAAACTTTTGAGCATAAACTATTACTAGTTTTATAAACTGTGCGCTGTTGCATTGAATGCCAGTAGAAGCCAGTACACCCTTTACGTATTTTGGTTTTTCAATTCGTTATTATCAAAATCACACACATACAAATAATATGAACAAAATTTGAGCAATAAGACTTGTATTGTGAGATGGACTATGAAATTTTAAAATCATATGCTACCATAATGAAAACATTTACTTATTGAAACTGAAATATATATGATTTTATTTTTCATCTCTGATATGTACGCATCATATTCACATACTTATGCACACCACACAACACTTTTACAATTTGCAAATGCCCTCAACATGCAAGTTGAGTTGTCGTAAACATGAAATGGGTTCGTATCATATATAGAATTATTTGACGTCGTCATCATCAGCACCAACTACACAACGCCATTGCCATCATCATCATCATCACTAACAACATTCACATGATTCGAAAATGTTTTCGTAATCTTGCCTTACTGGCTGTTGTTAATGTTTTTTGAACTATTAAGTATCCTGCTAAAAATATCTAAGGCCATGCAATGATATAATGAGTTTAACGCGAATTAAAAGAATCCTTTAAAATTTTCAGAAATTTTATAAGAAGAGTAAAGAAATTATGAAACAAAAAATAATAATTCTCTGGAAATAGTTCTATAAGGCTTTCAAAATATTTGTTTGGCTGTAATTAATTGAAATATTTAATTTGTTTTATTATAACAATTTTAAAAAATAACGAGAAACTTGCAATAACATTTTTAATTTTATTTCATTTTGAAAGTAGTGAGTCAGTAAGACAAAGAGAGCGAAAGAGAGAAGTTTTAGAAATTTCTTAAAATGAAAATTAATACCAGTAACTATTTACAGACAAACCTAATTTTTTATCTATTGAAAATTCTCATACTTTTACGAAATTTATAAAGCAAACCAACTGTAGCGCTGAACGATTGAAAAATCTAATTTTGTCTACACGTTAGTTAGGCCGTGAAGTTGGCTGCAAATGGATTTTTTTTATTTTCATATTGTTAACCAGTAGTGATATTTCAGTTTTTTTTTTCTTAATCTAACGCTTTTAACTCCATTTTCGTGTTTCAATTGTAAGTTTTAGTAAACAATTAGAGGATTCACACTGTAGTCATAAAGTCATATGTTTTTAAAACACAACAGGAAAACATATGACCCCTCATAACTCAGTGTAATATTTCAAAATATAAAAAAAAAACTTTTTATTATTTTAGGACTTTTTTGTTTGAAAAACAAAAAAATTTTTTTTTTTTAATATGATAAAATAATATGACTTTAAGACTCTATGACTGATATGACACTACTGTGAATCCCCCAAATATGATTTTAAATGCTGAGCTCTAAAATACCCAACAAATTTAGCTTGGTCTGTTAGAAATTAGCAAATTCCCTTGGAGATTTTACTTTTAGTGTATAAACTTTCACTAGAACTTGATACGAAATCACTTGAGAAACTTAACATTTGCCTTGGAAAAAGTAGTGCTAACGTTAAGGTTGAATAAATTTTTTTTTTACTTTGCTGACAATTGCTGGACTTTCGGTTAACTTTACGAGCAGCCTAACATTTTGTTTCATATTTCCTCATATTTTGTAAATTTCTTAACATCAACTAAAGCATGAGTGGACTGCTAAATACACAGATACAGACATACACTTATACACACAGATACCGACTCAAACATGTAATGCTGTGTTCTCGCACACGCTTTATTATTGTATAATTCAGATAGTTCTGCAGTGATTGTTAGCGTTTACATTTACATTTCTTTGATGGCTCTGGCTGCTGGATGGTACTGTTTCACTGGCTAACTGAGTGACTGACTGGCTGGCTGGTTGACTGGTTGCTTGTTAGGTTCGCTTTGATTCATTTGCCTGCATAATGTGCTTTTTAAAAAGAAATCATGTTTTATCTCATGTTTTGCAGTATTTTTTTTTTTCTTTTTGTTTTCTCATTCGCATTATTGTTTCACATGTGGGCGTTCTAGTATTCTATTTCTAGTTTAAATGCATCTCTTAGTGTTAAGAAATTTGTACATGTTAAGACCAAAAGTGTCAACTTTTGTGTATTTTCGTTGAGCTTTTTTTTCAACATGTTTTTAGTGTTTTAATTTTTTTTTTTAGCAGACTTAGTTTAACCAGCAACAAACAACATGATAAAATTTGCTTTGTGTGACATGTAAACGCCATTCCATGATGAAATGTCACAATCATCCAAAACTATGTATGTACGTTCCTTTATATGTACCAGTTTGTTACATGTAATGAAAAAACAAATATTTTTGTTTGTCTCTAAATACTGCAACAATTGCAGCTTAATATTTTTTTTCGGGTTTTGCTTGTTGTATTTTCATATTAATTTATATTCTTTTTTTTTTTGCCAGTTAAGGCTGGCTGTTGTGTACATGTTACACGTACGTTGTCTTTCTAATGAAAAATTCTTATAATGTCAAGTCAAATTTAATATCTCTTGTTTGGGTCGTCAAGTGCTTTGCATGGATAAAAGTAATTAAAAACAATTTATCGCCAGAAATTAAAAATATTTCAAATTGCTGCTGCTGTTGTTTTTGCAACATAATTTATTTTGAACATTATGAAAAATGTCTTAATTTTGTGGAATTATTTTTAGCAAAAAAATGAAAAAAAAAATATAGAGTGAAGCCTTAAGGGAACAACTACAAGAACACATTATTTTAATTAATACAAAATGTTTTATTAAATGTGAAATAAATATTAAAATAAACTAAAAAAAATTGTTTTCATTATTCAGTCCAATGTAACGATTTCATTAAACTAAATTCATTCATTCAATGCAAAGTTAAGACAAATTTTAAAAATGTGAAACTTAAAACTGTTGCCAAAATATTTTGGTATGATGATTTCAAATCTAATTTCTGAGATTCAACATTATTTTTTGAATTTAAAAGGTGATTTGCTAAAAATACTTGCTTCTATTTGTTAAAAAAAAAAATCGAAATTCCGCAACAAAATTTTCTCCAAGTCGTATCTACACTGTTTTTGAATTTGCTCATTTGTTTTAGAAATATTGTAAAAACTGTAATAAAAAATTACGTTTTTTATGCAGAATTAAGAAATTTTTAATTTTCAAAAAATTATTTAAAAAAAGTCAAGGTAAAAATTTACTGTTCTTTTATACGGGCATAAGTTTCAAACAAATTCGCACAGTAAAAAATACTCTTTTCTTGGAAACATGTGTTGCCATTTGCTATTGTTAGTTAGTATTTCTTTGGCGAGGTTGATTGTAGGTCTAAAAGAGTTTTGTTTGCAACTGATAATGAAATCAAAAACAGCTTACTGCTTTCAAGAAGGCATGGCTCGTTTTGTTTAGAAAAAATGGCCCTTGATTTAAAAATTCTCTGATGTATTTTTTTTAATAATAGAAATCCAGCGAATCTTCTAGACTTTTCTGCAGAAAACACCTAGGATCTAGCCAGAAATCGAACCTTCGACTCTCAAATTGATAGGTTAGCATACTACTCATTCATCTACAGGTTCTTAGCCTTAAGGCTTGTTTAGCTGAACGTTTTTGAAAACGTCCCACGACGTCTCTTGACGCTAAAACGTTTGTGTAGTTATAGAAAATTTAAAATCGCGTGCCATATACTTTTTATATAAGAAATCATATATAACAAAAATAAAAACATCAGCAATGGATTTGGAAGAAAATTTTTAAAGTTATGAAAAATGTAAAAAAAAAAAATTAAAAAGAACCACATTGAGACAGTTGCTTACAAACGTTCCGTGAAAACGATGCTAAATTCTACAAGGTGGGCCAAAAGAAGTCATCCTATGTTGTTTGGCTCTCATTTTTTTTTCTTAATGAAAATGAAATGTGTGCCGTTGCTCCGTCCTGTTGGAACCACATGTCCTCCAGTCCTAATTCGCTCAATTGCGGCAGAAAAAACTCGGTTAACATGGCCCTATAGCGCGCACCGTCTACTGTTGTAGTTTGACCAGCCCGATGACTCATCCAGCGTGAACAGCGCACCATGCAGTCACTTTGAGCGGGTGTAATGGCTCCTCGTGCATCACTCGGGGATTTTCTGTGCCCCAGAAGCGACAGTTTTGCTTGTTCACGTGCCGGCTGAGGTGGAAATGAGCCTCGTCGCTCATTATGATTTTGCTCGCAAAATCGTCCACTTCGATTATTCCGCGTTCTTGGTTGGTTTAACGCTCCATATCTTGTTCACTTGTATATAAATATGTATATTTCACAAATGTTAAAACAGATTAGATATTGGACGCCATTTTCAAAAATAAGAGCATCTTTCAATAGGGTGATTTCTTTTAGCCCATCTTGTATTTCATACAAAAGTTGTCGTGCCGTTAACATGACATTTCATTTCAATAAGCACTTTCATTGCTTTTCATATAACAAAAACGATTAGCTGATAACGAAATGTTACGGCATGTTTGGCTAATTCTAGGTTTAATGCTACCCTGTAGCTATGTTACAGCCGCCATCAGTCTAAGAGCCATTAGCACAAGCTACCGATAGTTAAAGTTAAGATTTTATGATTCAAATATCAAGCTTTTGGTTGGATATTAAATTAAAAATATTGATAAGTTAAATATTGGATAGTATGACCACCCAAATTTAGTTCCAAAGTTCTGGCCAAAAACCGGTTAACACACAAAATCCTAAGTTTAACTATCGAAAATTGTCATATCGGGCCTAAAACTCCTTCAATCCTCATATTAACTAGGTGACAGTCGAGCAGATTTTTTTTTTTTTTTCAATTTTAGTTTTACCAAATTATTAAAAAAAAAAATAATTTACAGGTCATGCTCTTAAAAATATTAAAAATTTAATTAATTAAAAAAAAATTAAGTAGACCTTTTTTGGTATAATTGTCCACCAGACTCATTTTGACTAAAATATGGCCTTCAACTTTCCAGACACATCAAAAATTCTATAACAGAGATAAACAACTTTCTTAAACAACAATAAAGAAACTTTCGAATAACTGTCAACAGCATACGTTAACATACGAGGTACCTCTACTCGCATGCTTGCTGTTGCTTAAATAAAAAGAAATTCAAACACACGCATTAAAATCTTTTTAGCTATTCACTCAAGTATGTGCTCGTATGTGTAAGCCAAAAGTAAATGTATGATAAAATATTTAAAAAAAAAAAAAAAAGTTTGTGTAACCAAAATATTTTGGTATAAAAAAATTTGTGTATAAAATCATTTTAGGAAAGATATACTTTCGGCACGTCGTCTACAATAGCAACAAAAATAATAAGATCTCTTATCTTAATCATATTCATATAAAATTTATATACAACAAAAGCAACAAGGACATCAGCGACTGTAGTAAAAAAATAGGCAATTTTCCAAATAATATGAAATGAAAGTAACAAAAAAAAAATTGTTTTAAAAAAAGTAAGAGCAGGAGTTATGAAAAAAAAATATGGAAAATTATATCCATATGAAAGTAAATTACTTAAGCAAGAGCTCGTTGGTATATGGGGAATGCGGGAGTCCCTTTTTTATTTTTTAATAAATAAGCATGTGTAAATAAGAGTGTATGATGGTGTATGGAAGCTTTTTCAATGTCATATATGAATAACTTAACGGAAGTTATTACTTGTAGCAGTATGCTTGGTTTGTTTGTGTTTGCTTAGAAACAGGACTGCTTACGCACAATACCCAGCAAACAAAAATGGCTAAAAATAAAGATCACAACTTTTCTTTAGCGTTAATGGAAGCTTTATGGGTGCTTTACTATTCTATAGAACGAAATAAGGTCTTTAGGAATACTGTTAGACCTAGAGTCTAAAAGAACTAAAAGAAAAATTTAATATTTTTTGATTGATTCAATGAAATATTTCATTACATTTAAGTATTATTCATTGTATTATAATAAAAAAAAATCATTTTATTTAAAAACGCTTTTTATAACATTTTTTCATTAATTTTTGAAATATTTCAGCAGCAATGTCTTGCAACCTTTTAAAGAAATGTAAAAAGGGCGTGGTAAAAGATGATTCTTATTGAGTATGTTAGGAAAGCCAGGAAACTTAAAACACGTTCCATGTTCTAAAAAAATATGTGCTTAATACTTGGCTTTAAAAGCTTTAAGTAGAATGAAACCCTTTTACAATTAAGAATTGTAAGAATTTATTTGTTAGTTTTATTTGACCTTTTTCTCTTAAATAATATTCCTCTTTTATTAAGCTTGAGGTCTTATTTTAAAAAAAAATTATTTTATTAAATATCGATATTTCGCTTCAATTTGTTTAGCATCTTCAGGATATAAATATAAATTAATTTAAGAATTTTATAGAAATTTTAGTTAAGTATTGAGGTGGTTAGTAGTTTTGAGTGACAGCTATTAATTAGAATCAAAATATTCCTATTCGCCAAGATAACGAATAATAAAGTGATTTAAACAAATCCTGTAAGGTTGCGGGATCTTCTTAGATAGGCCGTCTAATAAATGTTAGTGAGAAATGTATGGCTTGAAGCCAGCAGAGTTAGACACTCGTATAGAAAAAGAAAGACTGTCTCTTTACTCTTAGGTAGCTGGCAGCTGCCAAAGTCCCAGCCTGTGGGCGAGCGTGTCGACCATTAACTAAGACTTTTAGGAAGCATACATATTTTTTTTTTAAAACCCAACATTTTAGAAATGACAGTTTAGTTTTTGTTTTTCATAAGCCACTAAAATATTTATAAAATTATTTGCAAAATGTCATGTGGGTGAGTCACGTAGAATTTATAAATTGTTTCTGCTCTTGTTTTACATATGAAATTTATCAAGATATTATTTTAATAATTTACTTTTTCTTGCATAAAATTATTTTTTCTTTTTTTCTTCTTAATTTTTATGTAAATTTTTGATTGCATTTTAACAGCGAAAAATATTTTATTTGTTGTTGAACAAAAAAATCTCAAAGGATTTAAAAAAAAACTCAACAAAATTGTTGGAAAATTATAAATATAATTTTTTTTTTGTGGTATCGTCTTCTGCAAACAACATGTGTGACAATTTTTCAATTTTTTTTTTAATTTGTTCATTCAGTCGTTTCAATTTAAATGCTGCAGTTGTATTACAATATTTCAATTTCATTATCCTGGCACTTTATCATTTTGAGTTACAAAAAAAAAGTAACACAGAACGTAAGAAACCACGTATGTGTGAATTTTTATTATTTTCATTTTATCCCCTGAAAAAAAAAAAATTTTAATGCTGAAAAATTCTCGCGAAATTTGTGGTGACATTTTTACGGGATAATTCTTTTTGATATTAATCAACAAAAAAAAAAAAAAAAAAGAAAGAAAGTAAGTAAGAAGGAAAAGGAAGAAATAAAAAAAAAACAAAGCTTAGGGAAAATATTTTATATGCGAACAAATACAACGGAAAATAAATGCAATAAAAGACAAACTACTTTTGTAGAAAATGTATTCGTGCGTATGATTTCACGTTTTTATTGCAAATTTTTCTTTAAAAAAATTATCCTTTGAGATTGAGTAAAAGCAACTCTATGTCTTGGGTAATAAAATTGAAATGCATTTGCGTCGTAAATTCACTATAATGCCTTAAGAAAATTATAGAGAAAAAACCAAACTAAAATGGAAAATTAAAATATTCACAATTGATATGGAAAACATAAACATTTTGTAATTTAAAGAAATTTATGTAAGCTGGAGATCTTTTTTGATAATTATTTTTTATAAAACATAATTTTATAGTTTTTTCTCGATATTTCGCTACCTATTTCTGTAGCATCTTCATGAAATATGCGAAATATAAAAGAATTTATAATTAAAAAAAGAATTAACAAAATTGAATACATAAAAAACTAACAAGGTAGTTTTTTATTTGCTTGTTTAAACATTTTGAAACTTTTTGCTTGCCTATTGACTAAAATTCTCATTTGGTCTAATGATATAATGAAATAAGTATTCGAATGTTTGGACAAGAATTTAACAAGACTGGGGAGTAATCTACTGAAGATTCAGAGTAGTGTCTGATTAAACAGCTGTATAGATATGCTTTCCCTCGTAGTACTTATTGTACTAATAATGCATTTTGCACACCAACATAATTTGAAATTAAGCACAAATAAATATTAATTTTTCTTAAACTTTATATTCCAAATATTTAAATATGTTAAAAAAAAAAATAATAAAAAAAGATCTCAAGCTCAAATAATTTTTTTTTTTAAATAGAAAATGCAAATAAGAAGATCGAATAATAAGAAATTATGTATTTCTTGAACATTTTTTTTATTTATTTTAGCGATAGTATTATTTTTCAATTGAAAGAAAATTTGGTTTTTAATAATTTAACAACAATGTGATGGATTATTTATACACAGAAAAAAAATTATAATCCAATTAAACATTTTAATTAAAATAATTTTAATATTGACTACATTTTTAATTAAATAAATTGATTAATATTTATTAATTAAACGTTTTTAATTGAAAAAAAGATTATTTTTGAACAATTTTATTTTACGTGTATACGAGTGTGTTTACACTACTGAGTTCTGTTTTTTTTTTTTAATGTCCTGACGAAATTTTTTTGTAATCGAGTCACTAAACCAGTGTCTATGGCAGCGTTACCAGGTGCTATATATGATTTAAAATAACGCTAGAAAAGCCTAAATCAGGTCGAAAAAATAAACTAGAAAAAAGTTAAAAAGCTACAGCTTAAGATTAAAAATTTTCTAAATTTTTTATAACATTAAGAATTTTAATTATGATTTTTATAAAAGAAAACTCAAAGAAAAACATAAAATAGCCCAACGTAAGCTCTTAATAATCTCCAAAAAAGGTCATTTTCCCCACGGCTTTAAATAAAGGGTGATTAAATTTTAAGGGCCGATGTTGATTTTGAATAAAACACAAACGATTTTTGAAATTATAGTCATTTCTTTTTATTATGACAATATGGCAAAAATCAATTATTTATGGAACAAAATATTGGCCAAGTGGCCACTGCGACCTCGGCGGCACACCTGCATCCGATGACGCTGAGGCATAATTGAATGTGCCGAATTATCTCATCCTTTATCTCTTGAATTGTTGCTGGCTTATCGACGTACACCTTTTCTTTCAAATAACCCCAAAGAAAGAAGTCCAACGGTGTAAAATCACATGATCTTGGCGGCCAATTGACATCGCCACCACGTCAGATGACACGGCCATTGAATTTGTTGTGCAAAAGAGTCAACATTCCGTTAGCTGTGTCTCAAGTGGTACCGTCCTGTTGAAACCACATCCATATCTTCCAATTCGAGCCATAAAAAGTTCGTTATCATCTCACGATCGCAAACAGCAGCAATATTTTCTGCAGTACGAGCATGCATTGGTGTTTTCACATCTCATATAGACCCGGTTTGCTCAATTTTTTGCACGATTTTTCCAACTGTACGCACATTTGGACGATTAAATTGATCGAAAAAATCACGAAGTGCATGGTTCAAATTGAGTTAATCTAAAATTGATAAATATCAAATGAAATGCAGGTATGGTTCACATTCGACATCGGCCTTTAAAATTTAACCACACTTTACTTATAAGCCACTTCAATTATTTTTCAACTTCAATGTTAAAAAATAATATTTAAAATCCCCTTAAATAATAATTAATTTTTTGATTTTTAATGCGATTTCTATTCTGATATTTCGCTTGACTAGTCGTACTCAATAAACGCTAGTACTAGATAACTAAATAATTAATTAATCAATTAGGATTAAAGTGCATTTTTATTTTACAAGTTAGAAGCCAAATACTATTCCTACTTATGAAATTACCTTCGTTCGACCAATTTATCAATTTATATATCAAAGTTTTATCGAAAATATTACTTTAGCTAATTTGGTTTCAATCTCAGATTGTTTATGTATGATTTGTTTTCATTTTTCCAAAAAAGGCTATTTAAGGCTATTTTGGAAAACAAAAAAGACTAAGAAAAAGCTAGAGGCTTAATCATAAATTTTGTCAAAAATATTTCATACATACACACTTTCAAGAAATAATACGAAATTGTAATATTGATAGGTACTTATCGTATGTATAAAAAAAAATGATTTATTGCTTAATTGATTTAACTACAATTATTTTAATTAAATTTCATATTATTTTCTTTTTGTAGATGATGTTGTGTGACACACTAACTTTCATTTAAATTCCGTTCGGAAGAAAGAATTGTTTTTGTTTTGTTTCTGTCGTTCGTCCATACATTAATTAACATTTCTTTTAAAAAATTATGATTGTGTTGCATTCAGAAAACCAAAATTTTGCAGTTTTCAATTTTGTAACAAATAAAATAATTTTGTTTTAATTAAAAAATTTTAATCATGAATTTTATGCCACAGTAAAACGCAATTATTCTCTTATTGAAACTTATGCTGCAGTGTAGGGTGTTTTATAATTCCACTTCAATCGTTACTATTGTTGTTATTATCACTATTAAGTAGTTGTTGCTCTTCATGTTATTCAGTTAGGCCTTCCTTCCGTAACCTTTTATGGCCAACAATCATGGCGATCATGATTTCTTTTTGTATTTTTTTATTTTTTTTTTATTTAAGTTGTAACCAACCAACTTGCTAGGCTATTGAGCAAAAACAGTAATAACATTAACAACAACAATAACCATATAATCATAATATATAAAAAGAAGTAAAAGAAAAATAATAATAATCAGTTACATTGCAGGCCATAAGAAACGTGTGCAACAACAAAAATATAATCATACTAATAACCAGAGTAGAATAAAGATGAAGTCAAGTTTTACTTGCAACAGACACTCCATAACAATATAAACATACTGCATGGTGGTATATACTTATGAAATAAAAAAAACTTTAAATAAAATAAAATAAAACACCAATAACAATTTTTTAAAGCAAAATTAAGTTAAACTTTTTTCGTTTCATTTTAGATCGCTTTTTTTGACCGTGAAACTGCCAATTTCATTTATGGTGTTTTGGGTAAGTAGAAATCACATTTTATGCCAACACATCCATCCATACAACTCTACCATTTATATATTTTTTTGTTTGTTATTGTTGTTTTCATTTCATTATTATTATTATTATTATTTTATTGTTATAATTTCAAGTTTCCTTTTTTTAAGCATTCCTTATGCCAGCAGAGAAAATTGCAACATTGCAAACAAAAATGTTTACGCTTGTTTTCTTGTAGTTTTTACAACATGTTATAAGTATATTGTGTTTGTTTCGATGTTGTTGTTTATGGTATTCTTTTTCTTATGTTGATGTTGATGTTGATGATGAGTTTTGTGCCACGCCTCAAATGATTTCAAAATCATTTTTCATCTGAATTGCATTTTAAATTGAAAATATATTGTACCAGCAAAAGTTGAATACTTTTTCAGTGCATTCACTCAGTTCTGTTCATTTCAATTTAGTAATTTGCTGTAGGGTTGTAGAATGTTGTCATTTAGATCGAATGGATACAGGATTATTGCAGACGTTTGCTTTTTGTTTTCTCTTTTATGAAAATATTAATTTAGTACGTACACCTCAAGTCAAGATCTAAGTAAAACGAAATATTATTAAAAAACAAAAAAAAAAACAAAAAATTTTAATAAAAATATTTAAATGTTACATAAAATTTTACTAAATAGTGATAAATTCAATAGCGCAAATCTATACAGCATGAACGCATTAGGAAAATTTCACTCAGCAGCTGCTATAATCCAAATTGTCAACATGCCAGCTTGTTGCCTAGAGCAAAGTGCTGTGACAAACTCTTTACTGAAACAATATCATCATTAAATTTACATGATAAAAAACATATTTTTTCTTTAATTTCCACAATCTCTATTACAAAAATAAAGAAATTTTTAAAACACTTATCAGCATATTTATCTAATGAAAAGAAGAAAAGAATAAAAAGTAAACTCTTTAAGCTTAAAATCAGAAAAGTAAAGAAAATGAAGGCATAAATTCAAACAATTTTCGGGCAACACTTCTTTACAATTTAAGTGAAAATGAATTGAAGTGTGTATTTAAGGAAATTAGTACCACCTTGACGCATGACTGCATTTAAATAATAGAAAATGGAATCTTCTCTATTTAATGCGTGTTTCGAATATTTATAAGGAAAACTCTATGAAAAACTTTTATAACAACAAAATAAAATAAAACAAAAGGCTTTTAATAACATTCATTTTGGGACATTCAGAAGAAAAAAACAAAAGACCATGAAAGGATTTAACTAGTTTTAGAAAGAAAAAACCCAAAAAAAAAATTAAATTACAAGTAATAGAAATGGGGGAAGAGAAAAAACAATGAATTGTTTATCAACAAACTAAAAATTGAGCAGTTAATTAGTTCCTGTTAAATCATTTCACATGTAATGACATTTTATTGTTATTAAATTCTCTGTTTAACAAAATCTAATTGAAAGAACAAATTGAATAAAAGGTTTTGATTAAAAATTTATGAGTTTTTATTTATTTGAACAAAAAAAAAAAAGGGCAACAAAAATTTTTAAAACAAAAATTTTGTTGTTCTAACTAAAAGTTTATTAAACAAATTTCCAAAGAAAATTTATAAAAAAAATTCTTTAAAGTGAATATTTTTTTAGGTCCTCACTTTGCATTTTTCATGTTTGGTTGTGTAGTGTGTAGCCTTGTTTAAAGTTTAATTTCGTGTTGCATTCAAGGTTTCCAAAAAAATATCAAAATATTTTTATATTTTCTGGTTGCCTTTGTAGTTTAATTGTGTTTGTATCAAAATATGCAACCTAAATGTAAAGTGTACCTAGTATTATGCTGCACACTTAGAAAACCACTGTTGTGTTTTTATTGATTTTTTAATGTATAACAATTTAAACTATAATAAACTATAATAAACACTAGTTAATAAGTATGAATATATACAAAGTCCCAAAATTGAGCTCTCTAGTATACTTAAATTAATAGAATTATATTTGTTACCAATTGAAAATGGTAAAATTTTTAATTTGTGACCATAACAAATCAGTGTGAGAATGCGAAAGAAAATTAAAGGAACTACGGACTGTATTATCAAATTCTGCTTGGTTACACTAAAAAAAATTTAATTTTCATAACTGCATTTTTGATTAGTAAGAAATTTAGGTCTCACAGACGTAGTTGGTGTTTGAATATGAGAAGTTTATTAACAAAATTAATTAACTAATAGAGAAGCCAATTCTTAAAACCATAAAATTTTTTTTCCAATTTTTTGAAGCAGAAATGTATGCACAGAAAACAATTTTGGTTGTGACAACCAACATTTATTATTATTTTCACTATGAGCTTTAATAACAAAACGAGTTTTAAGATCTATTGTGAAGCTCAGCTCCTGATTACCCATCGGGGAAGAACAACCATTTAAAACCAGTCAAAAAGTCAGTTGTTGCAATTATTTTTTAATATATTTTTGTCTGCTTTACCGAATTTTTTTCGATTATACCTACAGAATTTTTTGTTAAAAAATTTGATTTAAACAATCGAATTCTCTGACTTTTATTAAAGAGAACATTTTAGAATGCACATACTGCATTAAAATGAACTCAGGTTCTAATATCGGAAAAGGCTTTGAGGGCGTAACTTACTTTTTTAGCACACGATTTGAGACTAGTTCAGTGACTCTGATCACGAAGTATTTAAAAATTATAATTGATTTGAAAAACATTGCCATTTTATAAGGACTACTTTCTTGTAAAGAGTGATTTTTTTGCTATTATCTTTTTGGCAACACTAGTTTTGACAGCTCACGCACGTTTTGTATCTTGTGTCACTGTCAAACATCTTCAGTTTGGTCTATAATTTAATCATGAATCGTCTTATAAACGAACAACGCTTGCAAATTATTGAATTTTATTACCAAAATGCGTGCTCTGTTAAGAAAGTTCATCGCGCGCTTCTTCCATTTTATGGTCAGTTTAATCGACCTACTGAGGCTTCTATTCGGGCTATTGTAACAAAATTTCGCACCAAATTTACATTGTCGGACATTAAACCACCAACACGCTTACGTAGAGTGCGAACTGAAGAAAATATCGCAGCCGTATCAGCCAGTGTTGGTGATGACCGTGAATTATCGATTCGGCGCCGTTCGCAGCAATTGGGCCTCTGTTACTCCACCACGTGGAAAATTTTGCATAAGGATTTGGGTGTGAAGATACAACTGGTGCAAGAATTGAAGCCAAACGACCTACCACAACGCCAAATTTTTGGTGATGGGCTCTTGAAAAGTTAAATGAAGATCCACTTTTTTATCGAAGAATTGTGTTCAGCGACGAGGCTCATTTCTGGTTGAATGGATACGTGAACAAGCAAAACTGCCGTATTTGGAGTGAAGAGCAGCCAGAAGCATTGCAAGAGCTACCAATGCATCCACAAAAAACAACCGTTTGGTGCGGATTATGGGCTGGCGGCATCATTGGGCCGTATTTCTTCAAAGATGATGCGAATCACAACGTTACTGTGAATGGTGAGCGCTACCGTGCGATGATAACAAACTTTTTTTTGCCCAAAATGGAAGAGCTTGACTTGCATGACATGTGGTTTCAACAAGACGGTGCCACATGCCACACAGCACGCGAAACAATGGACCAATTGAGAGGCGAGTTCGGTGAACAGTTTATTTTACGCTTGGGACCAGTCAATTGGCCGCCCAGATCGTGCGATTTAACGCCTCTAGACTATTTTTTGTGGGGCTATGTTAAGGCTAATGTCTATAGGGACAAGCCCGCTTCGATTGACGCACTGGAAGCCAACATTGCCAACATTATTCGTGAGATACCGGCCGAAATGTTGGAAAGAGTATGCCAAAATTGGACTAAGCGGATGGACCATTTGAGGCGCAGCCACGGCCAACATTTGCATGAAATAATCTTCAAACATTAAATTATATCGACCCAACTATCGATCCAAATAAATATTTCATGCATTTTTCTGAATTTTATGTGTTTTTTTTTTAATTTTCCGATAGTTCTTATAAAATCACCTTTACAAAAAAAGAAATTAAATACTTTTGAGCCATGATCAGTTTGTGCATCAGTTTGTGAAGCGAGTTCATGAAAATGGGTCATTATTGGCTTAACCCGTATACGTTCTCTTACTTACTGTGTTATATTTATTGCTGTCCTTCTTCATTTTCCTGTTATACAAATATCACAAAGTGACCACATCAGAAGACCCAAGTTAGGCCCCTTCTGTTTTCTCGTTGGGGAGCCCTGTGCAACCTAACATGACTTTTGTTCTGTGAAGACCGTGATCTTGTGAAAAATTACAGTATGCTGTGCAACATACTTAGGATTCACAATTACAGGGAAGGTTTTTACCCGTTGTAACCATTTTAACCGCAGCTTACAGGTTGTATTTCAATTAAAGTTATTTTGGAATTTTCATGGGATGTCTTTTAAGCTATCTTTACTTTGAGTGTACCCTCTTAGAGTAGTGGATACTATACTAACCTAGCAATCTGGGAGTTTCAGGTTCGATTTCAACTTAAACCCTGAAGGCTTGGCTGTACAAAACATCATTTGGATCACTTTTTTTTTAAATATTAAGCAATTTTTTACCCTTTGAGTTTTCTTTTAAAGAAAATCAATTTAGGCTGTAGTGTAATAGCATATCAGTCTCCAAATGGTCTTCCTAGACAGTAACTGTTTTTTTTGCCAATAAATCAAGAAGCTTCACAGACCTGTGTTATTTAAAAAAAAAAAAAAAGAGCTTTTGCAGATCCTCTTTAAAAATATTTTGTATTAAAATAATAACTGTAATAACAAGCTATAAACAGTTAAGGCTAAAATTTTATAGGCCCCATAACACGTTTTTAATGAAAATGTGTGTCAGCTGCTTTATGGCATAATAATTTTTGTCTCAAAGTCAACTAGACTTTTTAGCTGGAAAAGCGATTATTTGCTTCACAAGATTATTTCTTTAGCCTTAGGTAACTTGTAATAATTAGGATTTTGCTTGGAAAATAGCCGGTTTTTTGCTAAAATTTTGAAACTAAATTTAGCTGTATAGTTAAGGCTACATTATTTGAAATTTAATTTATTAATATTTTTAATATAATTTCTCCAAGTAAAAGTTGGATATTTGATTTAAAAAATCTTAACTTTCTTTAACTAGCGGTAACCTATAATAATGGTTCTTAGACTGGTATTCTAAATGATTAATAAAAACTTGAAATAGAACTTTGAAAACAAAGTTCTTAAAGAATTTGTCAGAAGAACTTCTTTAGATTTACATTATTTTTGTAAGAATACAAGGCTCAAAATGCTTTTGCTTACTCCACCAATCTTTTTTTTTTTTTTTATTTATAATAAAAGAAACATTTCTTCTTACATCATTTATATTCGCATTTACACCCTCAGAAATATATTTTGTTTTAATACGCCCTTGAATGAAAAGTTTTATTGTAGTTAGCCGGAAATAGTTTTGAGATTACACCGGATATTGCCACTAAGAAAACTTTAACTACAAATGGAACTTTATTTTGTATTTGCTCAGTAAGTACATTGATGCTTTTAACAATAAAGAGTAAAAGTGTTAAGTTTTAAAATAATAATTTTAACATTAAAAAGCATTAAATTTTTGCCACAATAATGGTTACCCAACACAGCACCCTCTCCATAAAAACAAAATTTTTTTTGGAATTTTTTATTTTTTTTAATAAACATATATTATCCATTTAAAATGCGACAAATATTAACCAAACCCCAATAAAATTTGAAAAATAACCAAATAAACGCTGCAATAATAATAACAACAACAACAGCAGTAACAACCAACATTTGCATTAAAAGCCACAAAAAATTAACGATGGTGGTCAATAACAGCATGAATGCATGCAAGAATGCAAGGGCAGCATCAAAATAAATGAAATACCAGACTTTTGTATGTAATACAAAATTGTCTGCCTAAAGCTCATACTTCTATATTACAGCAGTTCCAACAACAATAACAGGCAGAAAAGCAACAAACGAACTAAAGTGACAAGTGAAATGTACGCTTATTTGCAATAATTCACAATTTAAAATATAATATAAAATGCACACATACACAACCATACAAAACCAACAACAAAGTATTTTTTTATTAAATTTGTTTAATCTATTTTTTTTTTTTTAATTTTATTTTATTTTACATTTTAACCATTGCAATTGTCAATGCTTGCGGCTATAAAAACACAGTCGTGCAGAAACTTGCGTTTTATGTGTTTTTTTTTTTGCTGTCATTGTTGGTGCTGTATTTTGTCGGTGGCGGATGTGCACTTTTACATAAATGGCTACGTTTCCGTTTGTCATTGATATTATAGATACGTATGATTATTATTGTTATTTTAAATATTTTATAAAATTTATTTATATCATCATTTTAACTGCCAGTTCTTTTTTTGTTGCGCATATCTAATTTTTTTTTTATTAATTCTTTAATATTTTTACATGTGTGTAAATTTGATAAGTTTGAGTTTAAAGTGAGCATCTTGTCAATAAGGAAATTTTTAAAATTAATATAAAAACTTTTTTAAATTAAATTAAGTGCAAGTAAATTTTATTAAAAATTCTCTTCTTGAGTATTATATTTTTTGGAAATTCATTTCATAAAGTACACTGAAATTGACACAAAAAAATATTTTCCGAAGCCAAATTTTTCAAATTATTTCATAAAAAATGACTTAATTTTTTATGCTTTTTATTTGATATCGACAGCAATTTGAATCTGTAAATAAGTTTTGTTAAAAATCCACCGGGCTATGAAAGAAGTGGTTCAGAAATTTATTTATTAAAAGTTTCAAACCAAGACCTTAAAAATATATAAATTCAATAAATAAGTCCATGACATCGAAGCTTCCATTTAATTAATTTTTTTTAATTTAATTAAACTTTACCTTTTATGTGACTTCAGTTGTCTATATAGAAACTCTATTCATTTAACCCGCAGTGTAGTAAATATTTCCATAATGTATAAGTTTTTTCTTTTTTTTTTATAGCATTATGGTACTTTGATATTGATATTTAATTACTGATATTTAATTATTTATTTTACAATTATTATTGCATTTTAATAGAAAAATAAAAACTACTTTTTGTAAAACATGCCACTGGCTTTATTTTTAAACAAATTTTATATATTCAACTCGTTGTATACAAAAAGTTTAATAATAAATAATTAGTATACTCGTTCGCAAATAAGTATTTGCTTTTCATAAATAAAAGATAAAGAAATATGATACAAAAATGTAATTGATGAAGATAAGAATATATTGAATCTTTCTTTCATCTTAAAAAAAATTTCTGCTGTAATTCTTAAGGCTTTTGTAAGACATTAGATGTCGCTCACTGGATTTAGACAAGCGAAACGCTTTAGATATACATATCTCAGAAGGCAGTGATACTCAACCATAGTGACCTGAAATTTTTAAGGAGATGGTTGACCGGGCATTGGAATCTTAGGTATCAGCGTAAGATGGAACTGCCCGATATTAGGGTCTCATTGTAAAGCCTAAATCTTGAACAGTGAATTTACGGGCGGTACATATCGCCTTTTTACAATAATAAATTGATAGTAAGGCTTTTATAAATACATACTCGTATGACGACGTAGTCTTATTTCCATTGAAATAATTTTCCATTCATTTATAAACAGCTTAGTTGCAGCCTATGCACAGGAAAAAATATTAGCTAATTAAACATTTTATTTGCATTTAATAATTTAAATTTAATTATTAATTGAATTCGTCAACTGTTTAATGAAATCAATTATTTTTTTTTTTTTATTCAATTAAAAAAATTCTCAATTTAATAAGAAAAAATTTTAAATATATAAATCAGTTATAAAGGGTACCCCAACAAGAACGCAAGGTTTAAATTTGACGCCATTCGAAGTGTCATTGTTTGACATTTAAACAATTGTTATTGTTTGCTAGTAGAAGGTATGAGGTTAGTAAAAAATTACCATGGGCATTGGAGAGACAACATGAAAATGATGATTTTGCCGATAAAATAATCTTCAGTGATGAGGCCCATTTCCATCTTGATGACTTCAATAGGCAGAATTGTCGCATTTGGGGTGAGGAAAATCCTCGAGTGATTCAAGAGAAGCAAATGCATCCTCAACGTGTCACTGTGTGGTGTGGTTTTTGGGCTGGAGGAATCATTGGACCTTTTTTTTATGAAAATGAGCCAGGTCAAGCGCAAACAGTCAATGGTGTTCGGTATTGTGAAATGATAACCAGTTTTTTCTTGCCTAGAATTGAAGAAATGAATGTGGAGGGCTTGTGGTTTCAACAAGACGGCGCCACATGTTATGCAGCCAGAAAAACAATTCAATTGCTGCATCAGTCATTTATTTAAAATATAAATCTTGCGTTCTTGTTGGGACACCCTTTATATTAAACTGAATCAATTAATTATTTAATTGGTTTAATTAATTTTTTTATTGAATTAATTAAATGTTTATTTGAATCAATTAAATTTTGAATTAAAACAGTTAAATGTTTAATTAAATAAATAATTTTTTATTTTAATAAAATCAAATTCATTTTTAATATAATTAACGAATTAAATTTTTTATTTAATCAATTTACATTTTAATTGAATGAATTAAATGTTAAATTGACAATTAAAATGCTAATTAATGTAAAAAATTTTAGTTGAGTAGAAAAAATTATATCTTGAAAAAATATTTATTAATTCAATTAAAACTTATTTTAATTTATATATTTACCCCCAAATTCATAAAAAATATTATGTGCTTATTAAGGGCTTATTTGACAGACTTCTATGCAGTATTTGTCAAATAACCCCTTATTAAGCACATAATATTTTTTATGAATTTGGGGGTTAATATTTAACAGGGGAAAAATTGTTTGCTTTCAAGTTTTATTTGTAAAAAGAGAAAAAAAATTTGGATTATGCCGAATATATAATAAAAAACTAGCCAAATCGGTGCCTAACTAAAAGTAGGTGTGATCTATTTTTATTTTCATAAAAACCTGTGTGGGATTATTCTGAACATACAAGGAAAAAAATTAGCCAAATTTGTTTAGCCGTTCTCCGTTTCGATATAAAAAAGTGGGCGTAGTCAATTTTTCTTTCAATTAAAAAAATAAATTGGGTCATGCGGAACATATAGCCGTTTTTCGATTTGAGAAACATTAAAAAAGTAGACTTAGTAATGGGCGCCGCAAATTTTTCGTTTTATAAAAATATAAGTTGGGTTATGCCCAACGTATAAAATAATAAAAAAAATTAGCAAATTCGGATTAGAAGCTCTCCAATTTGAGAAAAAATTTTAAAATGGGCGTGGTTTATTTTTATTTTTATAAAAATCTAAGTTGGGTTTTGATAAAAATATAAAATTTTGTCTATTCAATTTTCTTACAGTAAGAAATCGTACTCATAGATAGAGTAAAGGACCATGCAATACCAGGTGAAAACAGGTAGTAATAAATAAGATAGATACTGACTGCGGCGCAACTTGCCGGGCACATTTGTGACGCTAAACCTTTCAAGGCATAACCCAAAGACATACAAAGCAATTAATTTAATTCAGTCCAGCCGTTTAGGAGAAGTACGATTTTCATTTTAAATTTTACGTTTCTAACTTAAAGTCTTTAGTGGCTTATGTACAGGTTTTGATATATTCAACTTCGTTTTTGGGACTTTTTACAACCTTTTTCAAAGGCGCTTTTTCTAAGGAAGAAGGCATTTGTTAAAATAAATGTAGAAGTTTGTTTATATTTTTTATATGTGGATCTTTCTGGCATTTGCTGTTTATTTCTTTCAACTCTACATCAATTAAATATAAAAAAAAGTGTCTATTTCTGCTTAGAAAAATTTACAAAAAACTTTTCCTTCGCAATTAAAAAAAAAAATTATTTGGAATCAAAAAGTTTAACAAAAATAAATCTTTTTTGTAAGTTAATTCCAATTATGTTGTTGTGCTAAAACTTAGAGAATTTTCTTTAAATGTTTGGCGAAAAAATACATTATACTTCATTAATAAACACAACATAAAATTACAATTAAATATGTTGTTAACCCTTTTCTTTAGTTTTGGGAATTCTTTGGCCACCAGCATCTGTTCAAATTCCCATTATACTCGTGCAGCATGGCATTGCAATTCATATTTAAGTTGTTTAAAGTCAGTTTGTGTAAATATTTATCAAAGAAAACTAAACAACATTATAAACAATTTCTTTTCTTAGAACTATGCGAGTATATAAACATATCAGTATATATGTGTGTGTGTGTATGTATGTTTGCGCATAGAAACTAATATTATTGACTTTGTAGCTAAAGTGATTTATGTCCCCGGAGAGACATTTAATTGTTCCCCAAGTATAGCGAAAGGATTATACATCAACACACAATCCCACACACACGCACACAAACACATAATTAAACTTACATTTACATGCGTATTAAACATAGAAATATGCAAACAAACGTATACAAACACATTAAAACATTGACGCAAAATTGCAATTAAAATGCATTGTAAAGCAATAATTCAACACAAGAAATAACAACAATAACAAAAACTTATTAGAATGATGGAGTGGCAATCGGGTAGATAAAGTAATAAAGTAGCAAAAATACTTTTTTTTAAAAAAGCACCCACATACACACACATGATTTTAAAGGAAATAAAAAAAAGAACAAAAACACGAAATGATAATAATTGAGATGCAGTTAAAATAAAGCAACTGCTTTGATGTTGCATTTCACTGATTCTGAGTGGTAAAAACAATTTATTTAAAAAAATGTTTTTCTATAAAAAAACTTAAATTTTATATAAAATAAAATAAAATATAAAAAGTTAAATATCAACGCAATTACAATTAATTTTGAAATAACATCTTTTAGCTTCTTAAGATCTCAATTTAAATAGTTTCACGACATTAAACCACCATTTAAATATCTGCCATAAAACCTTAGAAAACATACATTTAAGCAACTGTAATTTGTTTATGGCAAAATTATCTTAATATTTCAAAACCTTCAAGAGAACAGTACAGTAAATGTATTCGTAATACTACTTGGTTAAGGATGAGAGCTAGATAAAAGGATTTGCCAATAATTATTAGCAAAAGTCAAAAGGATATCAGCATTAAAAACATTAACAAACAAACAATAGCAAATACACTAAACCAAAGCATCCATTTACAATCATGCAATTAAAAAAAAAGGGTTGCAAAACTGCTACACGCATACATACATCATAACCCTTACAAAGGGGTGTGATTAGATTTTCTGTAAGAGAGAGGCATGGTAAAAACGTTAGTTTGTATAAGCGGCGTATCATAATGTAAACTTACAGGAAACGGGTTGTGTTTTTGAGTATTTCAAATTTATATTTAAATGTTGTTTAACACCCTGCTGGGCTGTTGGAATTATTAACAACGCATTTCTTTAATAATAAGCAAATAATAACAAAATGTTTTCAAAAATGTTTGCTGTCTATTGTCTATCTTTGGTGGCTAAATGAAAAACAGATGTCTTATATTTTCTTTTATTAAACATTTTATTTTCAATTTACTTGTGTTTGGTGTGGGATACTCTGTTGAGTTTGAGTAGAAGAGAAGGAAGGGGTAAAATGTGGCTTAATTTAAATTTGTGTAATTGTGTTTTACTGCTTGCAAATAACACCTATTGCGCGTAGCTAGTCTTTTATTTTAAGAATTCTGGCATTAAAAAGGAATTAAAATTATGTCATGTTACACTTATTTTCCAGAAGCAGCTTACAAAAACATTTTTTTTTTTTTTAATTTTAATGCTTTAATGAAAAATCGTACTAGAAGTAGAAATAAGATTACCGTTTGACAATAGACAGCCTGACAAGGATGTTTCTGGAATAGAAAGGCTAAAAAGGAAAATTAGTTTATGAAAAAAAGTACCAAACAACATTAAAATTGTAATTTTTATATAATGAACAGTGGAGCTAAAGGTTTAAGGAAAAAAAAAACTAAAAATATAATTTAAAATTAAAGATTGTGAATACGGGTCTAGATAATTAAATAATATTTTTCTTCACCACAATTATAAATTTTTTCGGAGCAAAATGTTATTATAAAATAAAAATTTTCTATAGCAGTAAAGGCAAATTAAAAAAAAAAAACTTCATATTTTAACTGATTTATGTCTTGGAGCTCTATTAAACTCAGCGGGGCTACTCTGTATTGCAATGCGAAAGCTATATGTTTTGCGTTTGGTCTTTGCTTATCACAATAAATTTATATGTATAAAACGATGCTGACAATCACTTACGCATTATAGAGCGGGCCAGACAAATCCAAAAAGTAAACTATCAAACACTTCCAAAAATACAGAGTAACCCCCAATTTTAGGGTATCAACTTAGCAAAAACATTCCTTCCATTCCAATCTCGGTAGAGAACAAAGAAATTACTTAGCTTGACCCGGTCAAGAATTCGCATTGTCAGGGTATTCTTGACTGGGCATTGTAGCGTATTGAAACAATTGGCAAAGGTGAAGATCAGTCAAAATGACCTTTGCAGTTTATGTAACGTAGATGAAAGAACAGCAAACCACTGTAATTGTCTAATTTGAACCCGTTTTCGTTACGTAGGGCAACATTACCTACAACCATTGGACTTGACGGACAAATCACCCAAAGAAGTTGTTGAATTCTTAACGAATACTAGACTCGGGGAGGACTTGTAACTTGAGAGTAGAGTCACAATAGGTTTATTTTGGTCGCAGTGACCAGGTGTTCTCGCTTCTCATTCTAATTCTGGCCTGATTTATTTCTGTAACATTTAACTTTATTACAGTTATGCCTAAGTTGGCGCGCCAAGCGTTTTTTATCTGTTAAAAATTCTCATGCCCATACAAAATGTGTAGAGAATACCGAAAGCCAGCAACGCTGACCAATAAAAAAATTAAATTTTGATAACTCGTTTTTTAGTGTAGTTGATTGCAAGACAATATTTTTTTTTTTTTAATTTTGTTTTGCTATTTTTGACCAGTAGTGAATGTTAGCTAGTTTTTTTTAGTTTAGCGTTTTTAACTCTATTTGTGTGTCTTTAGTGGGTTCTTTTTAAACAAAATGATTAACACTGCAGTAGAGAATACGCACCGCCAGCGCTCTTATTTAAAAATGACGCTTAATATAAATAGAAAGCGCTTTTTCATAATAAAATTATAAGCTTGAAAATTATTTTTACTTTATATCTTTCATGTATGTAAAACAAAAATTATATTCACTTTATTTTCAATAACTTTTTACTTAGATAACCCACTGTTTTTGTTTTCTTACCTTCATAGGCGTGTCTTACAATTACCTACTTAGTTTTGGCTTTTCTTATATTTGAAATACATTCATTTATTAAAAAATATATTTCAATTTTCGTTAAGTGCTAAACTCGACGGCATAATTAAAATTTTCAGCATTAATTAGTTGAAATAACAATTTTGCATTTTAAAATAACAGACATATTTTGTTATTCAACTTTAAGCTAAAAATGGTCATAAAATCTCAAGTAATTTTCAATTACTTTACCAAAGAAGACAATTAAAATTTATTTCAGGTTTTTCTATAAAACTTATGGCTGAAATTAGAAATTATAATATCATTTATTAGCAAACAACTAAACCCTTTCTTTACATGTGTTGCTCTAAATGGCAAATGAAAATTTTTTAATGTAAAATAAACCAGACATTATCTACTTGCACAGCTAAAAAAAACAGGTTTTAAGGGAATTAAAAAAAAAATGGAAAATTATTTAAATGAAAACATTAATTGACACTTAGAATGATATTAATTTAGTGAGAAATATTTAATTAATATTTAAAATTTAGTTGACTGTTGTCAATTTTTTTTTTATTTTCAAAAGCTTGGCAGAAACATATTTAACAGCATTTTTAGCTTTAGTTTTGTTTGTAAAAAAAAAAATTATTTTTATATTTACCTCCCTTGAGGGTAAACTGCATTTTTGCATTTTTTCTTTTCTATATAATTTTATATACGAGTTCACTTTTTTTTTGTCTAGGCAAGCATATCAAATAAAATATTTAAAATGTTATAGAGTAATTTGCTGAAAAACAAATAATATTTATTTGTCAATATGTATAAATGGTATTAGGTGTTCAAATAAATTTATAAAGGAAATTTTTAATAATTAAAAGGCTAATTATGACACAAGTTTAAAAATTCAAGTTGAATTGTGGACCAGAGGAACTTAAAACTGTTTACAAAGTATTTTGGAAAGTTCTGTATGTCGTTTTTTCAAAGTATCCGATTACCGCTCCGATATTAATGAGCTAAATTTTATGTAAGTACTGCCTAAATTGTCTTTAAATCTACTCTGTAGTTTTTTTTTTTTTTTTTATTAATATTTTAATATTGTTAAATGTAGTGAAGAAAAAACACGTTTTTTTTTTGGCAAAATTCAAAAAATTTTAATTTTCAGAATACGGTCTAAAATAGTAGACAAAATGTCACAATATTTTTCTTCAAATAAGTTTCAAAGAAAATGACTAAAATTTCATTAAAATCTATGCACAACTTTTGAGTTTATTCACAACTAGATGTCTTGCACGGACCATAAGTCGGTATCCTTAAAATATAGAGAAATCTGTTTACAAATAGATTTTAATCGTTAAAAACAATAAAGAGACTCATGTCTTTGCTAACATTATTAACAGAGGCGCGAACTAAAGTAGTAAATAACATATTTTAAAGAACAATTTCAGGCTTAAAATAAGTACAGGCACACATCTTTGTAAGCAGTAATTGGTAAATTTTTTTTTAAAAATGGGCGTTTAAAGGGCCTGGTCCAAAAATATTATATATTTCCAACTTCCTTAGATTATGGAAAACATATGTGCCGAATTTCAGATAATTCCGTTGAGAAAAGAAAAATTTGTATAGCTTTTGCTTGTATACGTAAGGGCGAACGATAGCTTTTTCCGTTTATATTCATGGAAAACAAAAACAAAATTTCGTATTTTATTTTTGATTTCTATTTAAATTTGCGAAAGAAGCTATTTTTGGTATTTACGTGTAGAGCTCGGAGCAAATGTTGCCACATGAGTACGCGTATGCCAATTTTTTGCACAATGAAGTAGCGTCATTTAATTGAGAATAAAATCAGAAGCTATGCATCGATTTAAAAAAAAAATATGGCCCATTTTGTTTGCAACTGAGGAGGCTATTGCTCTTATCCAAAAAAAGTTGTTTTAGACTTTAAAGTAAAATTTATGAAAAATTTCGATAACGTTGATTTTAAAGTCTGCGTTCATTTTTTTGGATAAGGGGGTATATGTCTAGATAAAAAGGTAGGCTGATTTTTATCTTCTTCTATTTTAAATAATTTTTTGAAAAATAAAAATTTTTAAATTGTGCATAAAAAAATTTTTTTTGTCACAACTTCAACAATATCTTTAAAACTAGTGAACAGATTTGAAAATGATGTAAGTATCATTTAAAGAAAATTTTGTTGTTGAATTTGGAATTTTTCTTATAATCAAATTTACCAAACTATTTTTAAATAAATTTCATACTTCTTTAATTTAAGAAATAAGAGTATGTTTCGGACACCAGAAGCAATACGAAAAAATGAAATACTAACTAGAAATTATCTGGATAAATTTTGATAGAGAGGCAGCACATTATATTGCTGATTCTTTTGAAGCTTATTAGACGTTATCTTTCAAATGTTTTTCTTAAAGAAAATAAATAAATAAAGCTGAATTTGCTTTTAATATTAAAGTGTTTTAAACACTAGTGAAAGCTTTAAGCAGCAGTTTTGAATGAGACTACTTCGAATTAAAGTCAATGTTAGCTTGGCTTTAAAATAATTTTGATATCGATTTTCACATTTTTTTATATTATTAGGATCAATCCATCTTTAGCTACGCTTTTATTGACAACTGCCTTTAGTTTTGATATAATGATAATTTATTTAATACTAAAATGAAGTACAGATTCAGCTGGCTACACAAAATAAAAAGAAAATTTAAAATGTAGAATAAAATAAATATTGATTTTGATTTGTTTAGAACAAAAGTTGAGCTAAACATTAGTAAAAGTAACTTTAGTAAATTTAAATGTTGCTACTAGTATTCATAATTAAATTAAGTGGTAGCATTTCACACACACATTACTTATTTAAACCCCTAACAAAATTGATACAAAAAAAAAAAATAAAATCGCTTATAAATAAAATACTACCAACGTTCAAGTGTCAATTTGCCATCATTTTGTAACCAAAAAATAACAAAAAAAAGTGTTTGCTATTCTGACTTTTCTCTTTGTTTTTTTTTTCTCTTTTTGTAAAATTTTTTGCTGCCACGTAGCTTTTACAAATTTTTGCTGAATTATGCATTTGCTGGGGATTTATAAAATACTTTACCTCTTTGCTCTCTTCATATATTTTGGTTTGCTGTGCTGCCCCACACACAACTTTTTAACAGAATTAAAATATTTTTTGCTTATTTAGCTGATTTTCTCGTTGATTTTTTTTTTCAGTTTTTTTTTTTTAACAAAATAAAAACAAATTTAAATACGTTTATAATTGAAGTTTTTACAGACAGCTGAGGTTTGTCATGCTTGGTTATAAAGCCAACACCACCAACACACTTGCTTACTTTATGTTAAACCTTCCTACTTCTGCATCATTTTGTTTTTGTTTTAATCAGCATAAAAACAAAAACGCATCACTTACACAAACATAAACGGAAACGGATAAAGCTGGGCATTTGCTTATTTAGTTATGCAAAAGCATAATGGTATGAAAGAGGCAGGCTTTGGGTTAGTGTATGAGAAAGAATGCGTATGTGTGTTGCTAAAACAAAAAAAGAAATGCCCATAAACAGTTTATAAATCTGCATGTGTATAAGTAAGTGTGTTTGCTTCAACTATTTAATGGACATGGAGTGTTTTATTATATCATTTTTTCTGCATTCCCTGGTAACAACGATTCATGAATGTTTCATTATTTCTTGTCCAATTATTTATTTATTATGCACGTTTTAATATGGTATTTATTAAATTTTGTTATGTATTATCTATTTTTTCTTCTTTTTAATAATAAACAAAAATGTCAACCAATTTGATATTATTGCTGTCGTTGCAATTGCCAGAATTTGTAGATAATGTCAGAAGAAATATTTTTAAACTTTAGACTAATGCTGCACAATATCAAATGAAATGAAATTAAACTGTAATTAGTGGATTGTTTTCATTTAATTTTTATTTATAAAGATTTTTTAATAAGTTAGCATTAAAATGCAATTACTAAATTCACTTCTCTTAATAAATAGTTGAGCTTACGAAGTTTTATAAAAATAGTAATAAAAAAACAGAGGCCAGTTGTATTCTGGAAATTTCTAAAATTAAATCTCTTTAACTAAAAATATATAAAGTTTATGTAAAGCTTGTCTCAATAAAAGTGCACTTTTTCATTTTAAAATAAAAACACGTAGTTTTTGAGTAATTTGTACTTTTGATTAGGCGTGGCAACTCGTTTAATGGATAATGAAGTAAAGTAAAATTAATAAGAATTTTTCTAAAAAAATTAATTCTCTTCGATGCAGCGCATTTCCATTTGAATGGCTTCGTGAATACACAATATGATTAAGTTTGGGGGCTCAGCTAATTTTGATGAAGCTCATGAGAATAAAATGCACCCAAAACGAGTACTTGTTTGATGCTAATTCTGATCAACCCCTGATTTTTGGCAGTTAAGACTGACATTGTGGTGACTGTGAATGAAATTCTTTACAAAAACATGATAATGGCCTCATCTAGACGGCATGAATCTGGACGACATGTGGTTTTAGCAAAGCGGCTTCACCTGTTGCCCAGCTGATGAGACAATAGATTTATTGCAGCATGAAATTAAAAAATGCACTCATAGAGATATCGTACTGCCTCTTTAAAGAGCATAAGATCTCATCAAATTTTCTGAAAATTCGCCAACGTCTTAATCTCTCTCCAAGTTTTGCCATTCATTTTCTTTTCTTGTCTTGTGAATTCCCTTCATAATATATTATCGTGGTATTCTAAGAGTGTGTTCAACCCAACGCTTTTTGAATAGCTCACATAGCCTGTCATTGGAAATTGCTGTCGTCCTTAATACTAAAAAAATTTTTCGGGACATGGTCTAAGAAATACTTGAACTTTTTGCATTTTCCAGAAGGTATTATTCCACGGTTCTCTAATAAAAATTAAATTTGTTAAGTTTAAAATGCTGTGACAGTGGCTTCAATAAGCTGAAAGTTTGGCATGTTTTCTTTTTTTTTTTTGACTCAGCTACTGATGTCCTGATTATGCTTTTAAGGAAGCACAACTTTCTAGCATCATCCGTTTGGCACAGCCGCTTACAATGAACAAGTCTCGGGTTGTAGAGTTGTTTAGAAATAATTTATTTTTACATCCCTGAATCTGTTGCATCTGCACAGTCTAGGTTGCTTTTACGTCCTTGCAATGCGCAAGTTATGCCTCTACTGTTGCGAAGTGCGGCTTCCATAATTATACTCAACCACATTTATTCTGTTACTTAAGGTTATGTGATGCTTGATTTTAAAACAGGTGTTTTCGTAAAGATACCTAATAACGGCAATAAGTTTCCATGCCAATTGATTACATCGTAATGAGCACCAAATTATATTTCAAGGTCGGATATAAGGGCAATCGCCATTTCACTGATCTGTCTATTCTCGCCCTGGTGTAACTTTTAGAAAATTTTTATAAAAAGCTAAAAAATCTTGTTATTTAGGGTGACTATAATAAAAGTAGTAAATCTTAGCTAATTGCCAGTTTAAACTACGTAATTCATCTTCCAAGAACTCTCAGTTTATAGTAGAGAGTGAGAAGAGAAAGAAGAATAGAAAAAGATATCGATATGTCTACACTTTTTAAGAGAGAGATGGGAAAAATATTGAAAAGTGTTATCGATAAACTTGTATTATGGAATTCTCTTCTCTTTCCAATTCGTCATTTTTAGAATTTTCAAATAAGTGAAACGTCTAAAGAAAAAGCGAAATTGCGCTTGTAAACAAAAGTTTAATAGATTTTGCTGCAATAAAAATTATTACTTAATTCGTACTAAAACCAAATTTCCTCTTAAGCTTACAACTCTATAAGAACTTCCATCAAGGCTTTAAGAAAGTTTTCATTCCTTTCGTTTCTTTTCACTTTTTCGAATTCTTTTATTTTCTGTCATTTTTGTTTTGAACAATTTTTTCTTTTAACCTTTTATCAAGTGTTTAAATAAAATATAATTACATTGACACATTGTGCTTTCCCCCAAAATAATTTACTCGTTTATTACTCTTTTTTCAAATAAAAATTTAACTGGCTGCTTGTTGCAAATAAAAATATTTTCACCACCCTTTACCCCCTACTCTCATTTTAAAAAGCACAGCCCATCATAATGACTTTAATACTCACATATGACACCATTAAAATTACGTTTCATCTTATTGTGAAGCATTAAAACGACAAATATGAAGAGAGACCTAAAGAAAATGAGAATTTAACAATCAGTAAACAATAACACAAATTACACAGCATATGGTGCCAATGATGATCATCATGTAAAACCTTTTTTGTTTCCCTGTCACCGGCTGGTTCACTCACTGATGACGGCTCTAAAGAGAAACTGTTAAAAAAGAGTGGGTGCTTTAAAAGCACACAAAAACACCCAGAAAAAAAGGACTGGTTTCAGGATATAAAAATTTGTAACAGTACGTAAAACACTTGGTATAGAGTTTTATTTAAAAAAAAAAATAACAACACAAAAGTTTATATACAGAGTCCATTAGCTTTGCTGATTTTTTTTTTAACAACATAAATGTAGGATCTAGGAAGAAATCGAACCTGCGACTCTCAGATTGATACCTATGTTACCTACTAATCTATGGACTTTAGCAAACGAATACTGTTTCTAAAGTATTCCGGCCGCTGATTTCAAATCTGAGCCCAAATCGTAACATTCGATATATGAAAACGATGGAAATTTTAGATTTTTTGTATTAAAAAACAATTTTTAAATTTTTATAGAATTTTTTCAATGTCGAATGTAACGATTTGACTTGTGGTCTTAATTTTTTTATATATTTTTTTTAAAAATTCAAAAATTAGAAATTTGCGAAAAACGAGATGTTTTTTCGTTTTTGCTATATCTTTAAAACTATTGATTAGAGTTAAAAATAGTATAAGAACAACTTAAAGGAAATTTTGTTGTCAAATTTCGAATTTTTCTTTTAAAAGTATAAAATAAATTATTTTCATGTTATGCCATCTTTTGAAAAAAGGAAATAACAGTGTATCCTGTCAACCGTAGCCAATTTGAATAGCCAAAGTCCATATTTAAATCAAAAAATATATTAGAAACAGTTGTTGGTTACTCTAGTTAAACAAAAAGTTATATGGTTGATGACAAGATCGCCCTAAATATTTTTCAATTTTAGTTTTTGTTTCCTTGAGGACAATATGTGTGACAGTGTCATGTATTCTTTGTTTTTTTAAAAATATATATGTATTATGATTTTGGGCTGTGGTTGTTGGTGCTCAAATATCCATTATCATGTCTTTCCTGTCTGCCTGCTGGGATGCCTGTAGTTGTGGGTGTAGGTGCGTTTCTGCCTTAGAGTTTATGTTAAAAATTTTCTTTTTCACAATTTTGTTTTAATGTAACTGTAAGTATGTGAAAGTAATTGTAACAATCCTTTACTTGTTCTATAAGAAGGGTTTTTTCCTACCAAATAAATTTGTGATATTTTTTCGTCTTGTTATTTTGTTAGTGGGAAAATGTAGCTGTCAGTGATTTTAATGTTTTTATTGGAGTTTTGTTACTTTTCCTTTGGTTTAATGTATGAAAGAGTTGTTTGTTTTATTTTTTTTTTTCTTTTATAAAAAAATTTTAATCTCAGGTGACGCCGCCTGGGAGTCGTAAATCACAATTTTTTTTGCTTTCCCCAATATGTGGTTGCCTTTTATAAAATTTTTCTTTTCAAATATGGAATTGAGCTGTATAATAGGTTAAATAAAAAAAAAGCGGAGAAAAGGGTTTGAGTTTGTAGCTGTGTGTTGCTGGTAAACTTACGCACACACTTTTAAACACAAGCACATGTGTGTATGTGTGAAATGTGTTGGTGTAACTTTTTTCTGCGTATTTCTTGTGTGTGTGCTATTTGGCAGATGAGATATTGATAGGAAAATGCGAAATAATTTTTTTTTTTTGTTCCATTTTATGTGCCTTTTTTACGTTTGCGAGTGTTGATATGATTATACCTAGGAAGCCATTATAAAATTCCGGATTATTGAGTTTATATTTGATATACAGTCTAAATGAAAGGTGTTTTACATACATTGTAATTTTGGGTATGAAAGTTACAATATTTTGTTTTCTCTTTTTACTGCAGCCAATACAGGAAGATTTATTTGCCACAATTTAAATTTGTTGCTATAACGTACATCAATTCAAAGTAATCAAATTTCATATAAATAATGCATCAAGTATAATAACAAAAGTAAATCAAATACATAACAAGAAAATTAAAATAAAAATTTTTTTTTGCTTAACACACAAAATTTACGAATAGAATTTATTAAAATGACACAATCTCTAAAATATATGAAATGAAGTCTGAACTCAGCAACTTTATTTAATTACTGATTTAAGCAATGATCTAGCATCAGCTAATTAAAAATGGTGACTACGAGCCTTAAAAAATTTCCCTCCGCGTCTGAGAACCACGGACCTTAACAAAGTTTCAAGTCATGATATGAATTATGTCTGAATTAAATAGCTTTAAAAGCTAGCTTATTCAGCAGGGCTGGGAAATCGTTAAGAATTTTTTATACAAATTTCTTTTCTATTTCTTGCAATGCTTAAATATATTTAAAAGCACTAAAATTTAACTTAAATTTAAGCGTAACACTATTAATTTCTTAATTTTTTTTGTCAGACAACACATGTAGCTGTCACAAATTTTATTTACACGAATAGTAACTGGTGCTGATGACAATATTCCAGATATTCATACTATTCAATGTATGAAGCAGAAATATAAAAAATAAAAATAATTAAACTGAATACTTGTGCCATGAGCAATACAATACCGTTACGAGTAGCAACAAAATATTTCTATCTGCACATGCATAAATGACAAATTACTCATTAGACAATTCCAAATGCTTTTCCACCACCCTCAGCTAAAGTTAAATTTCTCATTTACCTCTTACAACTTTTTTCTAAAGAATTTTAAACAAAATGTTGATGTTGTTATTTCTAATTTACACCATTTGGTTTTGTTTATTAAAAATAAAAATAAAAGAAAAAAATGACAGAATTTAAGATAAAGCAAGAAGTCATTGTATGCGTATGAGTGCCTTCCATTCAAATAATCACGCAGGAGTAAATTTACTTTCAAGCACAAGATACAGTTACAAATACATTTGCGTATATCGAAATGACATTTATTTTGATAAGAGATTTACAAACACACACCCACATAAACAAACACCGTTATATTTCTTGCTCTTTACAGACTAGTTAACTGTAAACCTTTAGCTTTAATTTGACTACAACTACATAGGAAGGTGTTTGAGGCAATCTAAATGTACACACATGTGCTGCTGCATGTGTGTGCTTGTGCCATATCTGACAAAAAAGTCACATTTTGTAGATTGTAATAAATCAAATTGCAATTACAGCGAATTAGGCATGTAGTTTTCATTTCAAATGCTGTCGTTGTAGTATTGCGGTGATACTTTGCACTCACAGTACTTATTCTGCTAACGTTTATTTCTTCTTTTTGGCAGTCAAGTCCTTAATCAAAAAAGGGTTAATATTGCTTTAGTGTTTGTTTATACTTTATTTCTTTTTTTTTCCTTTTTTAATTTGTACTTCTGTGAATGCGTTTAAATAACTTACGGATTTTACTTATATGAGAAGCTACTTTTATATGTATAAAAACCATGAAACATATGCTGCCACTAAACAGACTATTTTTAATTAGATAAATTTTTTGCTTTTGTTTTGGAATTCAATAGGGTAACTTGTTAGTCTCTGGTGTATTGTGGACTTGAAAACATTTTCTTTAAAAAGATTTTTTCGTCACATTATTAAAAGGAAAAAAAAATATATTAAATAAAAATTCTTAAAATTAAATTCCATTTTATGTTGGTTTGCAAAATGTATTTCAAGAAATTGTACAAAGAGGGAAAACATATCCATAAGACCTATTTCATTAGACGCTACTCTGATTCATCAGTGGATTACTCCCCAGTCTTGTTGTATGCCTAGACAAGTATTTGAATACTTATTTTGTTAATGAAATATTCATTAATTTAATGAAATATTCATTAATTAAATGACATATTCATTAATTAAATGATAATATTTACTTATTTCACATAATTTGTTAAATATATCATTAAGTCAATGAAAAATTTACTTAATGTAATCGTTGCATTGGATTTTTGAAAAATTTTTATTTTACTGCAGGACTCTTAAACCATCTTCCTTCTTCGTTATGCTGAAAAAAATTATGAAGAAAATTTTAATGAATAATTCAAAAAATTAGTAATTCTTATCAAAATTACAGAATTTTTTTATTTTTGGCTATAAAACGCTTTAATTCTAAAAACGGTTTAAATGCAAATTTTTTATTATTTAAATTAATTTCTTAACACATTTTTCTTAAAAAACAAGAAGAAAAAAATATTTTTACTTCATCAGTGGAACGAAAATGAATTAAAAAAAAAAGAAAACTTTTAAATAAAACCTAAAGCAATCAAGTACGCATTACACTGACTGCTCTCAGGTACATTTTGCGACAAGCGTTTAATTTGAATAAGCAAACATGCAACATTGCGCTTATAAATACACTCATCACAAATAAAGAAACACTACATGCTGAACAACAAGAACAACAACAAGTAATGCATTGGTGTCTTAAAAATGTTAAAGATTTTAACAGCAACAGCAGCAGCCGCAACATCATCTGCATCATATCAAACTGAATAAATATTTTGTAGATTCAAATAAAAATCTTTTTTCCTGCTTTTACTGGCTGTTTATCGTTTGCTGTCTTACTCTTTCTGGGGCAGCTGTAACACATAGAAAGGAAAAAAGAAAATTCAAGAAAAAAATAAATAAATAAAATTAAAAAGACTAAAATAAAATAAAGTGCGTGATTTGCGGATATTTATCTTATTTTTCGTTATTCGCCAGTTTTATTACAAATCAATTGAAGCATCATTAGCATAATTTATACAAAACGTTGTTTTAATGATTGTTGTCTGTCGTTATACGTACTAGTATTTTTCGTGTGTGTGTGTGTGTGTATTTTCAATCTTTAGTTGTAGCTTAGCAAATATGTTGTGTGTGGAAAGTTTGTCTGCAATAAGTGAGGCGCGCAGAGATCTAGCCTGAATGCACTGCTGCTGCTTGTTGCCTTTTTGGTTGTTGCATGCGTTGTTGACAACATGGCACAATGACGCCAAACGCAATGTTCTACACATATTTAAACTAGAGATTTTTTTGTTTTGTTGTTGAAACAAAAAGTTAAAAAAAACAAAAGAAAATAAAACAGCACCAAACTCTGTTTCAATATTGAAGACGTCGGCAACACCAATCGTTTAATGAATGATGATAATACGAATTTAAATTGTTTAAGTGTGAGTGTCAGTCTGTTTGAGTGTGTAAGTGTAAGTGTGTTAAGCCAGCCAGAACGAGATATTGCGACAAATGTTTACTATGATATCAAAGGTATATAAAGAGGATAAAAAAAAAACAATTCTTCAGGACTTGCCATTGCAATCTGTACTTACTTCATTCTTAACCGCCTGCTGTATTACAAGCCATGTTAAAATCTTATTTTGCAACATGTTGCAGCAATGGGATTGACACTTTGTTCTTACATGCGTTGTTTGTTTATTTTGTTTTTTCATTTGTTTTTCTTTTTTTCATACTCTTTAACTCCTTTTTATTTAAATGTTTTTACAGTGTGTTTTATATATACACTGATTGCATACCTTTGGGGATTACTCAAATTTATATCTGTATGTTTGTCTGTCTGTTTGCTGTTCCATCCATCTGTTTGCGTCACCAACATCTATGAATATCTATAGAAATTGAAAAGGCAGTAGTCGTAGTAGGTACTCGTCGTTAGTAGAGATTTGACTCAATTTGTGATCACATCACATACACATTTCTTAACGCTTAGAGGCTTGTTTCCAGCTTAAGCAAGTAATTAATGTATGATTTTTGTTGCCATTGTAGCCTATTCGCAGTTTGATTTGGTACACAATTATCTAATGCAACCGAAAGAAAAATATAATGGTAGATTTATACCGCAAGTTAATTGAATAGGACAAGGAACAACATCTCACTTAGAGTTTCAAACTAAAATTTCAACTCTCACCTTTTAAAATTCATAAAAATTAAAAAAAAAAACTGAAAATTTTGAGTTTAATTTAATCTTTCCCGATTCGTATGTTTCCTTATTCAAATTTTTGTTAAATATATTTTATACTTTAGGCAATTAATAGTTATTTTTTTTTGTTTCTTTAGAAATACGTGTGTGTGTGTGAAATATGTGCTCATTTGTGTTGTATATATTTTCTAAGTAAAACTATGCTAATGAAGTCAAATAATCCAAAGCAATCTTCACTGTCCATTACATATCGAAGCACACATACATACACACACACAGTTTTATTTAAAGTAACTGTGTGGAATGCTGAATGTAAGACCATCATTAGTTTGTAGATTAGTTAAAGGAAATGTTCGATTAGCCATCACATATTAAGGTGACTCAGAAATTTAATGAGTTGTTTATTACTGATTACATTTACTCTATACGAATAATAAAGTCATGCTTATGAGTTGCCATTTAAAACAAAATCTTAAGAAATATTTAATGACAGGCTAGATTAATGCATTTTATTGCTTGGAGTGAAGATAAATGTGTTTTAACGTAACCCCTTACGTTTTTTAGTAGTTGTAAATATCTTTACAGTATTTATGGCACACTTATCTACTACATCTTACGTTATTAAATATTTCTAAATATGTTTAGGAGAAAAATAAGTATATAAATACATTTATTTCTCGAAGAGATTTTATCCATTTCTAAACGAACCATTACGCCATATGACATATATCATTTTAAAGAAGAGGCCGTAGATTACAAATCTACTCAGTAGTAACTTTGGACTATTTTTAAAAATTTTTTTAAATCTCCTTATACCCCAGTGCTGTTGCTTTCAGGGATTTTAGTGACTTCCGAATGAACCATAGAAGTTTATGAATTGAGACAAATATCATTCTAAATTGAAGGTCGTCTAGATTTGTAATCTACAGCCCAAATACTCAGAAGTTACTTTGGACTATTTTTAAAAAATTTCTTAAATCTCCAGATACCCCCATGCTGTTGCTTTGCGGGACTTTTACCATTCCTCACTTTGCCAATGTACCATTTCGATTTTGCCCAAAATCAAAAATAAATTTAATCTGTATGCTCCAAACTTTCTAGAAGTGTTTTAACATTTTTAGAAAATTTCATAGTTATGATGCAAAACGGAAATTGCCAAAATCCTTGTGAAAAACAATACTAATATATAGGAAAATTTCAAAAATTTTTAAAAATAGTCCAAAGTAACTTCCGAGTATTTGGGTGAATGATTACAAATCTAGACAGTCTCTTTTTTAAAATAATATATTTCCCATTCCGTAATCTTCTATTGTTCATCCGGTAATTGTAAAAATCCCTCAGAGCAAAAGCATTGGGTTATATGAGACTTCAAAAAAAAATTTTAAAAATAATCTAAAGTAACTTCTGAGTACTGGGGTAGTAGATTATAGCTCTAGATGATCTCCCCTTTAAAATGATATGTGTCGTATTCTGTAATCTTCTTGAGAAATCAACATATTTATGCATGTTTGTACCTTTGCACTAATATTTCACCTAAACATACACATATAATTGCAAATATCTCATTGAAATATTTAATGACGTAAGACATAGTTGACAAATGTGGCATAAATATTGTAAAGATATTTACAACTACTAAAAAACGTAAGGGGTTACGTCAAAACATATGTATTTAACTCGGATTTTTATTCATATACCCTTTGAATTTTGTCATTAATTAAATGATAGTGGAATTTTTCAGTGAATGATAATTTTTATTAAGTTAATGAAAAAGTTTTATTAAAATTAATAAAAAGTTTCATTAAAATTAATGAAAAAGTTTCATTAACTTAATGAAAAAGTTTCATTAAAATTAATGAAAAGTTTCTGTTTATTCAGTTGTTTTTTATTTATTTATCTATTAAAACAAAAAAATCATATATTAATATTTGTTTTTCCTGGCTCGCTTGAAGTAAGTAATTTAATGATTCTCTCCAGCCAGCAGTTCAGATTCCGTTGTCACTCTTTTTTGTCGGCGGTAGCACATAGGGGCCACTAATTGCCAACAGAGCCACGCATGTCCCTTATGTTCGTACGTGAAACATACAAACCACCACACTAGTTACACAGGCGCAACAATAATTGACAATTTGTGGTTTTTTAAACCTGTTGCGACGTAAACAGTTTCATTAAAATTAATGAACAGTTTCATTCATAGTATATGTGAAACATGTTTCATTAAAAATATTTTTTTTTATAATTTCAATGCATGCAATTTGTTCATACATTAACGATGCCCTTCGTTAGGTTAATGAAAAAGTTTCATTAAAATTATTGAAAACCAGCATAAAATTAATGAAGCATGTCTTATTAAATAGTTTTTCTTTTTATATTAATGAATGAAATTTTGCTTATATTTATATGCTTTCAAATAATTGCATTCATCTAATTCGTTAAAGTTCAAATAATGAAATTCTTCTTTCATTGCATTAATTAAATTATACATTTTCATTAATTTAATGAATTAAATTCAATTAATTAATTTTATTATTTTAAATGTTTAAATTCATGCAAATAATTAAATTATTTCATGCAGTCAGTGAACTTATTTTATAATTTTAATGAAATAATTTTTAAAATATATAATTAGATTTATAAGATTTTTAAAATAATTCATTAAATCAATGAAACAATTTTCTAAAAATTTGAAGACTCAAAAGCTCAAAACTCTTACAACTGAATTTTTTATGTATGTGTCGTTTTTGAGTGATGCAAAAAATCTGAGTCCAAATTGTGGTATTCGATATCGAGTAACTTTAAGCAACATTTTAAAATTATTTCATAAATAAAAACGAAATTTGTTATCAGCATAACATAAATTAATACGCACAAGTCAAGTACCGGATGCGTTTTTAAAATGTTTAAAGACTTAATAGCTACAGTATCCCATATTAAGATTTTTCTAATGTTTCACTGCAGCAATCCAGGGTTTTGCAAGTAACTTCAAAAAACAGCTAATAGTCATACTTGGTTGACTTTTAGTAAGAGATTGTTATTTGATTATTAAAAAGTCAAAACCTGAACTATAAAGCGCTAAATTAATTTTTTTTTAATTAAATAATTTTTGCTAATTACTAAAAATTATCTTCGATTTGTTATACAGATACCCTGTAGTTGAAAGAAAATTTTTTTTAACAAACTTCTCATTCTTTAATGCTTAAAAATTTAATAAAAAAAATTTTTTTAATGCTTAAAAAGCCGCAGACCACCAACCATTTGGGAAACATTACTCTAGTGAATAATCAATCTTGACCAAAGCGTACTAAAATATTAAAAAGAAA